>CP136057.1:173411266-173963766 GCA_032464435.1 Aegilops umbellulata | reverse complement strand
GTTTTTAACCAGGTTCGGGCCCTCTCGATGGAGGTAAAACCCTACTCCTTCTTGATTAATATTGATGATATGGGTAGTACAAGAGTAGATCTACCACGAGATCAGAGAGGCTAAACCCTAGAAGCTAGCCTATGGTATGATTGTTGTTCGTCCAACGGACTAAAACCCTCCGGTTTATATAGACACCGCAGAGGGCTAGGGTTACACAGAGTCGGTTACAACGGAAGGAGATCTACATATCCGTATCGCCAAGCTTGCCTTCCACGCCAAGGAAAGTCCCATCCGGACACGGGACGAAGTCTTCAATCTTGTATCTTCATAATCCAACAGTCAGGCCATCGGTTATAGTCCGGCTATCCGGACACCCCTTAATCCAGGACTCCCTCAGTAGCCCTCAACCAGGCTTCAATGACGACGAGTCCGGCGCGCAAATTGTCTTCGGCATTGCAAGGCGGGTTCCTCCTCCGAATACTTCAAAGAAGATTTGCGAACACAAGGATAGTGTCCGGCTCTGCAAAATAAGTTCCACATATTGCCATAGAGAGAATAACATTTACACAAATCTAATCTGCTGACGTATTTTGTGGCGTGACATCACACCACGGCCAAGCTTTTACTTGAATCGTTTTTACTATCCCACCTCAGCGTGTTTAGCGAGGCGGTTTCCTTGGCACGTCCTGTCGAAGCAGAGATCGTGTCCCCTTATTCCGGGATTCTCATCAATACGGGCGTGGGTAGCCCAACCGCGCCATTGATTACGGCGCTTGGGAGATAAGCGAGTTTTACCAGGCTGGTGGGGGCATGCAGTTTCGTCCGCCCATATTAGGGGATAAGGATCCACCTTTCCACCTACGCCTTCTTCCTCCCCTGCTTATCTACTTTCACATACTCGAGCTCCAGCGCCCAAGTTCACACTCCCCACCTCAACCTTCTCCAGCCATGTCCGGAGCGGGAGGCAAGTGGATGGTCTCCTCCGTAACGGAGGGACACATCAAAAAGCTGAGGAAGGTCGGATAATTGTCTGACGACATCGTGCATCGGCTTCCCGAAAAGGGGCTGCTCCTTCCCACCCCAAGGCCCCATGAGAGGATGGTGTTCCTCACCCATTTCCTCCGCGGACTAGGTTTTCCTCTCCACCCATTTGTCCGGGGTCTCATGTTCTATTACGGCCTAGATTTCCATGATCTAGCCCCAAATTTTATCCTCAACATCTCGGCATTCATCGTCGTGTGCGAGGCCTTCCTCCGCATCCCACCCCATTTCGGTTTATGGCTGAAGACCTTTAACGTCAAGCCGAAGGTAGTGCGCGGCTACCAGGCGGAATGCGGAGGTGCCATGGTGGGCAAAATGCCCAACATCCTATGGCTCGAGGGCTCTTTCGTGGAGACCCTAAAGGGGTGGCAATCGGGGTGGTTCTACATCACCGAGCCGCGTGACCCTAAATGGGTCGCAACCCCCGAATTTCGATCCGGAGCTCCTACGCGGCTCACCTCCTGGAAGGAGACAGGCCTGTCGTGGGGCCAAAAGGGAGAGCTGACCGGACTCCAAACATGCGTCCAAAACCTGGTGGACAAGAAGCTCAAGCTTGTCAATGTGGTCCAGGTCATGCTCATCCGCCGGATTCTCCCATGCCAACAACGGGCTTTCATCTTGTGGGAGTTCAATCCGGCCCAGCACCAAACCCTGAGCAGGCTCTTCGACACAACGTACGAAGACGCCTGGAAGGTGCTGTTCAAGGGTGCCGAAGCCCCCGCATCCGCTACTGAGGATCGCGGTTTCAGCGTGCAGCGTCAAGCCGGCGCGGTAAGCTGTTTTTGCCTTTTACAGGATATCTATTTTCCATAGTTTGACTTTATGCGGGATCTAAACTCCCTTACCTTTGACATGTCTGGCAGGAGACGTCCGGACAAATCAACTGTCCAACTCCATTGCCCGAAGACCCAGCAGACGCCATCTTGGCAAAACTGCTGGTTCCGGCACCTTACATGGTGCCGGAGAAGAAGGCCACGAAGAAGGCCGCGGGAACTCGAAAGAGTGCCCGGCGTCTGGTGGTGTTGGGGTCGTCGTCCGACGGCTCTAAGACGCACTCCTCCCGTGAAGATGAGGAGGAGGAAGAAGAGGCCTCTCCCCCTCCAGCGGGGGAAGGAAAGAAAAGGAAGGCCGCCCCAGCTGGGGAGGCCGGAGGGTCCAAGAAGGGGAAAACCCTTCTTCCGGACTACTCCGCCAACGCTGACGACGGCGAAGAGGAGTGGCCGCACAGGGCCAAGCCCCTGGCGAAATCGTAAGTGTTCGGATACCAGAATGACTCATGGCGTTCCTTTATAGCTTTTCCTGACGCCGAATATGTTTATGCAGTCCGCCCAAAGACGGGCTCGACACGTCGTCGAGCGGTTCCCTGGATCCGTCGGATGTGAACAACACTTCACTTCCGACCGCCTCCTCCCCTCACCCTACGGATAACGCTGAGGTGTTGTCCCAGGAGGCTCCAGGCCGGGAGGAGGTGGTCCCGGAGGCGCCGCAAGGTGACCTCCCGGACTCCATGTGCCCAGGGGACAAAACCCCCAAGGGTTCCGAGTCCGGCCCTAGGCCGGACACCGCTCCGGAACCTTCAAGGGTTCCGGAGTCCGGCAGGCGGCCCCCTAAGAAGAAGTGCAAGCCTACAATGCTGGTGACCTCCGCCCAACTGGAGGCACCGGATAACCTGCTGGAGGTGCTTAACGGCGCCTCCATCGACGAGGAGCACCGCACCATTATGAGTGCGGTGATTCAGAAGGTTCGGTCCGCCAAGAGCGGGCTGACCAAAGCTTGTGCCAGCCTTTTGACGGGCTTTGAGGTATGTAAAAATATGTAAAAATATCACCACATAGATAGTAGCCCCTGATACTCTGTTTGGCGTCCGGAAAGAAAAGCCGAATAGAGGATCTAATAAAATTCGCAGGAGTCTAACAAAAGTAAGTCAATATGTGTATGCAGGCTTCACTGTTGGCATCCGCCGCACTGACTGCGGAGGTGGACACACTGAAGTAGAACCTCGAGCGGTCCGAGCAAGAGCTCGGCCTTGCCAAGAAGCAGCTCGAGGCGAAGAAGGTAAGAAATACCTTTTTGAAATATATATAAAAGGTGCGATTGCAAGAAAATAACAGGATTAATGTGGCTATTGTAGGGGCCACAGCTGAGGTGGCAACCCTTAAGCAAGCGCTGTCCGAGGCCGAAGAGAAGGCGGCCACGGAGCGTGCCGAGTGGGAGAGGCAGGAGGCATGGGTTGGCGAGGTGCAGCAAGAGCTCCAGGCTCTCATGAAAAAACGTGAGAGTTTGGAGCTTGACTCGAAGACGCGAGAGTCCGAGCTCGCGGCGGCTATTGAAAATGCCAAGTCTGCCAAGGCCGAAGCCCAGAGGGCCCTCCAAGAAGTTTAGGCGATGAAGAAGATAGCGGCGGGTAAGGCTTTCTCTATGCAAAGCAAGCATACAAAAGTGACTTACTTGTTACTTACCCGAATCCGGAGCTCTCCAGGAGCATTTGCAGATTTGCCCCACAGCGTGGCCGATGCCGCCTCCTTCTATCGAGCCGAGGAGGGCAGCTCGACAGAGAAGGTGTTTTGGTCTCAGTACGTTGAGGACGGACACTCGGTGCCCTTGAGCGACCAATTGAAGCAACTGGTCGAGCTCCGCAAGGTGGACGAACAGGCCCTGAAGGGCTTTATAGTTTGGTTGTGGCCTGGAGAGGCCCCGCTTGGGAGCTACTTCGGGCTGGTGAGGCGGATGGTGGAAGCCTGTCCAAGGCTTGAGGTCGTCAAGCGCTCCGTCTGCATCGAGGGTGCCCGTAGGGCCCTTGCCCGTGCTAAGGTGCACTGGGGCAAATTGGGTGCCGTGAAGCTTGTGAAGGACGGGCCGCTGCAGGGCAAGGAGCATCGCCACCCAGAGATGTATTATGAGGGTGTCTTGAAGGGTGCCCGCCTTGTGGCGGATGAGTGCTCGAAGGATGTAATATTTGAGTGAAACTTTGTTCATGTTATCCTGTGCGCTGAAAACTTGTTCATATGCGCTATGCAACGCTTGTCTAATTTAAAATATTACGTTCTGTTTGGCCGTTTATTATATTTGAGAGATGGCGAGTCGTCGGCTTCTGCCCCCATGCCACGAGTGCTGGGGTGTTCGGGATAAACCTGAGCACTCTTTTTCCCATTCTTGGGTCCTTCGAGGGAGGTTCTCAACACAACGAACAAGGCAATTGGACTATTATGCGTTATCACTCTCACTTAGCCATAGAATTCTATAATTTTAAATTTCAGCGAAGCCCCTAGTATTCGGAAGACCGAGTTCGGGGCGCTATACACGCCTAGGTCGGACAAAGCCGGCTCCTCGCTCTAAGAGGCATAAGTCTTTAAGGACTCGAAACCTTCCCGAACAGCGACCAGCTCCCGCCCTATCATGATAGTCAGTTTTAGCTTTCTCTACTGAGGTGCTTAGGCCTAGCTCAACTGGGGCACAATCGCAGTAGTTCTCCCAGCGCTACCTTAGCCGATATAGCGGAACGTAAGGTACCAAAACATGGGAGCCGGGCAAACCCAACTATTGACCAAAGACATGATTCGGAGCTGATGCATATAATGCTATAAGATCGGAGGGCCGCCCTTATGAAATTGTTCGGACTTCTCACGCCATGTTATGGGGTGCTTGAGCCCCTGGTGTATTGTCCATACCAAAGTGTACGGTTGCTAAATGTCATAACTGAACATATATATGTAAAAAGAAATGAAATAGAGAATGCAGTAATAAGCTGAAGCTAAGCATTGTTTATTTTAAAGTGCTGCTGTAAAAGCAGAACGATACAAATAATGCGGAAAGCAAGAGATGGGACTATTTGACCTGTCCCCCTCCAGGGGCGAGCTGCGAGATGATATGTAAGACAGGTATTTTGCTTGTTATAGAGACCACCTGGGAATTCGGCGTAGCTTCCTGCCTCCTTGGTTGTTGCATCGTGTGTTCGGCGATTTTATTACCGGACAGGCCTTCCGGATGGTGGAATCTTGAAAGTAAGAAAAAATAGTGAAATCGGGAGCCCCTGATGCGGTTGAGCCGTATTTAGGGCATGCCGAGACCGTGCCCCTCCTCATGTGCCCATGGAATTTTCAGAGCGTAGTTATCTACGCGTAGTACTGATTTCGCTGTATTGCGATGGTTGGGGTTGGGGCCGTATTGCTACGCTTGCTCAGAACGTGCCAGGCGGTCTTGTTGTAGGTTACTCCGGGCGCGCTTGACGGTGTCCGGATGTTTAAAAGCCGGACTGGAGAGTTGCCTTGAGAGGCTGCTCTGTACTTCTGCTGCCAGTGCTGCCGTATGCTCCTCCGTTCGGAGAGAGCGTTCGGTGTTTCCATTGACCGTAATGACTCCTCAAGGGCCTGGCATCTTGAGCTTGAGGTATGCGTAGTGCGGCACCGCATTGAATTTTGCGAATGCGGTTCGTCCGAGCAGTGCTTGATAGCCACTGCGGAACCAGACTATGCCGAAGATTAACTCCTCGCTTCGGAAATTATCCGGGGATCCGAAGACCACTTCAAGTGTAACCGAGCATGTACAGTTGGCCTCTACACCTGGTATGATGCCTTTAAAGGTCATTTTCGTGGGTTTAATCCTTGAGGGATCTATGCCCATTTTCCGCACTGTATCCTGATAAAGCAGGTTCAGGCTGCTGCCGCCGTCCATGAGGACTCTAGTGAGGTGAAATCCGTCAATGATTGGGTCAAGAACCAATGTGGCGAATCCGCCATGACGGATGCTAGTGGGGTGGTCCCTTCGATCAAAAGTGATCGTGCAGGAGGACCATGGGTTGAACTTTGGGGCGACTGGCTCTAACGCATATACGTCCCTGAGTGCACGCTTCTGCTCTCGTTTGGGAATGTGGGTTGCGTATATCATGTTCACCGTCCGCACTTGTGGGGGGAAACCCTTCTGTCCACTATTGTTCGGCTGCCGGGGCTCCTCCTCGTCGTCGCAATGCAGCCCCATGTCTCTGTTTTTGGCATGTAACTTGCCTGCCTGCTTGAACACCCAACCATCCCTGTTGGTGTGATTGGGTGGCTTTTCGGGGGTGCCATGTATCTGGCACGAGCGATCGAGTATTCGATCCAAACCGGACGGGCCCGGAGTATTTCTCTTGAATGGCTTTTTCCGCTGACCGGGTTTAGAGCCTCTGAATCCGGCGTTAACTGCCGTATCCTCGTGGCCATAAGCCTCCGCTTAAAGCGCTCTTGTTCAGCGGGATCCTCGGGCACGACAAATTCGTCGTCGTTGAGGCTTGCCTCGTCTTCGGAGGGAGGCATGTAATTGTCATCATCTTCCTCTTTGTCTATCGCCCTCTTGGTGGGGGCTGGCTTCTCCATCCTCCTGCACTGAATCCTGCTGGAGGGAGTTGTCTTCGGCACTGTCCCGGGTGTTATTGTCTCCGGTGCCGGATTCACCGTTTTTGCTTTGGCGGGACTTAGAGCGGCGCCGCTGACGCCGGCGCTTGGGTTGCTTCTTGGAGGGGTCATCTCCCGTCGTTCCGTCGCCATTGCCTTCTTTGGGTGTATCCACCATATATACTAGATCATGATAGACGCGCGTTGCCGCGCCCGCTCATTTTTTCAATAGAATAACAGGAATTCCATAAATATATGATGGCATGAAACACACACAACCAATTCCCAAAAAATTTAAGGACAACCTCTGAATTACAAATAATCAAATAACACAATGACATATTTTCTAAGTCATTCAGCAGCCAAGTTGAGCTACCGGCTGTTTTTTGCACTAAAATGAAACAAATTTAATTCTAACAAACGGATGTGAAACCTCTTTTACCAGGAAGGGTTCCCATATTCCGGAGATGGAGACACACAAAGATGGGTTTCCGTCTCATCAGCATCATCAGCACATATTGACAAGTACACCTATAAACTTGTCATTTTTTGAGAGAATACATGTAATCCCCTTTGTCAAATATGAGGCATTGAAAAAATACCCAATAATAGTGTGACAATATAGTAACTAATCGCCCAACCAGCTCGAGCCGGTCATGATGCATGCATGTCTTTGTCGCTGTGATGTAAAGCTCGGCAACAATAAAGATAACTGAGAATATCATGATGCGTGCTATTCCTAGCAGCGAAAGTATATATATACTTCCCAAACCAAATAGTTGAAGTTGGAACTGTTTCACCTAAATTAAATAACCTCCAACCACCTTGAGCCGGTAATGATGCATGCATGTTTTTTTGTTTGAATAGCCTACAAGGTATCATCAGTTATTTGTGAATATGTAAAAAGCTAATAACTGACCTATCTGTGAAGATGTAAAAAGCTAACAACTGACCTAACGTAACTACTGTATTCCGAAGCTTGTTAAAATCAACAAACTAAAAGCAAACCAAACACATTTACTATAAATGGAATATTTTGCCTGATCCATGAATAGGTTGAATAATTTGTCAATTAGGCTCGCATGACCAGCCAATATGCTTGAGGAATTGCACCTACATTAGTCAAACAAACACACATATTTAGATTCACAAGACCAATTTACTCAACGAAACAAAACAATGTCTAAATACTCTTAACTTGGTAGTCCTGGATAAAAATAATGATCTTGTTCTTAGTCGATGTACTACGACACATGAAAATAGGCCAGACCAATGAAGGGATGGCCCACAGAAAGAACGCAGAAATCTCCAAATTTTTGCCCACTCAATTTAGAGAAAAGCTGCTGTACCATTACACAGAAGTAACTCACAAAATGTCTGGCTTAATCAGAATAAGGATGGCCTAAATAGCTCATAAAATAAATGATAGAGCTTGACAGAAAATATATTTCATTTAATTTGAAGAGAAGTCAAAAATCTGGATTCAGCTTCGGTCATGGAAAGGGGATTTCAGTTATGAACACAATGTACATACATGAGAGAAAAACATAGAACCGGTGATAATTTAGTGAGGAGCCAATCATGAAACCAGTGAATCAGTATGAACATATTGAATTTGCAACAAATTAGAAATAGATACAGCAGCCAAGGAAAAACATCCTAGAAGCGAAAGTTGGCCTTACATTAGAGAATAGACACATTTTGCACAGCAAAGAAAATTAGATATACTGATCTCCACTGCCGTATTCTTTTTTTTCTTAAACATGTCCACTGCCACATGTTTCTTATAATGCATGAAAGAAGTAGAGCGAGATATAGCATATATCGAAGATCAAAATGCTGGGGAGAGGGAAAGAAAAGAAAAAAAATACTTCAATATGTCCCCAGTATACTTTCAATCAAAACACCCAGCTCTTACATAAAAAAAGATGTTATTAACCAATCTGCAGCTGTATAGTGAGTTGGTAGTCAATTATTTGGAGAACAGAAACATCAGACTTTTTGCTACAGAATACAGGTATCGGAAATACATGTCCTCACAAACGTCCTGATATCTGATTGACATCGACCAAATCCAAAAGATACATCAGAAAGCTATGTCTAGTTGAGAGCAGTGAGGATTACAGGGTTAGAATATCTGAATATTTAGGAGGATAAATACCCGAAGATATCATATTTTTCACATCATATCTGGTGAACACTGACATCATATCGGCAATTCATCAAACAGTTCAAGTGCAAAGGCTAAAGCGCCATCTCAACAGAAAGAAATTGGATATATGGTAGTTGTAGAGTGCCACAGCAGGTTAGCATGGTCCATACCTTTAGATAGCTGCAGAGGTGCACGTATAGGAGGGGTTGGGGCATACACATCCACATTCTACCATTGTAGACACCGTGACCGGACGTGCCTCCATCAGCAAGTGATCGATGTTATTTCGATCGCGCCAAAAGATCATATGATGTTCGATCATACCTTGCTTGCCGGGTGCTCGACTGAGGTAGGATCCAGCAACGGGGCAACCGAGAAGTTCAAACCTGGCGTAGAAAGAAGCTGGACCAGGCCTGCGGCGGCAACTCGTCCACCATCTCCTTCTTGTGCTTGCAGTCTTTCGGATCTTCGTGCGTGTCCGACGTGTACCCGCCGTCAGGGGTGCCTTTTTTGCTCGGTCGAGAGAGGGATGTCGTAGCTCGAGGTTGGCGTCGACAGTGGCAGCAGCAGTGGCAACGCAGAAGGGTACGGTAGGAGGCGGGGTCAAGGGGGTGCCTTCGTCGCTCGGGTGAGAGAGGAACATCGTGGCTGGAGGTTGGCGTCGACAGTGGCAGTGGCGGCGAGGGGAGGTCGGGGAAAGAGATAGACGAAAGGAGAGGGACGTGTTTGCGGGCTTCGTAGGGTTGAATGGGCTCCGAGTGTAAACAGGCCCGATTAACCAGAGGCCACCGTTTTTTCTATCAGAGTAGGAGCCCCTTAAGACAGCGGCCCAGTTAGCATGAAACTAAGCATCGGACGGCCAAGATGACCCAGATTCTTAATCTGACGGCCAAAATCTTCAAATGCGTGAGAGGGTTGGAATAGTGCGCGGTTGTAATGTATCTAAATGTCATATGACGAGGTGGCTTTCCAGTGCCCTACAGGCGCTGGTTCACGTTCGTCTCCGACATCATCGTCCATACCGTCGATGTCTTCGGAGTCGAAGTCTAGCATGTCGGTTAGATCATCGACAGTGGCTACGAAGTGCGTGGTGGGTGGGCGTCGAATTTATTCGTCGTCCGCATCCCAATCCTGTTGGCCATAATCCGGCCAGGACTCTCCTGACAAAGAGAGAGACCTTAGTGAATTCAGTATATCGCTGAAAGGCGAGTGCTGAAAGATGTCTGCGGCAGTGAATTCCATGATCGGCGCCCAATCGGATTCGATTGGCAAGGGCGCGGGGGGCTCGGAGTCCGGAGAGGAGTCCGTCACCTTGGAGTCACGGGCTTCGCGGGGGATAAGGCTGGTGTTCGGCTCGATCGCCTTATAGATTGCAGCCCCCGAGGCGGTGTCCAGCCACCCGTCCTCGATTGGTGCAGTCGGCTCCGAGCTAAGGGTTGGAGCGGACACGGGTGCGGCCTCCAGGACACTGTTCGGCGGTAGAGCTAGATCGTGCCCATCGAGACAGTGCGGCGCACACGGCCGCTGCTCGAATCCATCGAATATCAAGTCTCCGCGGATGTCAGCCGTGTGGTTAAAGCTTCCAAATCTGACCTGATGGCCAGGGGCGTAACTTTCAATCTGCTCCAGATGGCCAAGCGAATTGGCCCGCAGTGCAAAGCCGCCGAATACGAAGATCTGTCCGGGGAGAAAAGTCTCACCCTGGACTGCATCGTTGTTGATGATTGGAGGAGCCATCGGGCCTAAAAGTGACGACATAGAGGAACTCTCAATGAAAGCACCAATGTCGGTGTCAAAACTGGCGGATCTCGGGTAGGGGGTCCTGAACTGTGCGTCTAGGCGGATGGTAACAGGAGACAAGGGACACGATGTTTTTACCCAGGTTCGGGCCCTCTCGATGCAGGTAAAACCCTACTCCTGCTTGATTAATATTGATGATACGGGTAGTACAAGAGTAGATCTACCACGAGATCAGAGCGGCTAAACCCTAGAGGCTAGCCTATGGTATGATTGTTGTTCGTCCTACGGACTAAAACCCTTCGGTTTATATAGACACCGGAGAGGGTTAGGTTACACAGAGTCGGTTACAACGGAAGGAGATCTACATATCCGTATCGCCAAGCTTGCCTTCCACGCCAAGGAAAGTCCCATCCGGACACGGGACGAAGTCTTCAATCTTGTATCTTCATAATCCAGGAGTCCGGCCATCGGTTATAGTCCGGCTATCCGGACACCCCTTAATCCAGGACTCCCTCAACCCCACTACCACGGGAGGGCAGGACAAAAGATGTCATGCAAGTTCTTTTCCATAAGCACGTATGACTATATTCGGAATACATGCCTACATTACATTGATGAATTGGAGCTAGTTCTGTGTCACCCTATGTTATGACTGTTACGTGATGAACCGCATCCGGCATAATTATCCATCACCGATCCAACGCCTACGAGCTTTTCCTATATTTGTTCTCGTTTATTTACTTTGCCGTTGCTACTGTTACAATTACTACAAACCACCAAAAATATTACTTTTACTTTCTGTTACTTTTGTTACCGTTACCACTACTATCATATTACTTTGCTACTAAACACTTTGTTGTAGATACTAAATTATCCAGGTGTGGTTGAATTGACACCTCAACTGCTGATACTTGAGAATATTCTTTGGCTCCCCTTGTGTCGAATCAACAAATTTGGGTTGAATACTCTACCTTCAAAAACTGTTGCGACCCCCTATACTTGTGGGTTATCAAGACTATTTTCTGGCGCCATTGCCGGGGAGCATAGCTCTGTTTTTTGAGTCACTTGGGATTTATATCTGCTGGTCACTATGAAGAACCTGAAAGACGCTAAGACAACAATTTATCCCTCAACTACGAGGGGAGGTAAGGAACTGCCATCTAGCTCTGCACTTGATTCACCTTCTATTTTGAGTAAGCTTGCAACACCTAAACCAGCTTCTGCTATTCGTTCTGATATGTCGCATGTTATTGATGATGCCACTTCTGCTATGCATGATACTTATGATGAAACTACTTCAATGCTTGACACTACTGTGCCCCTTAGTGAATTTCTTGATGAACAAATTGCTAGGGCTAGAGAGAAAGAAATTATTGAAACTGATTATATTGATGAAAGTGATGATGAAGATATGCCTGTTATTCCTAAGGGTTATGTTTTTGGTATGGAATCTTCTGCAGCTATTTTAGGTTGCAAAGATAGATATGAGCTCAAAAGGTTATTAGCTAATTGGAATAAGCAATCTCTTAAAGATAGAATGAAACCTGACCCTGCTTTTGCTACTTCACCTATCTGTGTTGCCGATAAGGATTATGAATTCTCTGTTGATCCTGATATAATTACTTTGGTTGAATCTGATCCTTTTCATGGCTATGAATCTGAAACTATTGTGGCACATCTTACTAAATTAAATGATATAGCCACCCTGTTCACTAATGATGAGAGATCTCGCTACTTTTATATCCTTAAAATATTTCCATTCTCATTAAAGGGTGATGCTAAGATATGGTTTAATTCTCTTGATCCTGGTTGTGTGCGTAGTCCCCAGGATATGATTTATTACTTCTCTGCTAAATATTTCCCTGCTCATAAGAAACAAGCTGCTTTAAAGGAAATATACAACTTTTTGCAAATTGAAGAAGAGAGTCTCCCACAAGTTTGGGGGAGGCTTCTCTAGTTACTTAATGCTTTGCCTGATCATCCTCTTAAGAAAAATGAAATACTTGATATCTTTTATAATGGACTAACCGATGCTTCCAGAGATTACCTGGATAGTTGTGCTGGTTCTGTTTTCAAGGAAAGAACACCGGATGAAGCTGAAATTCTATTGAATAATATGCTGACAAATGAAAATAATTGGGCACTTCCTGAGCCAGCTCCTGCTCCAATTACTGAGCCTATTCCTAAACCAACTCCAAAGAAGAGAGGTGTTCTATTTCTCAGTCCTGAAGATATGCAAGAGGCAAAGAAATCTATGAAAGAAAAAGTCATTAAAGCTGAAGATGTTAAGAATTTACCTCCTATTGAAGAAATACATGGTCTTAATCTACCGCCTGTTGAAGAAACATATGATCTTGATCCATTACCTATGGAAGAACCTCCTGGTCTTGATAACCCGACACAGGTAGTAAAGGTAAATTCTCTCTATAGATATGTTAGAGCTGAAATCCCTCCTGCTAAAATTGCTAGTCGATGCTTGGATGAGTTTGATAACTTTATGGTTAAGCAAGAAGATTTGAATGCTTATTTTGGTAGACAATTAAAACAAAATGCTTATATGATTAAACACTTGGGTGATTATATGGCTAATGTTAGAGGTGAACTTAAACTCGTTAGCAAACATGCTTCTATGGTTATCACTCAAGTAGAACAAGTACTTAAAGCTCAAAATGATTTGCTCAATGAAATGAATAGTAAGAAAAATGATTATGCTGTTAGAGTGGCTACTAGAACTGGTAGAATGACTCAGGAACCTTTGTATCCTGAAGGCCACCCTAAGAGAATTGAGTAGGATTCTCAGAGAAATAATATTGTTGTACCTAGTTCTTCTAAAAGGAAGAAAAAGAAAAATGATAGGACTTTGCAAACTTCTAGTGAACCTATTGCTGAACCACCTGATAATCCAAATGATATCTCTATTTCTGATGCTGAAACACAATCTGGTAATGAACATGAACCTAGTGAAAATGTTAATGATAATGTTCAAGATGATGCTCAACCTAGTAATGATAATGATGTAGAAGTTGAACCTGCTGTTGATCTTGATAACCCACAATCAAAGAATCAACTTTATGATAAGAGAGACTTTGTTGCTAGGAAACATGGTAAACAAAGGGAGCCATGGGTTTAGAAACCCATGCCTTTTCCCCCCAAACCATCCAAGAAAAAGGATGATGAGGATTTTGAGCGCTTTGCTGAAATGATTAGACCTATCTTTTTGCGTATGCGATTAACTGATATGCTCAAAATGAATCCTTATGCTAAGTACATGAAAGATATTGTCACTAATAAAAGAAAGATACCGGAAGCTAAAATTTCCACCATGCTTGCTAATTATACTTTTAAGGGTGGAATACCAAAGAAACTTGGAGATCCATGAGTACCCACTATACCATGCTCCATTAAAAGAAACTATGTTAAAAACTGCTTTATGTGATCTTGGAGCCGGTGTTAGTGTTATGCCTCTCTCTTTATATCATAGACTTGACTTGAATAAGTTGACACCTACTGAAATACCTTTGCAAATGGCTGATAAATCAACTGCTATACCTGTCGGTATTTGTGAGGATGTGCCTGTTGTAGTTGCAAACGCTACTATTTTAATGGACTTTGTTATTCTTGATATTCCCGAGGACGATAGTATGTCTATTATTCTTGGAAGACCTTTTCTGAATGCTGCAGGTGCTGTTATTGATTGCAAAAAAGGCAATGTCACTTTTCATGTTAATGGTAATGAGCATACGGTACACTTTTTGAGGAAACAACCTCAAGTTCATAGTATCAACTCTATTGGAAAAATTCCATCAATTATATTTGGAGGTTTTGAATTTCCTCTTCCTACTGTCAAGAAGAAATATGATATTCTTATTATTGGGGATGTGCATATCCTCGTTGAGGTAACATAGTGTTATTCGAAATTTCTCTGGTCCCATGTTATTCGGAATGAGTTTATTAACAAGACCAGATCAACCTTGTTAGTGGATTCTTTTTTATGAGCATGAGATCGATGAAACTAGAAGGCACAACCTTCTGTAACCTCTCTCTATTTTCTGTTATTTAGTTGAAATAAAAGTAAAAGATAGTATTTCTCTGTCTGTTTTTTGAGTTATCTGTGCAATATAAAAATACCCCGAAAAAAAAGTTTTCCAAATGCCCTAAAAATGAAATATGATTTTTTCTAGAATATTTGAGGATTTATGGAACTATGAACACATCAGGGGGTGAACCACCTGGCCACGAGGGTGGAGGGCGCGCCCTACCCCCAGGGCGCGCCCCCTGCCTCGTGGGCCCACGGTGGCCCCCCTCCACTTATTCCTGCACCCATACAGTTCTTCTTCCTCCCACAAACACGAATATCTGGCTCAAGCACGAGTTCTAGCTCACTTTGCTGTGATTTTCGATCTCCTTGCTCAAAGCACCTCTCACAAAACTGCTTGGGGAGATTGTTCCTTGGTATGTGACTCCTCCATTGGTCCAATTAGTTTTTGCTCTAGTGTTTTATTCATTGCAAATTTGTGCTGCCTAGGTGACCATATTCTTGAGCTTGCATGTCAAATTTATATGGTTCCAAGTAGTTCTAATGCTTGATATAGGCTCTAGGCACTTGTAGGAGTAGTTACTATCAATTTTGTTGAGATTGGTTCACTTATGTTTGAAGTTACTGAAAATTTCAGAAAATTTTCAGAGGAAGCAATATGCTTAGGAAAATGTTCCAAGGTGGTTCTTCGAGGAAGCAAGGACTCAGGTTTGCAATGCGTGATGCTGATGAAGAGCCCCCAAGGGACGCTCCAGTGCGGCCATGTGAGTGGCCTTCAGAAAATTTTATGGATCGAGCGGGAATCAAAGAGGAATTTAACGCATATTTGCGTAACGCCGATCTTGTGAGCTTTGAGGCAGACAAATACCACCAGTACCATCAACTCACTAGTTCATTTGTGAGGAGGTTTGAATTTTCATCTTCACATAATTCTCCAACAATCATGTTTGATCTTTATGAAAAATCTTATACCATGGACTTGGAGGATTTTGCTTCTGCTTGCAAACTTCCACAATGGAGTAGTGCTAGTGATCCCCGTAAATCTGAATTTAGAGATTTTCTTGCTGGTATAACTGTAGGGGAATCTAGAGATATAGGACAAGCTACCATAGGGAGCATTCACTTTCCTACTATACATTATTTTGCTCTCTTCATAGGTAGGTGCATAACTGGTAAGGAAGCATGTCATATGTGTGTGCCTGACCTCGGTATTCTTAGGAGTGCTGTGTTAGGAGACCAATCTTATCATATGGGAGCCATTGTAGCACGTAGGTTGCATCATAATAGATATAATGGAGATTTCTTTGGAGAAATTTATGCAACCCGCTTAGCTGATTTTCTTGAGGTGGACGTTTGTGAGGATGATATGGAGTTGCCTCCTACTTATTTAGATTTTAATTATATGGTTTCTCACCAGTTTGTCGAGAGGTATGAATCACCTCTCCAGTATCGACTAATCTTTGACAAATGGCGTGTTGTCCGTATTACTCTCCCTGCTCCTGCCTTCTTTGATTATCAGGCAAGAGGAAGATATACTATTACCAGAGAGGAGGCAGATGAGTACGAGAGGAGAGCGGAGGCAGCTCGCCGCCACGCTGCAGCTGAGGAGGCGATAAACGCTGCATCACAGTACGACCCTAGCTACACCTACGGGTATCCGCCAGGCCATCCCTAGCAATGAACCAACTTAGGCCAAAAGCCTAAGCTTGGGGAAGTACGTATTTCCCACCGACATTACATTTATGTTTACAAACACTCATTGGTAGATGTCGGTGCTCATACTTTTTCATTGTAATATCCATGGTAGCTTATTTTCTTTTTCCTGCTTTCTACTTGTGTGTTTGTTAAACTTTAAGAAAAAACAAAAAAAATAGTAGTAGCTTCTATCTAGTTTACTTTCTTGTTGTAGTAGTAGTAACTAAAAAGAAAACCCAAAAATATTTCCCGTTCTTCTTTTGCTTGTTGGGAGCTTTCCCGTGTAAATATTTTATTTCTTTTCTTTTCTTTGGGAGTCGAAAGGAGAAGACCATAATTAAATTGTTGAACTGGCTCTTATATGCACTATTGTTGATTTAACCAAGAGCCCATATTGCCTTGTCTTCTCCTGTTTATTGAATGCTCGCAGATTCCAGCTTAATCCAATGCACGTGCACTCTTATTATTATTCACTCCGTCCGGTCGTGCAAGTGAAAGGCAATTATGATGATATATGATGGACTGACTGAGATGAGAAAAACTGGTATGAACTCGACCTCTCTTGTTTTTGTAAATATGACGAGTTCATCGTTCTTGATTCAGCTTATTATGAATAAACATGTTTGCAATGATAATTAGATATCATAGTTGCTCGTGCCATGCTTGATTAGCTATGGGTTATAATGGTTTACCTTGCGTGCCAACATGCTATTAAAATGGTTGTGATGTGGTATGATGGGGTGGTATCCTCCTTTGAATGATTTAAGTGACTTGACTTGGCACATGTTCACACATGTAGTTGAAACAAATCAACATAGCCTTCACGATATTTATGTTCATGGTGGATTATATCCTACTCATGCTTGCATCCAATGTTTATTAATTTTAATGCATGTTCATGACTGTTGTTGCTCTCTAGTTGGTCCCTTCCCAGTCTTTTGCTAGCCTTCACTTGTACTAAGCGGGGATACTGCTTGTGCATCCAATCCCTTAAACCCCAAAGTTATTCCATATGATTCCACTATACCTTCCTATATACGGTATCTACCTGCCGTTCCAAGTAAATTTGTATGTGCCAAACTCTAAACATTCAAATAAACATTCTGTTTTGTATGCTCGAATAGCTCATGTATCAACTAGGGCTGCCCTTATCTTCCATGTTAGGTGGGTTATTCTCAAGAAGAGTGGACTCCGCTCCTCACTCATGAGAAAATGGCTGGTCACCGGGATGCCCAGTCCCATGCTTTATGCAAACTAAATCAAAATAACTGCAAACAAAACTCCATGTGGGACTGTTGCTAGTTGGAGACACTCGTTGTTTCGAGCAAGTCGTGGATTGATGCTTGTTGGTGGAGGGGGAGTATAAACTTTACCATTCTGTTTGGGAACCGCTTATAATGTGTGTAGCATGGAAGATATCGCCATCTCTTGGTTGTTATGTTGACAATGAAAGTATATCGCTCAAAATATTATTTATCTCTATTTCAAAACCGAGCTCTGGCACCTCTACAAATCCCTGCTTCCCTCTGCCCGAAAACGCGAAACACCGGGGATACTTTCCCGGATGTTTCCCCCCTTCACCGGTATCACCTCAGACCGCGTTAGGGCACCCCTAGCACCGATACTTGTCATGTAATGCATCGATATGCATCTGTTTGCTTAATATTTATTGTTTCTTCCCCCTCTTCTCTCGCTAGACACCGAGACCGACGCCGCTGCTACCCAGTACGACTACGGTGTTGACGACCCCTCTCTCTTGCCAGAGCAACCAGGCAAGCCCCCCCCCCCCTTGATCACCAGATATCGCCTATTCTTCTCTATACTGCTTGCATTAGAGTAGTGTAACATGTTACTGCTTTCCGTTTATCCTATCCTGATGCATAGCCTGTCCTTGCTACTACTATTGTTAACTTTACCTGCAATCCTACATGCTTAGTATAGGATGCTAGTTTTCCATCACTGGCCCTACATTCTTGTCCGTCTGCTGTGCTATACTATCGGGCCGTGATCAGTCGGGAGGTGATCACGGGTATATACTATATACTTTATACATGATACATGTGGTGACTAAAGTCGGGTCGGCTCGAGGAGTACCCGCGAGTGATTCACGGATTGAGGGCTGAAAGGACCTTTGTCCCGACGGCCCTCTGGGTGGATCTTTGTGGCAGAGCGAGAGGGCAGGTTGAGACTACCTAGGTGAGAGGTGGGCCTGGCCCTCTCGGCGTTCGCGGTTACTTCAAAATAACACGCTTAACGAGATCTTGGTATTTGATCTGAGTCTGGCCACTGGCCTATACGCACTAATCAACTACGCGGGAACAGTTATGGGCACTCGACATCGTGGTATCAACCGAAGCCTTCGTGACGTCAGCGACTGAGCGGTGCGCGCCGGGTTGGACCGCGTAACGTGACTTCCTTTGTAATGGAGGTTGCTAGGTCTGCTCTCCGGCCGCGTACGCAACATGCAGGTGTGCAATGGGCGATGGGCCCAGACCCCTGGGCGCATAGGATTTAGACTAGCGTGCTGACCTCTCTATTGTGCCTAGGTGGGGCTGCGACGTGTTGATCTTCCGAGGCTGGGCATGACCCAGGAAAGTGTGTCCGACCAAATGGGATCGAGCGTGTTGGGAAATGTGGTGCACCCCTGCAGTGAAGTTTATCTATTCAAATAGCCGTGTCCCTCGGTAAAAGGACGACCCAGAGTTGTACCTTGACCTTATGACAACTAGAACCGGATACTTAATAAAACACACCCTTCGAAGTGCCAGATATAACCCGGTGGTCGCTCTCTAGCAGGGCGACGAGGAGAGGATCGCCGGGTAGGATTATGCTATGTGATGCTACTTGGAGGACTTCAGTCTACTCTCTTCTACATGCTGCAAGACGAAGGCTGCCTGAAGCGTAGTCTTCGACTAGATTAGCTATCCCCCTCTTATTTTAGCATTCTGCAGTTCAGTCTATTGATATGGCCCTTTACACATATACCCATGCATATGTAGTGTAGCTCCTTGCTTGCGAGTACTTTGGATGAGTACTCACGGTTGCCTTGTTCCCCCTTTTTCCCATTTCTCTACCCGATTGCTGCGAGGAGACTATGGAGTCCAGGAGCCAGACGCCACCGTCCACGACGATTCCTACTACACCGGAGGTGCCTACAACTACGTGCAGCCCGCTGACGGCGACTAGGAGTAGTTAGGAGGATCCCAGGCAGGAGGTCTGCGCCTCTTTCGATCTGTATCCCAATTTGTGCTAGCCATCTGATGGCAACTTGTTTAACTTATGTCTGTACTCCGATATTGTTGCTTCCGCTGACTCGTCTATGATCGAGCACTTGTATTCGAGCCCTCGAGGCCCCTGGCTTGTATTATGATGCTTGTATGACTTATTAATGTTTTAGATTTGTGTTGTGATATCTTCTCGTGAGTCCCTGATCTTGATCGTACACATTTGCGTGCATGATTAGTGTACGATTGAATCGGGGTGTCATAAGTTGGTATCAGAGCCGACTGCCTGTAGGAATCCCCTTCCACACTCCTTGGCCGAAGTCGAGTCTAGACATTGCAAAAACTTTTACTAACATGGTTGTGTGCCTTATGGGCCCACTTCGCCATTGGGTGGTACTAGGATCTTTTACTCATCGACCTTTACTCTAGGACTCTGAACTCTCTTCTACTTGGGTTAAATGAATTTACTAACTCTAACACTAGGATCCCGTGACGACATTCACCACAAATTTGGATAAAAGCCATAGTTATTCCTTAGAATAGTATTTTGAACAATTTCCACACTGTCATTTGACTCCTTTGAAACATCTTTGCTTTCAGATGGAACCCACGAGGCAGGTCGTGGGCCACACGACGGCCATTGGTGCCTCGGGATCACCTGCCGTGCTAGCTGAGATGATGACCTATCTGGGTTATCGCTGGCACCCTGAGTACACCGTCTTCGAGGAGTACCAGGACTTTAACCAGGAGCAGTACCGTGCCATCGTCCACCTCTACTCTCGGGAGTATGACTACACTACTGTGCTGCACACCGCTCATGGTGTTGGAGTGACCATCGATATGGCAGTTCACGATGCTGCTTATGCTGCTCTGACACGCCTTCGTAGAGAGTATCAGGAGTTGGACACCTCCCCCTTCAGGCACATTGCTATCGCATCTGATGTTGGTGCGGAGGGTTACTACACTTCTGCCTACTCCACTGTCACCCGAGAGCCCTTCTACCATCAAAACCTGGTTCTGCATGCTGATGGGCTGGATCGAGCTAACCGAGCTCTTTGTCACGAGTTGTACACCACCGGTCAGCACCTTTACCATGCTCTGACGATGTTGCACCCCTTTGTCGGATCTAGAGAGCTGTCGTGTTCTGTGATCTACCCAGCCAGGACCGTGATGCCCCAGGGTGTCGGCTGGCCAGATGTGGGAGGCTACTCTCCCCCACTTGGTCCTCTGCTGCCACTTGAGCGTCGGGTTCTGCACCGGGGTATCCGCGGACCCCGGGTTACTAATGTGGAGTTCCCGATGCACCACCACCAGCTTTCAGGCTACAGCTACCTCCACAGTACCTCTTGGGACTGATGTAGTCTTGCTTAGTAGTATTAGATGCATTCGCCACGAGCCTGCGTGCCGCCTATGTTGTCTTAGTCTATGTACTGAACTCTGTGTACCGAACTCTATGCATGATCTCTTTTGTAAGATGTGCCAACTACTATGTAGTATCTATTGTGCTCCTTTCATTATGCATGTTTCATCATGAATGATTCTTGTCCTCGCAAATTTCTCAATGCTGAACTACCCCTGTTATATATTAGCAGGATGGTTAGACCAGGTGGTCGTGGTCGTGGTGGCAATGCCCCACCACCGCCTTAGTACATGGCTGGTATGATCTAACAGCTTGAGATGAATCGCCAGTTCATGGAGAATATGATGGATCAGTTTCCTCGCCCCAATATGAACCAACAGCCAACCCCAATAACTCTGCAGGATTTCATGCGCCTGAACCCAACTATGTACCGCAGCTCAACTCAGCCTCTGGATGTTGATGACTGGCTCCGTGACATCACCTATGAGATGGAGTCTGCTGATGTAGCCCCTGCCAGCTATGTCACCTTTGCTTCCTTCTTCCTGAAGGGACCCGCAACTCAATGGTGGGACAGCCACAGGCGTACTTTGCTAGTTGGAACAATCATCACCTGGCCAGACTTCCAAGCTGCTTTCCGTGCCTGCTTCATTCCTCAGGGAGTCATGGACCGAAGGAAGCGAGAGTTCCGCAACCTCACCCAAGGCAACAAAACTATTGAGGCTTATCAGCGAGAGTTTGTGGACTTGTCTCGCTATGTTGAAGAGGACATTGCAACTGATGCACGCAGACAGGAGAAGTTCCGTGACGGCCTTCAAGCTGACATCAAGCTCGCACTTCTAGTGCACGACTTTACTAATTTCGCCACCTTGGTGAACAAGGCCATCAATGTCGAAACTGGTCTGCAGGAATACCAGAGCTCTCACAGGCGCAACCGTGACACGGGCTCATCTTCGGGCCCGCCCTCGCAGAAGCGTAAGATATGGATTCCCAACAGCATGTACCAACCCACTGCACCTGCCCCAAGGCAGTCCTATGCTACATCGCGTCTACCTCCCCTACCTGCTAGGCAGCCAAGACTTCCAGCTCCACCACCCGGAGCTCCTGTCCCCACTCCCAATAATGGTCTGTGCTACAAGTGTGGTCAACCAGGTCACCTTGCCAGGAACTACTATCAGAATCAACTGGCCCTTCCAGCAGCTGGCCGTGGAAACAACCAGGCCCGCAACAACAATGCCAAGTCCTATGGTCGTGTTCATGCCAACCAAGTTGATCTCAATGAAGCTCAAGACCAGCCTGCTACTGTGATGGGTACACTTCTCGTAAATTCTGTACCAGCATCCGTCTTATTTGATACAGGTGCATCGCATTCATTCATGTCAGAAGATTTTGCATACAAGCATGACGTTAAATGTGAGCAGATGAACACATCGGTAGTGGTAAAAACCCCCGTGGGACAATGTCAAACCTCCATGGTTGGCGTCGACGTCCCTGTGGAAATCGAAGGGCTGGAATTCTATGCCTCGCCCATTATCTTGAAGTCGTCTAACATCGACCTCATTTTGGGGATGGATTGGTTGAAAGCGCATACTTCTTCTATAGTTTGCGCCACTAAGGCCGTCCATCTGCTACACCCGTCAGATGAAATAGTTACTTACCAAGCTCATCTGGTGCAAAATGCCGAGGCACAGCTTTATGCCTTGAATGCATTGAACGCTGCACCACTCGAGGGCATTGAAAACATTCTCGTCGTTCGTGAATTCCAAGACGTCTTTCCTGAAGAACTTCCAGGGATTCCCCCTGCTAGAGCTGTCGAATTCGTCATCGACTTGAAACCAGGCACCACTCCTATAGCCAAGCGACCCTACAAGATGCCGCCGCATGAACTCCTTGAGCTGAAGGTGGAAATCGACAAATCTTTCCGCAAAGGATTTATTCGCCCAAGTTGCTCTCCTTGGGGAGCACCTTCTCTCTTTGTCGAAGAAGGATGGGACAAATTGATTAGTCCAAGACTACCGTCCTATAAACCAAGCTACCATTCAGAACAAATATCCTCTTCCTCGGATCAATGATCTGTATGATCAACTGGCTGGTTCATCAGTGTTCTCTAAACTCGACTGAGGTTGGGTTACCACCAGATATGTGTTCGTGAAGAGGATATCCCAAAGACCGCCTTTGTGACTCGATATGGTTCATACGAGTACACGGTCATGTCATTCGGCTTAACCAATGCTCCAGCCACCTTCTCTCGCCTGATGAACTATATATTCATGGATTACCTCGACAAGTTCGTCGTGGTTTATCTGGATGATATCCTGGTATTTTCCAAGAACGAAGAAGAACATGCTGAACATCTTCGTCTTGTGCTGGAAAAGCTACGAGAGCATCAGCTATACGCCAAGTTCTCCAATTGTGAATTCTGGCTTCCCGAAGTAACCTATCTTGGGCATGTTATCTCTAAGGATGGTATTGTCGTCAACCCTGAACGAGTTCAGGCTATTCTTGATTGGACTCCTCCGAAGAATGTTAAGCAAGTCAGAAGTTTTCTCGGTCTCGCCAGCTATTGCCGTCGATTTGTCGAGAACTTCTCCAAGATTGTCAGGCCTCTGACTAAACTGTTGCATAAGGGCATCAAGTTTCAATGGATAGACAAATGTCAGGAAAGCTTCCAGGCACTCAAAGACAAGTTAACTTCTGCCCCAGTGCTACCTCCACCTGATACTAAGAAGGATTTCGTCATTTACTGCGACGCTTCCCGTCAAGGATTTGGCTGTGTCCTAATGCAAGACCGCAAAGTTATTGCTTATGCCTCTCGGCAATTGCGCCCTCACGAAGAGAACTACCCAGTTCACGACCTCGAGCTTGCTGTTGTCATTCATGCACTGATGCAGTGGCGACATTACCTCCTCGGTAATCATTGCAAGATCTTTACTGACCACCAAAGTCTGAAGTATATGTTTACTCAGCCAGACCTGAACCTCCGTCAGCAGAGATGGATGGAGATTGTTGAGGACTTTGCCTTGGGTATTTCATATACACCAGGCAAGGCTAATGTAATGGCTAATGCCTTGAGCCGCAAGTCTTACTGCAACCACCTCCAGGTTCACAAAGTTCAGCCCTCGCTTGTTGAAGAATTCAGAAAGCTGAACCTCCATATTGTTCCTCCGGGTGCACTGGCTCCCCCCCCCCCCCCCCCGTAAGGAGTTTCGCAAGATGAACCTCCGTGTCGTTTCCCAGGGTTCCCTCTATACCTTGGCTGTCGAACCAGATCTTGTGGGCTCCATCAAGACAATACAAGGATATGACTCTAAAGCCCATAAGATTAAGCGCTACCTCACAGGAGGAAATCCCTCATTCTACACTATTGCTGATGATGGTGCCTTGTATTTCAAAGGCCGCCTAGTGGTGCCGTGTAAGGAGAAAAACCTGAATATGACTCAGAAAGTTATGAAAGAAGCTCATGATACGCCTCTATGTATCCATCCTGGTAGTACAAAGATGTACCAGGACATCCATCAGAGATTCTGGTGGTCTAACATGAAGCAAGACATTGCTCGTTATGTTGCTGAGTGTGACGTTTGCCGTCGTATCAAAGCAGAACACCAAAGGCCTACTGGAACTCTGCAACCTATCTCTATTCCTGAATGGAAATGGGACCATGTTGAAATGGACTTCGTCACTGGATTTCCCAAATCGCAGAAAGGTAATGATGCTATTCTTGTCGTCATTGACTGGCTTTCTAAAGTTGCACATTTTCTGGCGGTCAAATAAATGATCACTGCTAGTCGGCTTGCAACTCTCTACATGTCCAGAATTGTTTCACTTCACGGTATTCCACTGGTTATCAGTTTGGACTGTGGCAGCTTATTCACTTCAAGATTCTGGGCAAGTTTCCAAGAAGCTATGGGAACTCATCTGTCATTCAGCACTGCATTTCACCCTCAGTTGCAAGGGCAAGTTGAACGTGTCAACCAAGTTCTCGAAGACATGCTTCGAGCTTGTGTTATTTCCTTCGGCAAGAAATGGGAGGAATCTCTCCGTATGCTGAGTTCTCTTATAATAATAGCTATCAAGCTAGTCTGAAGATGCCCCCCTTCGAAGTGTTATATGGAGGAAAGTGTCGAACCCCTCTGAACAGGTCAGAAACTGGGGAATGTCCACTCTTTGGTCCGGATATTATCCAACATGCCGAAGAACAAGTCCGTATTATTCACGAGAATCTCAAGACTGCTTAGTCACGCCAAAAGAGTAATTATGACCGTCATCATAAAGACATGGTCTATCAACCTGGCGAAAAGGCTTACCTGGCGAAGGGTGCTCATCGCTTCGGGATCAAGGGCAAGCTAGCTCCTCGCTATATTGGCCCATTCACTATTCTGGAAAGGCGTGGAAAAGTGGCATATCAACTGGAGCTTCCGTCAAACCTTTCTCAGTTTCACGATGTGTTCCATGTGTCACAGCTCCGCCGATGCTTCAAGGACCCAATCCGAGCAGTGGATCATGAAGTGCTCGAATTGCAACAGGACCTCTCCTATAAAGAGCATCTGGTCCGCGTTCTCGACCAAGCTGAACGCCGCACATGTCAGAAGGCGATCAAGTTCCTCAACTGGGAAGCTACCTGGGAACGCGAGGATCGTCTACGTGATGAATACCCCGCATTGTTTCCTTCTACCTCCTAAATCTCGGGACGAGATTTCTTGTAGTGGAGGAGATTTGTAACGCCCGGATGATCGTGCTACTGTAATCCCACGCTAATCATGCCACGTCACCGCGATTACTGTTGCTAACCTCGCAATGATCCGAAACCGTTTCAAATTTAAATCCTAAATAAGTCAAACGACAAAAGTTTTCAAAAGGTGAAACAAAAATGTTGGGTGGGTGCCGAATATTACAAGGGTAATTATAATAAAGCTAACACATTTTTATAAAATGCCTAAATGATTTAAAATGAAATAAAATAGAAAAGAAAATAAATAAAAGAAAGAAAATACAAAAAAACAAACAAACAAACAGAAAACAAAAAAAGAGAAAAACTCCCACTGGGCTTCGGCCCAAACCGGCCCAGCCGGCCACCCACTCCCCCCTTATCCACTCACCATCCCCCACCCGAACCGCCACCGACACTCCCTCCCCTCTCCCCAAAAGTATCTTCCCCCCTCTTCCCCGACTGGATCGGGATCGAGGGAGGAGGCTCTCGTCGCCGCTGAACGTCGTCGCCCGCCGCCGTCAGGAGCACGCACCGCCTTGCCGGACTCCCCCACCGGCCTGCTTCCTTCTTCGTCGTCGTCTCCGACCACCACCCCGAGCAACGCTGCCCCGTTCCCTATGCCCCAGCATGAGCCCCGCCGCCGCGATCGCCTCCGCCCCTCTCCTCTCCCCCCTCTGCTCCCGTTGTCGTGACCCTGGCCACGCCCAGCTCCCTCTACAGCGCGCCCCGCCTCCATCGCCGCTTCGCTCCCGCGCCGTGGCCATCCCCGTATCCTGCTGCGCGCGCGCGCCCACGCGGCCACAGCCGCGGCCCCGCTTTCCTACGTCCCCCGCGCGCGCACCCGCGTCGTCCCCCGCGCTCACCCTTGCGTCTCTACCCGCTGCCGCACACGGCACCTCCCCGCGCTCGCCCGCTCCTTGCCGCTCGCCGCGACCGCTGTCTGCCTCGTCGCCGCTCCCGTAGATGCGTGCTTCTACCCCCCCCCCTCTCGCGTGCTGCCGCCGCGAGCTGCGTTGTTGCTGCTCCACGGCGGCCCCGCACGGCGCTGCCGCTCTGAACTGGTGCTGCCGCTCGAGCTGCCCCCCCCCCCCCGCGCGCACACTCTCTCCTGCGCCGCACGCAGCTCGCGCGTGCGCGCCCCTAACGCGGCCACGCCCGCCCTGCTGCCGCCTCTGCTCACTCTCGCCGGCATGGGCTCGATCAAGTCGAGCTCCGGCCTCGTCCTCCGGTGCCCTGCGGTCGCCGTTCCCCCTGCTGGCCTGGGCGGGCGCCCATTCGTGCTGGCGCCCGTCGCCCGCACCACCGCACGTTAACCCGCCCCGTTAAGCCCGCAGGGGCCAATGACAAAGGGGCCCCGCCCCTCAGAACGTTTAAAAAAAGGAAACAAAAATAATAAAAATATAATAAATAAATAAATAATAAATAATAAAAATAAATAAATAATTATCTTAATTAATTTTGATTAAATTAACTAATTAAGTTTAATTAATCTAATGACTAATTAACATAATTAACTATTGTTAATTAACTAACATAGTATGACAGTGGGGCCCACCCCCCTAATTAATACTAGTTAGGTTAATTAATATGTCTAATTAAAATGTGTCACTGACTAGTGGGACCCACTGGTCAGGTTTACCAGTCAACCCCTGTTGACTGCTGATGTCAGCATGACATCATGCTGATGTCATAAATCCAATTTCGAATTAATTTAAATAATTAATTAAATTCCAGAAATTAATAAAATCTTTAGAAAATCATATCTTTTAATCCGTAACTCGGATTAAATTATTTTAAACATGAAAGTTGCTCAGAACGACGAGACGAATCCGAATACGCCGCTCGTTCGTCCGTCACACACCCCTAACATATCCAACTCGCAACTTTCCCCCTCCGGCTCCTTTGCCCGAAAACGCGAAACACTGGGGATACTTTCCCGGATGTTTCCCCCCTTCACCGGTATCACCTGATACCCCGTTAGGGCACCCCTAGCACCGATATTTGTCATGTGATGCACCGCTATGCATCTGTTTGCTTAATATTTATTGTTTCTTCCCCCTCTTCTCTCGCTAGACACCGAGACCGACGCCACTGCTACCCAGTATGACTACGGTGTTGATGACCCCTCTCTCTTGCCAGAGCAACCAGGCAAGCCCCACCCCCTTGATCACCAGATATCGCCTATTCTTCTCTATACTACTTGCATTAGAGTAGTGTAACATGTTACTGCTTTCCGTTTATCCTATCCTGATGCATAGCCTGTCCTTGCTACTACTATTCTTACCTTTACCTGCAATCCTACATGCTTAGTATAGGATGCTAGTTTTCCATCAGTGGCCCTATATTCTTGTCCATCTGTTGTGCTATACTATCGGGCTGTGAACACTCGGGAGGTGATCACGGGTATATACTATATACTTTATACATGATACATGTGGTGACTAAAGTCGGGTCGGCTCGAGGAGTACCCGCGAGTGATTCACGGATTGGGGGCTGAAAGGACCTTTGTCCCGACGGCCCTCTGGGTGGATCTTTGTGGCGGAGCAACAAGGCCGGTTGAGACTACCTAGGTGAGAGGTGGTCCTGGCTTTGTCGGCGTTCGCGGTTACTTCAAAATAACACGCTTAACGAGATCTTGGTATTTGATCTGAGTCTAGCCACTGGCCTATACGCACTAACCAACTACGCGGGAACAGTTATGGGCACTCGACATCGTGGTATCAGCCGAAGCCTTCGTGACGTCAGCGACTGAGCGGCGCGCGCCGGGTTGGACCGTGTAACGTTACTTCCTTTGTAATGGAGGTTGCTAGGTCTGCTCTCCGGCCGCGTACGCAACGTGCAGGTGTGCAATGGGCGATGGGCCCAGACCCCTGCGTGCATAGGATTTAGACCGGCGTGCTGACCTCTCTGTTGTGCCTAGGTGGGGCTGCGACGTGTTGATCTTCCGAGGCCGGGCATGATCCAGGAAAGTGTGTCCGGCCAAATGGGATCGAGCGTGTTGGGAAATGTGGTGCACCCCTGCAGGGAAGTTTATCTATTCAAATAGTCATGTCCCTCGGTAAAAGGACGACCTGGAGTTGTACCTTGACCTTATGACAACTAGAACCGGATACTTAATAAAACACACCCTTCCAAGTGCCAGATATAACCCGGTGGTCGCTCTCTAGCAGGGCGACGAGGAGAGGATCGCTGGGTAGGATTATGCTATGTGATGCTACTTGGAGGACTTCAGTCTACTCTCTTATACATGCTGCAAGACGGAGGCTGCCAGAAGCGTAGTCTTCGATGGGATTAGCTATCCCCCTCTTATTCTGGCATTCTGCAGTTCAGTCCACTGATATGGCCCTTTACACATATACCCATGCATATGTAGTGTAGCTCCTTGCTTGCGAGTACTTTGGATGAGTACTCACGGTTGCCTTGTTCCCCCCTTTTTCCCATTTCTCTACCCAATTGTTGCGACCAGACTATGGAGTCCAGGAGCCAGACGCCACCGTCGACGACGACTCCTACCACACCGGAGGTTCCTACTACTACGTGCAGCCCGCTGACGATGACCAGGAGTAGTTAGGAGGATCCGAGGCAGGAGGCCTGCGCCTCTTTTGATCTGTATCCCAGTTTGTGCTAGCCATCTTATGGCAACTTGTTTAACTTATGTCTGTACTCAGATATTGTTGCTTCCGCTGACTCGTCTATGATCAAGCACTTGTATTCGAGCCCTCGAGGCCCCTGACTTGTATTATGATGCTTGTATGACTTATTTATGTTTTAGAGTTGTGTTGTGATATCTTCTCGTGAGTCCCTGATCTTGATCGTACACATTTGTGTGCATGATTAGTGTACGATTGAATTGGGGGCGTCACATTAAACTTGGGGGAGTTGATACGTCTCCGTCGTATCTACTTTTCCAAACACTTTTTCCCTTGTTTTGGACTCTAACTTGCATGATTTGAATGGAACTAACCCGGACTGACGCTGTTTTCAGCAGACTTTCCATGGTGTTATGTATGTGCAGAAACAAAACTTCTCGGAATGACCTGAAACTCCAAGGAACAACTTTTCAAAAATAATAAAAAAAATCCTCGCCAAAGATGAAGACCAGGGGGCCCACACCCTGTCCACGAGGGTGGGGGGCGCCCCCCTAGGGCGCGCCCCCTTCCTCGTCGGCCCCCTGGAACTCCTCCGACGCCAACTCCAACTCTATATATTTGCTTTCGGGGAGAAAAAACTAAAGAAGAAGACATCATCGCGTTTTACGATATGGCGCCGCCGCCAAGCCCTAAAACCTCTCGGGAGGGCTGATCTGGAGTCCGTTCGGGGCTCCAGAGAGGGGGATTCGTCGCTCTCGTCATCATCAACCATCCTCCATCACCAATTTCATGATGCTCACTGCCGTGCGTGAGTAATTCCATCGTAGGCTTGCTGGATGGTGATGGGTTGGATGAGATCTATCATGTAATCAAGTTAGTTTTGTTAGGGTTTGATCCCTAGTATCCACTATGTTCTGAGATTGATGTTGCTGTGACTTTGTTATGCTTAATGCTTGTCACTAGGGCCCGAGTGCCATGATTTCAGATCTGAACCTATTATGTTTTCATGAATATATGTGTGTTCTTGATCCTATCTTGCAAGTCTATATATAGTCACCTACTATGTGTTATGATCCGGCAACCCCGAAGTGACAATAATCGGGACCACTCCCGGTGATGACCATAGTTTGAGGAGTTCATGTATTCACTATGTGCTAATGCTTTGTTCCGGTTCTCTATTAAAAGGAGGCCTTAATATCCCTTAGTTTTCATTAGGATCCCGATGCCACGGGAGGGTAGGACAAAAGATGCCATGCAAGTTCTTTTCCATAAGCACGTATGGCTATATTCGGAATACATGCCTACATTACATTGATGAATTGGAGCTAGTTCTGTGTCATCCTATGTTATGACTGTTACATGATGAACCGCATCCGGCATAATTATCCATCGCCGGTCCAATGCCTACGAGCTTTTCCTATATTGGTTCTCGTTTATTTACTTTTCTGTTGCTACTGTTACAATTACTACAAAACACCAAAAATATTACTTTTGCTTTCGGTTACTTTTGTTACCGTTACCACTACTATCATATTACTTTGCTACTAAACACTTTGCTGCAGATACTAAGTTATCCAGGTGTGGTTGAATTGACAACTCAACTGCTAATACTTGAGAATGTTCTTTGGCTCCCCTTGTGTCGAATCAACAAATTTGGGTTGAATACTCTACCCTCGAAAACGGTTGCGATCCCCTATACTTGTGGGTTATCACTGCAATGTGCTTGATGATGGATGCAATGCTCTTGAAGATTAGTAAGATTAGAAAATATGCCATTGATAATGAGGCTTGGTAACATTATGCCGTTGGATCAATAACACCTTAGTTGCGATCTTGATCGCATTTGTTGTGATGACGGTAAGTTTTCTCTAGTGTTTTGCTTAACAAATGCATACTTAGCTAATTATCCTCCAAAATGATATAATTAGCTTATTTAGTTCATTTATGACATAATTAGCTTATTCATTTAAAAAATGGCATAATAACCTTGGTTCTCTCATAAATGTCATATACTTAGTTTATTTTCCTTCAAAATGTTACAATTACCTAAGTTAGATAAAAAATGAGCTATATTTACCTAACTTGGCTCAAAAATGGCATCATCACCTAGGTTAGCTCTAAAATGACACAAATAAGGAATAAGAATAAGAAAAACAAGGAAGATGAGAAAAGGAAAGAATAGAAGAAGAGAGATGAGAAAAGAAGAAGAAAATATCTTCTTATTCTTCCTTTTTCTCTTCTTTCTTTTTCTCCATCTTCTACTCCTTCTTCTTCTTCTTCTTCTTCTTCTTCTTCTACTTCTTCTAACTTTCTTACTCCCAGTTTTGCAGGTTTCATTCACATCAAGAAAGCAGCATTGATGGACTGCTAGTGTTTAGTTTTTGTTTTCATTTGTATTGATGAACAATGTGAACCTATGTATGTATATAGATGAACTTCGTGAAACTATGTATGTATTGGATCTTTTCATACCCTATGTGTTATGTTGCATTGATGGACTGCTAGATGTTGGATACATGGGCTATGTTTGAGGTTGAATCTATATATATCATATATGTCTTTTGAAAATGCAGGGATATAACAGAAAACAGAAAAAACAGTAACAATATAGACACTTTGTCGTCCGCCACCGACGGCAAAGAGCCCTTTGTCTCTGCCACAGACGGCAAAGAGGCCACGTGGCAACAACTTGTGCAATCTGGGAGGTGACCCATTTGGCCACTTTGCCGCCTGTGGCGGACGGCAAAGGCCGGAGAGCTTTGCCGTCAGTGGCCGACGGCAAAGCACTGGGTGGCGTGACGCATCTGCTGACTTCACAAGGCGGACGGCAAAGCGCTGGGACGCGTGACGCGTCTGCTGACATCACAAGGCCGACGACAAAGCCTCCCGTTAGCCACCTAACGTGGCTAACGTCAATTGTTTGTCGTCCACTTTCTTTGTCGTCAGCCACTGACGGCAAAGTGTCTTTGCCGTCCGCTGTGGAAAAGCAGACGACAAAGAAGCTGTTTACCGTAGCTTATTGTGCCGGATATCTTTGCCGTCACTGGCTGACGGCAAAGAGGTTTGCCGTCAGCTTTCCGGTCCTTTGCTGTCCGCCGTGGCGGACGACAAAGAAGCGGACTCCTGTAGTGTATGAACCGTAGGCCTTGTTTTGAAGTATTGATATATTATTTTAGTCGTTGTTTGTTACTTCTTACCTTACTATTTTTAATTGTTCAGATTATGAAAACATATTTCTACTATCCATATTATACTTGTATCACCATCTCTTCGCCGAACTAGTATACCTATTCAATTTACCATTGTATTCGGTGTTGGGAACACAAGGGATTTCTTATATTTGATTATAGAGTTGTTTGAGAGGGATCATCTTTATCCTACACCCCCATGGATTGATAAATTTTAGGTCATCCATTTGAGAGAAATTTCTTGTTGTCCTACAAAACTCTATGGTTGAAGGCCGAACAGAGCCTACAAGAATAAAGTTGTGTACTACACCGGTGTAAAAGCCGCGATGGTTGTTACCGCGGTGTTGCTATGCAAACCCCGTTGGCGCAACCGGCACTGCGATGCAACACTCGCCAGCGGCCGGTGCTGCAAGAAGGACGGAGTGCAACAACGCAGGGCACACCGGTGCTGCTATGCAGCACTCGCCGACATTTGCTGGTGCTTCAAGATGAATGGGCGACATATAGGGGAGCACCAGTGCTACGATGCTAACCTCGTCGATGTTGACGGGGCAGCAATGCAACGCTCCCGACGCTTCAAGCCGGCGTTGCTACGGGCTTCCGACGACACTGCTATTGCAACTCTGCTGGGGATGATACAACAACATCGACCAACCATGTTGCAAGCGGGGCCGTCGAGGTGCTACGATGTTGCTGGCTAGTAGAACAACGGCGGTGCGGGGCAACGGGAGGGAGGCATGCTACGAGTGAGGGCCGGGAGGGGGCATGGGGTTCTTCGTGTTTGCAAGTGCAAACAGAACTGCAAGGCCGAAGCAGAGGTAGACGATCGAAGGGTCATGCGAGGACGGATCGGACGGGCCGTGCAAGCGGATGATTTCTTAGCAGCGCTTTTTGGTATTGTTACAACTAAAGGAGCAACGAAGAAAGGGTTTAGTAAGGTTACTTGAGTAAAACAGACTTTTCACAATATGAACCTCCGGCTAAAAGGTATTATCAGACTTTCAGTCTTTGATAATGTCAACCTTTCCGCCCCATCATTTGTCCCTTAAGTTTCACGTCCTGGCCGGAGAAAATTCTCTCGCTATGGCCAGCCAATGCGAACGTGAAACTGAGCCAGCAACAAGGGTCAACTCAGCCGACGAACTACATAAACTTCCGGCCAAAATGGCCCCTTTGTTCGTCCCCGTTGAGGTTCGGCCAGGCCGCTCGCCTGGTCCGCCGCGAATGCTAGCGAGAAATACGAAAATAGCCCAATCTTCTCATTAAAAGTTAAATCTGTGACAAACTCTGTATGTCACTAGCCTGCATGAACAGTGTGACCCAGAAGTCCATCTCATCGTTGCTCGAAGACGGCGATGCACTATCTACGCCGAAGGTGCCGCTGGATTCCATCCCGGAACCGGAGCTGTCCGCCGACATCGCCAATGTCTCCGACCAGAAGCTGTCGTCGATCTGGAACTCCTCCGAGGAAGAGCTTCCCGTGTTCTCCAACGACGAGGCCATCGAGTAGCCGGTGGCGGACGACGTCGAGAGGGACTGCCCCGGCGACATCGAGAGGGACTGCCCCGGTGACGACGACGCCGGCTCGGAGGTCGGGCCCTCGAGCGCGCTCGCGGCCACAGCAGGCTTCTTGGCTTTGCGCTTAGGCGCTGCCTGGCCGGAGGGCTTGGACGAGGATTCGAGTCGCTTCTTGAGGTGTGTGTGCCAGACGTTCTTGATCTCGTTGTCCGTCCTGCCAGGCAGCCTGGCGGCAATGGTGGACCATCTGTTGCCGAGCATGGCGTGGAGTTGGATGATGGCTTCTTCCTCGTCACTGGTGAAGTTGCCGCGCTTGATGTCGGGGCGCAGGTAGTTGATCCACCGGAGGCGGCAGCTCTTGCCGCAGCGCAGCAGGCCGGCCTGCTTCGGCAGCGCCCGCCAGTTGCTGTGCCCGTGCTGCTCGATGTGAGCGACCAGGGTCATGTCCTCCTCCGCCGTCCACGGGCCCCTCTTGAGCCCCATCTTCTCGCAGCAAGGAGCCCTCACCATTGCTGTTGCTTACTCTGTATGCTCCTCTGCACTCTTCTCTTCTCTTCGCGCAGGCCCGGATAAGACGCTCCCGCTGTGCGTGTGATGGGTCGGAGGCGAGGGCGGGAGTCGGATGCTCGGAGGAAGCTGATGATGGTGTGTGGATTGCGAGGGCGTCGGGGTATTTATGCTCGCTCGCGTAGACAGACAGCAAAACGTGGTCAATTTTAGGTTCGTGGGCAGCTTCTTGGAAGGATCGAGACGAATGGCCACACCGCTTGGTGACAAAACGAGGCGGAATAGCAACGTTTGCTCCCACTCGTTCTTTTTTCTATTGTTTGGAATTGGATTGGGTCCATGTACGGTGCTTGTTTCCTTGTTTATTGCTCGGTTTGCGTCTACTTTAGTTAATACTATACTCCTGTGTCCATTTTAATATCCACATGTTGGATGCGCATGCGTTTCTGGTGGCATTGGTCCGTCTGAAATGATTAGTAGACTGCTGCCTCGTTTGTCACAGGAGTGGGCGTACTTAGCTTTGCTGCAACAAAAACATCAATGGGATTCTCAATCAGATTCAGGGGACCTCTGCAAGACTAGCACTACAGCCATCCTTGTGTAAACTGCAGTTTTTTTTTTTTTGAAGGGAGAGTATACTGCAGTTTGTATCAAGTAAATTGTACTAGCAATTGTTCCAGTAACAACGCCTATTTCAAAAAAAAAATCTAAAAACACATACATGTATATCATGTGATGCAATATATACCGACACGTCTTAGTCACGGAATATGAACATTTGTCAAAAACCATACCTTATTTATAACCCTTAGAAGTGTTTGTATGTTTGAGAGATTATTCAGCAGATCGTTCTAAAGTGTTTTCCTACTCTGTACCCGCAGTGAAACCCTAGGAGCTAGTGTGGCGGTGTTGATCCACCTTCTCCTCGACGAGATCATGAGCCTTCCCTCCCTTCCTTCATTGCTTTGACGTCAGGAGGGGTGGGGACCCTGTTATTTCAGACAGCTGGTGATAGGTCGAGGTTTTTAGTTTATGTTTCGTCCCTAGTCGACGGTGGTAAGGCGATGGAGCCGCCATCATCATGGAATTAGTCATTCCCGCCTCGTCCTCTTCTCACGGTGCTTCTTTACATGATTGGGTGACATGCGAAGGGTGGTGCGTCCATAAATTTGGTCCTCTGAGTCAGTGGTTTTCTTCTATGGGGTTTTATCGATGACAATGTCATGCGAGTCTGATGGCACGATTGAGTATCTTGGTCCTCCGGCTCCAGTTTCAACTCCCAAAGGTTGGTCAGCTTCGACGCCGTCGGGGAGCGTATGAGAGTTGTATTCCCCGAAACAGCCTGGTCGGACCTGTGGCATTATACATGCTCTCTCTAGTGGTTTCTTCTCCGGGAATACAGTCTGGTACGCAGATCGTGGTCACCGTCAGCTTCTGGTCTATGTCTTCAACTTCCTAGCCACCGTTTCTACGTGCTACTAGATTTCAACAAGTTTGCTCTGCTGCGACAGAGGCTCAAAGGCAGCAACGAGCTTTGGTCACGGCGTGCCGTCTACAGTCTTCTTTGGCACACCCAACGATTGGGATTTGGGTGTATTTTCCTATTTCTATAAGGGTGTTTTTCTTATGGTACGCTACTTAATATATAGTCTTTGGCCTTTCCAAAAGAAATACATTTGTGACCCAAACAAGCATAATACGAGTTCTGTTTATTTTTTCAAGAACACACGATTTTTCAGACATGCGAACACTCAAAACTGTATACATCTTGTGGGCACACACACTTTACAGCTTTTTGATTGCTTAGCACATAACGGTGTCGACATGGTGAAGACTCTCAATAAGTATGCCCAGATCGATAAGCTTTAAGAAATTTGAAGACCATTTCCTCACGTTTATCCTTTCCGGGTAGTGTAACTAATTTAGGAAGTCATTGACGTAATCGACCATTTCATTTCAATGAAGCCGCAACTTTTACTATACCAGGCGATTCTTTGGATAACAAAAATGATGCCCCCAGTAAAAGAAAGCGGAAAGGTGGTAGCAACATTTCACTTTCTTCCTTCCGCTCTCCTTGAGACGAACCGGCCGTATGGTCCGTGTCTAATTAGCATGACGAAGCAAAGTGGCGCTGGAGATGTCTGATTAGTTACCACCTCCCAATCTTTCTGAATGGGCTTCAGTTCAGTCAAATACTCAAATCCAAACAACCTTTTAGCCTTTGGGACTTCTGTGATCATCAAGTGGGCGATTTTAGACGAGGATGCATGATTTAATCAAGTGGATCTTGTGAGCTAATTCGGTCTTTGCTAAGTCGCATCGAATCGGCGCGCGCCATCGACACGACGTCGAGGTGTCATCAGCAATCACTCTTTCAAAATCTTCCAGAGTACATTTTTTACTGAATACTAATCGATTCAACAAGGAGAGACCCGGCTTCACCTGAAGAAGAAAAGGTGAGACCTAGCTTTTGCGGCGTTCTTTGATTGATTAAAAGAACATTATACGTGACACAATTAAACTTTTACATCATCCATCTTGTACTCTTGTGACGGTTTCAATGTTTGTTACTTGTAGTAATTACCACGCAAACGTATGAACTGGTACGCAACGTACAAGATGAATCAGTAATCACATTGGTAGCCCGGCTGTGCATGAACTGGTATCACACCAGCTTTGTCCTGGTCATTCTTACGGTAAATGTGGGTGACGTTAGCTAAGTAGAAGGTCCAGCAGATACCTTAACGCTTCATGGTTAGAGAAAGTTGAATACTATACCAGGTTGATTCAATGGCCATACCGGATGTTACACATATATATATTTTTTCCTTCTTTTGGAGTAAATTGCACAAAACCACCAGTTTGAAGGTTAGGTTTGCGAAAAACACTACAATACATTTTTTTTGCAGAAAACATCATGTCTACGGTAATGTTTTTACAAAGAACACTGATCGGCGGATTTCGCTCTGTTAACTGGGATTATGATAGATGGGATCCATTTTTTGCCTACGTGGCGTAAATTTTACACATGCACCCCTCTCTTCTTCTCCATCTCTCTCCCCTCTCTGTAAAAATTAAACACCGCCGCCGCAGGCCGCCCGCACTCCCTGCCGCCCACCACCGCGGCCCGGATCCCGCCGCGCCACCACAGGTTCACCGGCTCCACCGCCACGCCCCACACCGGATCCGGCGACATCCGCTTCCACCTCCGCGCGCACCCCACGGCAGATCCGATGACATCCAATTCGACCTGCAGCCGGAGCGCAAGGCGCACCCAGAGCCTCGACCTGCAGCCGGAGCCTCATCCTGCAGCCGAAGTGCAAGGCGCAACCCTGAAGCCAGTGCCCAAGGCCCTTCGGCGGCGGCGGCACCAGCCATACCTGGTTCCCTGGCCGCCAGCGTGGCCCTTCGCGGGCGGCCCGACGACGGCGACAACACCTCGACGTGCCCCATGACAGCACCTATGACCGCGCCGTTGTCGTGCTGCTGCAGTACCAGCAGTGCCTGGTTCCCCGGCTGCCCACACGGCCCTTCGGCGGGCGCCCCGACTACGGCGCAGCGGGGCGACGTGCACATGCTGGAGCTCATCCTGGTCGCCCCGAGATCCAAATCGGGCTCGCCCCAATCCATCCAAATCGAGCTCGCCCCAACACCAATTAGAAAGAAGAGGAGGTGCTAGACCTCGCCGCCGGTGAGGTCCATGAGCCGCCCCAAGCCTCCATGGGTGCCGCCCCAGCCAGGGACGAGTGCCCATGGCCGTCGTGCTACTGGTTTTGTGCACGTGGGGGCTGATTGTGATTTTGCATTTTGATTCAGGGGTGTATACATAAATTTCTAGGGACTACTTTGTAAATTTATATTAAAACCCATTGGCACGAAATGTGATGCCACCTAAGCAAAAAATGTGACCCACCTGTCATAAACATGCTCAAACGAGCTTAATCCGCCGATCAGTGTTATTTGAAAAAAGATTACCGTAGACATGATGTTTTCTGCAAAAAAAATGTATTGTAGTGTTTTTCACAAACCTAACCTTCAAACTGGTGTTTTGTGTAATTTACTCTGCTCAAAACCTTCATTGCCTTCTTCAAATATAAAACGAGCTTCAGTTGACGTGGTCAACTTAGGAGAGGCATTGTCAGTTTGCACCACCTTAATTGGGTCATCTCTAGAATAACGAATGGCGATTTTTCTAATGAGAGAAAGGGATGAGGATAATAAACCAGAGAAGCTAGCTATCAAGATCTCCATAGTTGAAAATGACACAGCCCCGCCGCAACGAAGACCTGCTCAAAGCAGCATCGATCAAGTCATTGACTCAAGGAGGAAGGCTAACGGATTCTCTGCACTCGCCCCGATAGCGGATCAGTTGTTAATTCGTGCTAGATTAAGTACCTACGCGTCCCAATCAGACTAGTCATAGTGGGGAGTAAGTTAGAGTAGTAACTTGCATACTCCCTCCATCCGGTGAATAATGTACAACAAATTTTAGGACAAATTATGGAGTGAAGTAAAAAATTATTGGAAAGTGCTTGTAGAAATTAAGAAGACCATGTGTAGAATGCTATTGATCTTGGTTATCCTATGATGAGAGAGAAACATGTTTTTCTACTTTAAAGTGCATTGGGAAAATAGAAGTACACTCTTTTATGGACAAATTTTAAACCAAACGTACACTCTTCACCAGACAGAGGGAGTATGTTACTAGTCTATGTTACTACTCCACAATGGGAAGTAACATATGTGTGGTGTCATACAACACTTCATTTATTAAGTAGTATACTCATCTTTGTCTTGGTATGTGTAACGTTACTCATACTACTAGTAACTACTAGTTATGTTAGACAACACTCTCTTTCTTCATTAATTACTTGCCATATCATCTATTTTGTCTAAATATGTGTGATGTTACCCCATGTTACTCCCATTATAGATTGTCTCATGCATAGGCATCAGTCAGCAATATCAATGGCAAAAAGTTAAGGATCGGTGCATGCTGCAACGGGGAACGGGCTTGACAGACCAAGTTTGAATTGGAGTCCTTCCGCACAGCAGGAAGGGTCGATTCGAAATGTTGTGTGATACGTTTTCAGCTTGATATAGTGAAATGGAACGAATCTTGTGTTTTTGGGTCAAAGTTGGGGGTTTTACTGTAAGTATCATCGAACATAACTTTGACACTAAACTCCCCAGCTAAGCCTTATTTAAAAACATTATAACCGCGCACCTTTTCAACCCTCTCGAGCCCCATGCATTTTCCCTCTCAGGCCATTATACTTTTGGCCGTTGGATCTGTAGCTTCATCCATTTTCGGTCGTTTGATTTACTGTCAATCCCGTCTGGGCTTCCTCGCCTCACCATGCACGCTAAAAGTAACGGGCCGATGCTCTGGTAGCTATTTCGGCCATCTGTTGTTAAATTGGACCTCATGGGCTTAATTGTGTGCCGTCCCTTGCTGGTCCATACACACGTGAGAATGTTTTTTTTTGTCTCCAAAAAAAAATGAGAATGTTTTTACACGCGAGAAAAGAAAAATGAGCCGTCACGCGTCCGTCCCTATCGTCCCAGTTCCGCACAGGTGCTGCCCTCGCATGGCGGCCGACGCAGGGCGTACAAGTCGACCTTTGCCTGGCCGGGCAGCCAAGATTAGGTTGAGGCCGGAGGGTGGCTCCCATTGCGATCCTAGGTCAGGCCCGACTGACCGCTTAGTCTCTCCGGGCGACGCTATGGGGTGGTCAATGAATTGTCCCCTGTCGATTCATGTTCGTTCGGCTGCGATTCTGGAAGTAAATAATACTGGCTAGAGGCCATTGATGGTAATTGATGTGCACCACTTGCCTGCGATAATTGCACGTCAGTTACTATTCCGATTCATCCTCTTGCTTAATTATACGGTTGTACGTGCCTCCATATAATCCACACCTCTCCTTCCCCATTCCCCAACCTACTCCCGCAAAGCCTTCTCTGGCAGTCATGGTTGATGCTTAGGTCGCTAACCCATCTTCCCATTCTGTCAATCCTCCCTCCATCAAACTTCCCCTGTTCCTCTAGTTCTGGATCCAACTATACAAAATTTTGTATTCACGATGTTTTTTCTGTTCCCAAATAAAAGCAGGTTATCTAACTCGACCGATTGGAGCTTGGTTCCACTGAATTGGCTAGTTCTGCTGGATTGCAAGGTGAAGCACTGCTTACAACTTCAATGTTTTCTCGGCTGAGTTTCATGTTTGAATTGCTCAAACTGCTAATGGTTACAGTGTGAGATTCTTTTTTATGAAAGCACTAATCCGGCTCCCACACTTCCTGCTATGGTCATAGTTCACTTACTGTAATTATGTCCTTTTTACCTTATTTTATAAAAAGAAGGGTATTGCTCAAATTATAATTATGCTTCTGCGGCAATTGTGTTATAAATACATTATGTATTGGTGATTGCTTTATGTTGATATTCCAAATGAATGCAGTTGCTCTAGAATAACGAATTCGAGCTCGGTATTGTTGGTTTTGTTGGGTCCGCTATGTTGGTTTCTACCTTGCAGCAACTTTTTTCAACCTCCAATGGCTAACGGACAGGTTATTATCGTATACTGTTTTGCCCCAAGTTACTTGAACGTCATGCTACTATTCTTGCAACATCATGCCACTCTCTCTGTGTTAAATCTTGCCCCACCTAGAAGTTACAAAGACTGATACATTACTCTTGTTGCTTGCCTATCACATATATATGCACAAGGTTTCCTGCCATGCTTATACTTTGATATTTGGCAACTATTGAATGCTAATTGTCACTGATAGTTCCATGTGAAAAGCGAAAAAATGATCATGAATTCGTATGGTTCATGCGATGAAAAAAAGTGTAACGCCAAACTTTTGCTAATTGCAATATATATTCGTTAGATTGTAGAACAGCGTGTGTATATTGTATTGCAACGACCGGGTTTCAAAATATTTAGAAGGATTGTTATTGTTGCTTTGTTATCTGACGACAATGGCTACCCGTTTTTAGGGACATGCTGAAGAAATAGTAGAATTGCATATAGAACATCACTCTCGTTTGCTTCCCTTATCATTTTCTTTATATTTTATTTTATTACATTGATGTGGAGGACCTTGTGGTGATCAAAAGCTCAGTTGTCCATTTCAAATCCAAAGTTCAGTTTGTTTACTAGTGTATAGACGACCATGGCCTGAAGGATGGTTCTTATTCAGATAATATAGCTACAGTTTAGGTTTCTTACGTTTATTTTGCCTGATATCTGAGGTACATGACCCATAATGTATGCTTCGGGATATAAGGTTGTGGTGTTCATGCTGAAATGTTCCAGATGTACTTTTTTGTCAAATAGATTTAGATCAATGCTTCCAAGATCAAATCATATGAATAAAAGGCTTCATTATGCTCGGGTTGTGATCACTAGCACGATCGTTCTGCAACTATGCTCTGATACACACCTGAATCCACACCACTTCAACCCCTAGGTAATTTGGCATACTAATGTATAAACTCCCTATACTAGCCCACCACCATAGAAACACTTCGTTTCAATAATAATCATCTAATTCTTATATGAAACACTACATAGAAAATTAGTGACCAATATATAGATATTAGTAAATGCCAATTTGACTACAAAGTAACATGACTTCTCTATTCATGTACTTGCATCACTCCATCACATTATCGTGTTAAAATTAACGGGTGCTGCGCGCACCATCAATGATCTAGTAAGTCATAACCATCCGCACCTTTCACTCGGTTCACACAACGCCAGGTGTGATGGCTAATTTTGTTTTGCTAGTTTGTGTGCCGCTACATGTGAATCCATTCTGTACTTTTTCTGCCTAGAGCACCAGTGAGCTAGGGGAGACGATTTGTCATGCGCAGAGGGAAGGGGCTCGCCGATGAGTGCCAAGATTCAGAAGTATGTTTATGTATATCCCTTGATATGTGTACCTATAATTAATTCATGAACGTGAAGCGGTCTACATGTTGTTGGTATATAGTGGATGCAAATTGTCTTGTACGGAAACAGTGACATTTTGGGGAATTATTCATTTTGTTGTTGTTCTTCTTCTTCTTCGCTCTATGTTCGTCAAATAGGTTATTCATTTTCAACAACTCTTAAGTTCGAACACCAATGTTGTAGAGTAAAAAAAACAGATCCAATTCTGTTCTTAGCGATTGAAAGACGTTGAGGATAGTTACAACAGTAGTAGAGGTATATCCAAACCTTTTGCGGAAGAGATTAGCTATATTCATATTGTTGATCTGCATTTCGGTTTCGTGTTGGTAGGGCAGTTACATGATGTTTAGTATGTGTTTTTATTGTTGATGTTTATGCTGCTAGCTACTTGTGCTTGTACTTGCATGTTATCTTCCATGAACTCGCATGTTGGAAAAAATTCAATCTTTGTTCTTTGAATGCTTATATGTTGAATCTTCAAACGCAAATGAAAATGGATATACTAAGTCAACGTATGTAAATCAATTTGTGCTAAGTTTGGCACACCGAAACTTACATGGATTTGAAAGTACAAGTTAGTTACAGAAGATGAAATTTAATCTCTATGTTTGTCTCCATTTAATTTAGAGTAAACCCTAGACTTTATACCTTACACGGTAAATATTAAAACAATATAGCATAAACCATAACACCTAAACCAAAAACACTAAACCCTAATCCCTAAACCCTTGTAAAATCAGTAAACCCTTAACCCTAAAAGGTAATTCCATAAGCATTATAACTTAAAAATAATGAAATCCTAACATTAAAACCTAAACCCTATATCCTAAATCATCAACCCTAAATGTTCTAAACGCTTATAGTAAACGATACGGCTAACCCTTATACTCTATGTAAGTTAAACCATTAACCCTAAACCAAAACCCTAAAACATAAGAGCCATAATACCGTAAACCATAAAACATTAACCCTAAAGACTAAATTGTAATTTTACAAAACTTAAAGTAACCTAAAAAACCGAAACCCTAATCCTAAACAGCGATCCTATGCTCTATCCTAGATAATAATGCTACACCCTAAATGGTAACATGAAATTGATTTCAAAACTTATTTAGAAATATAATATAATCTATCATGTAACACGATGATGTTCATTATTTATTGGAATGGTAGTTCTTCAAAATTTGAAGGCTTCCGAAGAATGTTAAGAAGTGTAGAGGCATCACAAAATAGTATGTAGAACAACTTTAATGATTTGTCAATGTAACATAGTGGTTAGCCTGGTAATATTTACCAAGTTTCATCGAACAAAACTTATGGATTATGAGTATACTGAAGATGATAGAAAGTATCATTTCATATTTTCAATCTTTATTACATTGGGAATGAGATAAGATTTGAACAGTAGGATAAATAAAGCAAAGTAAGAAATGGAAGTATGTTTGAAAATTAGTAAGGAACATAAATGTATTTTATTGAAGGATATAGCATGGTAGTTAAAAGTTCCCACAAGTTTTGCCTGAAAAAACTTACGTAATGAGAAATGTACTTTTACATATAAGTTCATTACATATATATTTATCCTGTCAAAAACCTAGAAACTGTGTATAAGGTACCTACCTGGGAAGCACATATAGGTTGTGTAGCAATTGTTTCTTATTACAAGTTGGCATACTTTGTGATGTAACGGTCGAGCCCAAATAGATTAGGGAACAAGTTATATGCTTCCACCACGTCCTCGATTAAGCTTAGTTTGTGGGTAGATCATAGAAGGAAAAGTGTGGCTAGGATGGAAGGTAGCAGACTGTATTTGAGCATTCAAGGATAGACCACGTGAATTTGTTTGTTGTTTTCCATATATAATCTAAATATTTGTTCTTTATCTTTGATGGTGGTGACATACATGTTTTTGTAATATGTAGGATACTGCTTTGGAGGAGATTCAGATCCGTTGGAGGTCAACACCGCTGCAGGTTATAAAAGACTTAGGAGGTATGTGGCATGTTTACTAGATGGAGGATGCATTAGACAGTATGCTTTATGTCAAAATTTCATTTTGTATACCACTAGACGGATTGCAGAAGGTGTTTGAAACAATAAGTTGTTCTGGGACAAAATGCTACACATTGTGTGAAGCAAAAACAAAAGCAGCAGCTACTGCCTTAGATAGGTTATAAGGAGGTGGTTTGCACACAAGTGTCATTGATATAAGCGAAGTGAGGCATCAATACATGGAGTATAAGTGCAACAAGCTTTTGCTCAAGGCTGGCGAGATGCCAGTGCGCAAAGATGTTGTTTTATGATTATCCAGATGATGCACAAATGATTGACACTTTATACCATAAGCTGTATCAGGGAGTCAATGGGGATATTTATCATGGTGCTAATGATGAGTAAGGTTAAATTAAAGCTGAACTTATAGGCCACCTAGTTCTAATATGAAATTCAAACTATTTAAAGGTGATAGAGTTGGTGAATGAATCAAAGGAAATAAAATATCTCGTTTCAAACACATGTTCTTGGTTGGTTAGGGCCTTTTCCTTAGCAACCCATTCTTATTGCTTCTTGGGCGGCCTTTTGCTTTGTTACAACTTTTGTATCCTTTTTCTTCTCTACCTCTTCGGCAGCCTTTTTCTTCGCAGCTACCTCGACATCAAGTTTCTTTGCCTCCTGTGTCTTGCTCGCAGATTCAATTTCCATAGCACATTTTTGTGTTGCAAGTTCTTCTTGGTGAGTTCTTCCTTGCACATTTTCTTATGGGTTGTGGATTTCTCAACAACAAATCTTCCTTTCTCAGCCTTCTCATTGACTACGTGTGCAATGATTACATTGTAGTCTCTCAAAGTCTTTGTGGACAGCTGAATAAACCTGGTCCTGACCTTGGAGCCAACATTGTTCATTTGTTGCACGCAAGTTGTCACTGTTCTTGTGTGAATTAACTTTCTAAATATCTGTTGGAATTAGCGTTGTTGCAAAAACAAATAAACTAAGGTTGAAGCAAAGTAACAAGTGTGACAAGTAAAGAACATAAAAGTAAAAGTACAAAAATAAACTATTTGTCTGCAATAGAGAGGTAGGTGCGGGGATGTCGGATAATGGTGTACAGGAAGTGTCTTGGTGCAACTGCAATACCAGTTACCTTGTGATGTGATTCTACATCAACATTCCCTTATGCATTGTCATTTCAACAATTAAGGTCATGAGGTCACAGATTTGCTGACCAATATGTGTTACCTTTGTAGGTCTTTCGATCATTTTGCCCGAGCACTTAATTGGATAACACGTATTACAGACACAATAGATAATCAACTTAACAATCAATCATAGAACTAGTTTCACAAATAATGACATCTAGAATAGAAACATATGAATTTCACCACCCCAAACACCTATTGGGGATTACTCATGCATCAGAGAGACATAACCAACAAAGACTAAGATCAAAATAGGGGAAAGCATATTAATGATATTGCAAATTACCGCAATAAGCTGGATGATCAGTCCGATCTCAATCTCTAATGATGTATGAATAGAGTCACAAATCCTAGTCTTACAAGTTGGAACTACCCTCTCTCTCTCTCTCTCTATATATATATATATATATATATATATATATATATATATATATATATCACTCTATGGTTATGATGTAGCTTAATGAAGGGGGTGTGATGTGGAGAAAGTCGGAATAGATCTAACTGAAGTTCTTCTCTCCCGAATCTCTTCTCCAATGTCTAATCATGATTGTGGCATCTTCGTCTCCTTTCTACGTATGTGACCCTTTACAAAAGTATAGATGAGAGGGAGGCAACAACGGCTGGTACGAGCGCAAACGCTCGTACTAGGTGTCGTCTTCTCTCCTGGTGTGCCTGATGTAGTTTCACTTAAAATGGAAAATATCACCGATGTCCCATTTATCCGGATATTGATCCATTTCCTTCCAAAAGTTTTCGGGAATACATAATAATTAAGGAAACGGGGTTTATTGAAGTGTTGTTGTTTGAAAAAAGGATCAAAATACTCATTTGAAAGTGTCAAATTATAGAGCCACCAACTTCCCCAAGCTTAAAGTGTTACTCGCACTCGAGCAAACACGAAACATAAAAACGAAGAAGGGTGAAAATTGCTTACTAGCTCACGAAGATATAATATGCTCATTCTCATAAATTCTGCTATCTTAATTAAGAGAATATTTGCATTTGAATGGTTGCACCAAAGCTCGCGGCCTAGCCACGGATAGTTTTCATAACTCCCGAAAATGCTTAGAGGGTAGGACTGTGTGTGTGCGTTCATAAAGGTGATTATATTTGTGTGTGTATCTGATGTATTTTTCATGTAAAATATAGATTATAAGAGCATCTATAGCCGGGCGACCCAAACCAGCCTTAAACACCTGGGCGGGCTGGTCGGTGTCTGACTGGTCACGAAAATGCGACCCAACCGGGCCCCAAACCGGCCTCAAACGCCCGGGCTAACCAACACCCCTCATATCCAGCCCAAATCTAGAGCGAATATGAGGCGGCTCGGGCGTGTCCTCCGCGTGTCTACCCGGCCAACCTCTGGCCCACCCCGACCCCACAAAATCCCCTCCAGAGCAAACCCTAGGCTCAATTCACTCCACTCCACTCCGCTTTGCTCCACGACACTCCCCTTTCCAAATCCTTCCAATCCCAAGCGTCGGCGACCATGTCCAGCACCGGTAGCCACCCTTACGGCAGCTCCGGAGACGAAGCCGAGCTGGTCCTCCGCATCACGTTGGAGCACTCGCGAGTCGATACAGGCGGCAGCTCCAGTTCAGGTGTGACACCGCCTGTTGCTCGTCGCCGCAACACCGACGCCGGCCCTTCCTGTCCCGCGCACGGATCTTCAAGGGCAGCTCAATCGATGCTGCCCACCCGACAGCCTCATCCACTTCCGGCAGCTGCTCTGCAGTTCTAGTGCCCGCTCGCGGGCCACCCGCCACGAGAGGCAGAGGCCCAGGGAGATAGGGCCACGTCTGACGCGGCTGCGCAGTCCGCCCACCGCCGCCACCGCATGATGCTGGTACCCGACAGGAGGTGCGTCTCCGGAGGATCAACGCGGTCACTTACCATGACGGAGACGGACGCCCGCCGGCTCCGGAGGATGAACACCAAGCAGCTCCGACTCGGCATTGAGCAGTCCTTGCGGGAGGCGGCAGAGGCAACGAGGGTAGCCAAGCTCAAGCATAAGTAGGACCGCATCGTCCGGCGCTTGATGTGTTATATCGTCCTCCCTGATTCCCCCTCCGACGATGGGTCCGACTCCGACGGCTCCGACATTGACACACCTCCTACTGCGGACGCCTACAGCAGCGCGGATGACCGGAAGGGCAAAGAGCCGGTAAGGAAGTGGTGAAGCTCCACCCTCTCATATCTAGCTCTAGCTCGTAGTATCTACCTCCTAGTATCTAGTTAGCATTTGCCGGACAGTTTGAACTATGTGAACTATGATCGATCTTTAGCTGATGTTTGCATGTGAATTTTTTCCCGTTTGCTATCATTTAGAGTCTGTTTTGTGCCGATTCTACCCGTTTGGTGATCTACGTACTATGTTGCATGATTTTGAATGGATATAGGATGTTGGATATGAGATATACGGCCATGGATGCGTAGATTTAGGGACTGTCCGGTCACTGTCGAACGCGTCTACGCATTCGCGGGCGTATAGGGTGCCGGATTTGCCAAATCCAGCAAAAGGAAAAAAGTCTTGGCTGCCTTCTTTGGTGTCACCGGATACAACGGTCTACCAGTTAGACAGTACAAAATGGAACAAAACTATACTTGAAAGACAAACTTAGGCGCGTAAATAGGCGGATCACGCTAGAGGAGAAAAGTTCATACGTACGTTGAAAACAAGGATGTTGAGCATATACAAACAAACTTCAATGCATTATTTCAAAATTGACCGAGCACTAAATAGAACCTTATTTGGACGCTACCACGCATGTCCGAATGATAACATATTGACCAATGAATCTATGCGGCCACTAGGGCAATGGTCAAACTGCGAACGGCTGCGCCCAAGCGAGCCAAACTACCTTGCAAACGGCGGTCTCCTACTGGTGGATGCGACGAGGAAATTGATGACGCCGCTTCAAACATTTGCTCCTACGACTGACCGATGTCATGTTCATACACAGGACACGAGTTGTCCATCAACTACTGAAGTTTGCGATGTTCTGCCGGGCCCGTGTCATTAAGTAAGGCTAGTTAAGGCTGGTTGTAATGGGGAGTATCATATACTAGTATCATGCATATGATACTAGTGTATGATACTACCTCCCTAATGCATAGTATCATATATTAGTATCATGTAATACTCTATTTATTGCCATGCATGACACAAAGTAGCATAGCATTTAATATGATACGGTATCATGATATGATACTACACCCTCTCTTTCTTCATTTAATGCTATGACACATCATCAAAATTGCCTAGTTGGCATGCATGATACTAGCTATGATACTACCATTATGACCAGCCTAAGTTCATGGGTTATCACACAATGTACGATTATGATTGTTCATAACTACCACGCCTCTACACTACTATGAAAAAGCCTAGTAGTAGCGCGGGTCAAATACCTAGCGGTAGCGTGGGCACCCGCGTTACTAGTAAGGCGCTATAGTTAACTTGTAGCAGTAGCGCTGTTCAGACCAGCGCAACTGCTAAGTGGCTTAGCACTAGCTTTTTTTGTTCAACGCTGCTGCTAATTAGCGCTTGTTTAAGGCGATGTTGCTTCCCGCTAAAGAGCGCTACTACTATATTTTCATATTTTTTTAATGTATTTGCGATGTTTTTGTACAGGTTTTATACAGTATTCTAATCATATCATAAACATGCAATATGCTCATCATATCATACACATAATAGTCTCATCATATCATCCAACACAAATCATATCGTCACAACATAATCACGATATAGCGATACAAATTAACTGGCATGTCTCATCATACATAATGTAGTACTTCTTGAGGCGCCGGTTCAGATCCCTCTCTCGCACTAGCGTGAACCTAAACTGACTATTTTTCGCTTCGGCGCTGCTATTGAACCCTCTCTGGTTGTCTCTCGGAAACCGGTACACCTGGGCCTGACACTCAGGCCACTCGTCGTATACTCCTGAAACCTTCCCTACGTACACGGTGTAGCACTTCTTCGCCATTGATCATCTACGTACCTGGATTGTTACATGATTCGATAATATGCAACATAATATATAGTTGAGCAATAGAAACAAAAAGAGCTAGCAAAAATAGATCAACATATGGTAAACATGTAACAAAGTTCATCATACCCAAACTGCCCTAACTGGAGTGATCTACGCTAGTTGAGGAGGACGGTTTAACTACATCACAAAGTTTTGTCGTGCATAAATTCAAAGTTTCGTCATAGAGAAAGTAGTGACTAAACGGACACATTGTCATCGTCAATCACTCCAACATGTTGTGCCAACCATCTAAATAAGGGAGGAACTTCCCGAGCGAAGTGAAAGGCTTCAGGTCGAGACGCTGAGCGGCTAAGCGTGTTTGTATGTCTTCCCGCGACATTTGCCCTTCTTCGTAGAACATCCCTGTTTTTTTAGGACCTCCTTGATGATGATTTGAATAAGTTCACGCTAGATGTGATAGAACTCAGCTCAGAGTCAATGATCCTGGACATTTCCTATATTTTTTGCCCATTGCAGAATATCGGTATCGCCGGATCTAGGTGACATGCGAAGGTTCTGGTGATCCCGTCTGTACTCCAGCATGTGGTGGAGGACATAGGATCCATCGCTGAGAGTAACTCTCGGTTGCTGGATGCAGCAGAAATCGGCCTTATGGCCGAAGCAGGGCGCGCGATTCCTTGTCTTCTTGATCGTGATCTCTCCACCCCGTAGGTCGTAGCTTAAGATAGAACTGTCGAGAACAGACTTGATGTGGGTGTAATCCTTCTTCTTCATGTTCTTCGACGAATCCAAGTAAAAAGAGCGTGGGAGAATCGGGGGTAAAGGAGGATGAGGACGGTGCACCCGTCGCTGCGCAAAGTAAGTACACATCAAATTAGCCTCCACGCGTGCAAATAAATGGTTGAAATCAAAGGAAGGATATCCGCGGATGACTTACATGGGATGATAAGGCCGACGATGTACACTACTGCAGGATGCTACTAACGCGGCACTACGACCAGAGACCCTTCGACGAAACTGTGTGTGATGCAATAATCGCAAACGATGGTGTAAAAAACCGTCAAAAAAGGTGCAAAACGTTTGCGATGGAGGATGCATAAAACACGGTTCAGATTTTAGTTACGTGTGCGATGCAGGGCATACGGTTCACTTCAATTAACCGTTTTCGCCGAGGAGGAACAAAAGAAATGGGTAGCCAGATGAAGGTGTGTGCAATGTACAACATACGGTTCACTCGGATGAACTATTTGTGATTAGGCAACACAAAAGAAATGGTCAGCCAGGTCAAGGTGTGTGCGATGTACATCATACAGTTCACTCGGATGAACTGTTTGTGATTAGGCAACACAAAATAAACGGCCAGCCAGATCAAGGTGTGTGCAATATACGACATGCGGTTCACTCGGATGAACTGTTTGTGTTGAGACAAGAGAACAGAAACGGTTCAATATAACAAATACCATAAATATTGCAAGATTTAAATTCAAGGATTACAACGCCCAAATTCAAACATTGCAAACATCGTCATTTCTGAAAAGGGATCAGCCATTGACAAGTCATGTATGGGTTTGACAAAATGACTTCCAATTGCTTTGCCATATGCTCTTCCAATACGAAGTTTAGCTTTTTTGAAGCCTCTTCCATTCTGCAGTACCTGCCGGCTCTGATCAACATACCATTCATCTTTCCTAATTAAATGTGTGTTCAACCTCAGTACCCTCAGCACCTTTGCTCTAGCAAGAAAGAACCTGGCAAGTGTAATCTCCGGTAAGGTCCCTCGGTAGGAGTTCAAAGTAATATTTGAGAGATGCGGATCCAGGCATTCGATGTGATTGTCGTTATAAACATTATCCACCTTTGGGCCTATTATTATCTGCAAAAGAAGGGAACGTGTTAGTGCCTACATGTAGTTTTGAACACTGCTACATGCCCATTTGGTTTGCAGGATTTGTAAAATGCACCAACGTGCCATCTTAGATCTGACATGATTAACATGGGCATTTTATTACAATCTAGAAACATGTAGCTTTCTTCACAAGAGGTTGGATTGGATGAAAAATTCCCTAAGAAAACTAGTACAGATGAATCCAAAGGAGAAATGCTTATGGATGATTGTAACCATATGAATGAAGCAACCAATATGGGGTGGGGGTGTATGTCCTAAAATCCCCCAAAAGTCCTTCAGAAATCGTAGTACATTGTCATTGTAAACTTGAGAAAAGGTGCAAAAAATTGAACTCCCTTATGGTTAACATTTAACAGGAAAGGAACATCACCTCGATATATAGCTTCTTCAGGCACGGAAAGCATCTCAGGCAACTGACAACTTGGTCCAGGTTGGGGCCGGCAGATCCTAGTGCCAAGACCTTCACTGTGCCCAGAATCTGGGTGAAACTTTGATGGATGACAGACGAACATACATCTTTAAAACTACAAATAACATTGATATCAAGAAGGAGAGGTATAAGGCGATTGTTGTACCTGAAAGTTGTAGTATTTGACAAATGAGTAGCCCACCACTGTCAATTTCAGCGCAGAAATGACACTGATTCTTGTTGGACCTTGTTGATCAACTACAAGTAATCTCTCAAGTGAAGGTGTGTCCTCAATGATCATATTATGGTCCACCTTTTGTGATCTCTCGTTGCAGCACCAGCAACACACATAAATAGTCCGGAGAGTACTAGAGGTGACGTGCAAGGTACTCAACCAATTCATCGCCTGAAGACAAAGGAACTCGAGCGAAGTACAGCCGCGGAGCAGGCTCTCCATGTCATCCTTTGGGATGCAGACGGCGACGAGCTTGAGGTGCTTCAGTCGTTGTAGAAAAAGGGCAGGCGCGTCATTAAGGGGGGGTGGCAGTTCATGAACTTGGTGAGGCGCAGCGCGGGTGCGAAGCGGAGCATGGACGTTGGTAGCAAGCGCATATGCCCATCATTAAAACTGAGCTTCTCGAGCTGATCTATGGCGGGGGATCAGAACCAGTCGTCAAGCTTGGCTCGGTCCTTGCCATTGGAGCGGAACTTGCCCATGATAAGACCTTTGATTGGGCCATGGTGACTGCCGAGGATCTGTGAGAACGCATCCAAGCTTTGGCGATAGCCATGGCAGAGCCCGTGAGCGATGAGGTCAACAGGGGTGAGGAGCCATAGGGGGCGCCACCGCCGAGAAAGGGCGGATGTCCTCGCCTGATATTTGATTGGGAGGAAGGATATGATGACTATCAACATATCTCGGGGAGGTTGTTGATGAAGTCTAGGCCTGCTGGAGTTGCTTGCGGTTCTTTCTCGACCTGCCTCCGCTTGTTGGCAGCCTCGTTCGCCACCTCGTCGGCGGTGAAGGAAACCTCTGTCTCCATATTCATGTTGTGCTCCAGTGCTTCAGCAGCCGCGTCGCCACTCCCTCCGATGGGGCGCTTCGGCGGCATCCTCTTACACTGACGGCTTTCAGGACTCAAAGTGGCGTCGAGGATGTGGGCAGAGAGAGAGGATTGTGTGTGTGGTGAGGATGGGGGGTGCGACCGCTCGGCAGCGCCATTAATACAGACCAGTGGGAGCGAGGCGGGCGGCGGTCCAAGGCTGTCTCGCTTCCTGGTAAGAACGACTGCTTAATCTCTATGAATGAAGTCTATGCTTAATTATTGAATTTTAGTTGCAAAAATAGATACTGCTATTGATTTTCAGCTGCATATTTTGACAAATCGCAGTGTCTCTTGGGTTAGCGCCGAAGTCTGGCTTTAATTTGCATACCGTAATCTAAACCATTTGCGTTGAAGAGATGAACAGATCATGCGTTGAACAGCTTGCATGCTTCCCAGTGAGCCTGCGCACCGGACTGCGCTCGCACACCTCCTGTTCACTCAAGCAGCTGTCCGCATGGTACCTCCTATAGCCATTAAAACAAGGACACATGGGGTCACGTGAATGGTTAATAGAACGCACACGGTTTGTATTATACAAACGTTTGAGATATTAAAGTGGCAGCTATTTTTTCAAAATGCCTTTGTTGTATGTTATTCGAGTGTGCCTTCTCTCATGGACACGAAAAATACCACGACATGTCGGGTCCCATTCCATTATAGCATGCCAATTTTCATGAATTTCAGACGAGTTTTGGATTCACTAGAATTTAAAAGCCAGGTATCTCAACATTTTGCCGGCAATCAACAGTCCATTGGGTTTGAAATTCATTCTCATTTCTTGCATGGGACCTAAGCATGCACCCAAGGACACATATTTGATTTTTCAACCAATTTATATGCACTGGAGCATGTGTATGCATTTCAAATTTGAATTATGCACATAAAATGCCTAGAAAGCCCAGTTAATGTATAAAAATTTCCAAACCAACCCCGAAAAAATTCCAAAACTTAACACAACACTCATGTTGTTCTATGTTGGCACTATAATTTTTTTGAAAGCAATAAGAGGAAATGGATATCATTTCGTCCCCAAAGGTGGCATGTTCCATATCGAAACCATCAGGCTTGTTGTGAGAAGCTCTGGTTAGTGAGAAGCTTATACCCAAACCTGCCCCAAATGGGACAATTTTTTTACCACGACATGTCGGGTGCCATTCCATGATAGCATGCCAAGTTTAATGAATTTCAAATGAGTTTTGGATTTACTAGAATTTAAAAGCCAGGTATCTCCACGTTTTGCCGGCAATCAACAGTGCCCTGGTGTTTGAAATTCATTCCCATTTCCTGCATGGGACCTAAGCATGCACCCAAGGACACATATTTGATTTTTCAACCAATTTATATGCACTGGAGCATGCGCATGTATTTCAAATTTGAATTATGCACATAAAATGCCTAAAAAACCCAGTTGATGTATAAAAATGTCCAAACAAACCCCCAAAAAATTGAAAACTTAACACAACACTCTTGTTGTTCTATGTTGGCACTAGAAATTGTTGAAAGCAATAAGAGGCACCGGATATCGTTTTGGCCCCAAAGATGGCACGTTCCGTATCGAAACCATCAGGATTATTGTGAGAAGCTCTGGTTTGTGAGAATTCTTGGTTTGTGAGAAGCTTATACCCAGACCTGCACCAAATGGGAAAAAATTACCACGACATGTCGGGTGCCATTCCATGATAGCATGACAAGTTTCATGAATTTCACAGCAGTTTTGAATTTACTAGAATTTAAAAGCCAAGTATCTCAACGTTTTGTCGGCAATCAACAGTGCCCTGGTGTTTGAAATTCATTCCCATTTCTTGCATGCGACCTAAGCATGCACCCAAGGACACAAATTTGATTTTTCAACCAATTTATATGCAATGGAGCATGTGCATGTATTTCAAATTTGAATTATGCACATAAAATGCCTAGAAAACCTAGTTAATGTATAAAAATGTCCAAACGAACCCCGAAAAGTTCCAAAACTTAACACACCACTCCCGTTGTTCTACGTTGCCGCTAGAAATTTTTTGAAAGCAATAAGAGGCAACGGATATTGTTTCGTCCCCAAAGGTGGCACGTTCCGTACCGAAACCATCTAACTTGTTGTGAGAAGCTCTGGTTTTGTGAGAAGCTTATACCCAAACCTGCCCCAAATGGGACAAAAAATTTACCACTGCATGTCTAGTGCCATTCCATGATAGCATGCCAAATTTCATGAATTTCAGACGAGTTGTGGATTTACTAGAATTTAAAAACAAGGTATGTCAACGTTTTGCCGGCAATCAACAGTGCCCTGGTGTTTGAAATTCATTCCCATTTCTTGCATGGGACCTAAGCATGCACCCAAGGACACATTTTTGATTTTTCAACCAATTTATATGCACTCGAGCATGTGCATGTATTTCAAATTTGAATTATGCACATAAAATGCCTAGAAAACCCAGTTAATGTATAAAAATGGCCAAACAAACCCCAAAAAATTCCAAAACTTAACACAACACTCCTGTTGTTCTATGTTGGCACTATAATTTTTTGAAATCAATAAGAGGCAACAAATATCGTTTCATCCACAAAGGGGCACGTTCCATACCGAAACCATCAGGCTTGTTGTGAGAAGCTCTGGTTTGTGAGAAGCTTATACCCAAACCTGCCCCAAATGGGACAAATTTTTTACCACGACATGTTGATGCCGCTCCATGATACCATGCCAAGTTTCATGAATTTTAGACGAATTCTAGATTTACTAGAATTTAAAAACTAGGTATCTCAATGTTTTGCTGGCAATGAACAGTGCCGTGGTGTTTGAAATTCATTCCCATTTCTTGCATGGGACCTAAGAATGCACCCAAGGATACGGATTTGACTTTTCAACCAATTTATATGCACTAGAGCATGTGCATGCATTTCAAATTTGAATTATCCACATAAAATGCCTAGAAAACTCAGTTAATGTATAAAGATATGCAAACGAACCATGAAAAATCCCAAAAGTTAACACAACACTCATGTTGTTCTATGTTGGCACTAGAAAAATTATGATAGCAATAAGAGGCAACAGATATTGTTTCGTCCCCAAAGGTGGCACGTTCCGTATCGAAACCATTAGGTTTTAGCGAGAAGCTATGATTTGTGAGAAGCTTATACCCAAACCTGCCCCAAATGGGACAAATTATTTACCATGGCATGTTGATGCCGCTCCATGATACCATGCCAAGATTCATGAATTTCGGACGAGTTCTAGATTTACTAGAATTTAAAAAACAGTTATCTCAACGTTTTACCGACAATCAATAGTGCAATGGTGTTTGAAATTCATTCTCATTTCTTGCATGGGTCCTAAGCATGTACCCAAGGACACATATTTGACTTTTTAACCAATTTATATGCACTAGAGCATGTGCATGTAGTTTAATTTTGAATTGTGCACCTAAAATGGCCGGAAAACCAATTTAACGTATAAAATGTCCAAACGACCCTGAATAATTCCAATTCTTTTACGACACACATATAGTTGCATGTTTACTGCAGATAAAAGGTCTAGAAATTCAAACACCGTCCCTTGCCACTGTGACCCCATTATGTAATTCAAATCTAAGATAAAAAATCAAGTAGATCCCACACAGTTTATTATCACCAACCGTGTGCGATGTAGTACAAAATATCTTGGAGCACTGTCGGTGTACAGTACGCCTAGTGCTTATGTGAGGAGGTGCGTCGACTACAGTCCAGAGCTGGCGTGTCAAGCACACTAGCGTTCGTTCCCCAAATACTCCCGATTCTGCATCCCTCGCAATCTCGAAAATATTACTGCCTCGTAATCTCGAAAATATCTACCGCATGGAAGGTTTTAATATTTGATAGCACACGATTAGTATGTGCGGACCGTGTGCGATGTCTGTTACTCCCGCTCTGCTTCAGTCCCTTGATTCAGATTTTCTGTAGCCCCGACATTTTACTCCTGCCTCTGCATCCCTCGCAATCTCAAAAATATTTGCTCGCCCTTGATCCAAATTTTTCAGTAGCCCCGCCTTGTTACTCCCGCCTAGTAAAATTTTCAGTTGCCGCATTCTTTCCTCAAACACCACCTTGCCCCCCCCCCCGCCCCGCCCCCTCCACACACACCACACACTCCCCAAATCCTCCGCTCACACAAACACACACAACCCTCTCAACCACTGGTAGGTCACCGCCATCGCTGGTGCCTCCATCATCAACCTCTACCTTTGTGCCAGGGAGCTCGAGGAGCCAATGGCCAAAAAGAGGTTTATCGCGGCATTTTCGCCCGACGCCGGCGAGGTGGCTGCCGAGGTGCCCCCGTTGTCCTCCGCGGGCTCGATCCGCTGTCGCCAGTCCCGCGATTCGCCCGCCACCGCACACCTATGCTGGTTCGAGGACTTAACCGTCCTCCCTCGGACCCGGCAGCTGACGAGGTCCTACCTCAGGGTCCGGCAACGGCGGTGTAGGACGTGGGTCGCCGAGATTACAGATCGGGAGACCCACACCCGTTGGTGGCTCGATACCTTCCACATGGCGAGCTCGCGACCACGGAGTACGACCGCTGGCAGGTCCGCTACCACGGCGCGGAGGCTAGGCTCAATTTCCCCTTCATCACACGTCTGGTCGACCTCGTTCCGCCGGAGCCAGGGGTGGTGAGCTCGGCTATGGCGCGGGAGGGCCGCGAGGTGTGGGAGCGCCTCGAGGCCGAGGCTGCCGACGAGGCCTACATGCAAGAGATCTACCGGGAGCACCTGGAGCTCGTGGAGGCGGAGCAGGTGATCTTTGCCGGCGCGGAGGGCGGTGAGGTTATCGCGCTCTCCTCCGATGACGAGGTCGAAGGCGGAAAGGACGGCGGTGCGGAGGCCGGCGAGGTTATCGCGCTCTCCTCCGATGATGAGGTCAAAGGCGGCGGCGACGGCGACACGGAGGGCGTCAAGGTGGGCCCCGAGAACGGGGACATCAACGTCGACGAGTGGAGGAGTGCCTTCCCAAACGACGCCAACGATGGTACCGGCCCGGACCCGGCTCGCGGCACACCGTACATGACGAGGAAGGATTGGCGCGACCTCTACTTCGACCGAAAGTAGTTTAGCTTAGTTTGAATTTATGTTTTTCGTTCGGTTATGTAAAACTATCTATGTTTATGTTTGAATGCATGCTACTTTCGGTTGAACCTGCTTTGAACTTGATCAAATTGAAGTTTACAACCTTAAGTTTAGGGGATCGACTAGAAAAGGCCAAAAATTGCTGGAGTATATATATATATATATATATATATATATATATATATATATATATATATATATATATATATATATATCCACTAAGGGTTTTAGTCCTTTAACTTTTTAAGTAATGGGTAGAGATGGCCTTATGACTTGTTTATTTCAGTTATTCACAATGTGATGCTCTATATGTGCAACTATTTGCCGTGCAGTTCAATTTCATCGAATAACAGTTTCAATAATACCACTATGAATTATGATATTTGGTTGTTGTTAAGGATGTTGCAGTTAACATGCCTTTTCATTTTTAACTAGAACTAGTGTACTGTAGACCTGCACAATACCAGTTTGAATGACTATTTGCTTGTTTTTAAATGTTATGCCTGATGCAGTTAAAACACCTTTCCACTTCTTGTTTTGCTTAACTAGCGTGCTTAGGCCTGCACACTGAAGCTATCCTTTGTAGATTATGTTGTCTACCATGGATATATTTGGTTGATGTTTAGCCTGTTGTGTTTAACATGCCTTTATATGTACTCATGCAGGACAATATTGAGAACAGTGTTGTTTTCCATCGAGGTTAGTTTCATCGCATTGCTTATATGTACTCACTGTTCAGGATATCGGTAGTTGGTACCATATAGCCCGGGGCTGATAAGGGATTAATCATTGAATCAGACATTTCACTGAATATATCTGTAACCCATTTATCAGTAGGTTAACTAGGGCCATATTTAATATATATGAGGCTACATAGCAACATGCATTGTACTGAATGACTAAATATGCAATCCCAGGCTACATAGCAACAAGGAAGAGTGTTACCTTAATGTTTTGATGATGTCTAGATATACATGTAATAAAATCTTATATAATGGGATGGAGGGAGTGTTGTACTACATCATTTTGCAATTGTTGTTTAGCTTCTAATATTAACTTGGTGCTTTTAGGTACATATATCATTGCCAAAGATCCACACTTCGACCCTTTCTGCGTATGGGGCAATGAGATATTCATGAACCAGCATCAAGTGAGGAAACTGATAAAGATTGTTATTAAAATGTGTCAAAAGATGTCAATCGAACTATTTGTTAACACTTTATGCAAGACAACAATGAACTGCAGGATGGTAAGTAAGAACCCTGTAGCCTTCTTTTTACTCCCCGTAATGAGTTGTGTTAGATGACAATGTCTGAATCTTTTTTCTTTTGCAATGGATCCTGAAGCAGTTTACTCAAGATTACCTCTCAAACTACATGATTGGCGGGCCGCCATCACAAGGGGTTGGGCTAGAATCCTGCATGCCTTCCGCATCTAGGAGAGCACAATAGGGCCATTCCGCTTCACCTTGTTCAGCAACCGGAATGTCTGTCTGTAATAGTACAAGTATAGAACCCTGGTTCATCATTCTTTATTTGGTGCTTAAGTAATTCTTAAACATATATACCTGTGAGTCGAATAATGCATTGGTGTTTGAACCTGATAGATATGAATAAATCTATAGTCTACTTTCAAGTTTAAATCAGGTACAATTTTAAATAGCAGTAATTAAATTAGGGCGGAATTACGGTGTGTAGGTCATTACGGCACACACGGTTGGTCAAACACAAACGGTTTTGATATACACCATAAGCTGAGACAGTTCACAGAGAGGAAACGTGTGGAAGCATGCACATAGTTGCCGTTTGCATAGCGTGTGTGATGTCAGACACTATCACATACGGTGCGGGAAAACTAAATGTGTGTGATTGTCTACCTATCATACACGGTTTATAATCATGAACTGTTTGTGATGTGCCAGGCATCATAAAACTCCCGTGCCTGGAATTTGCCTGGAAAGCTCCCGTGCCTAGAATCTGCCTGGTTTTAGGTAAAACCACAAAACTCCAACTGCGATAGCAGTGCAAGCACAAACGAGTAGCAAGGATGAAGCGTTTGGGATATTCGAGATATAAAAACGGTTATATACACTACAACAACCAGCTACTTTGCCATCTGCCACGGCAGACGGCAAAGGCATGAACGGCGGACGGCAAAGGTCTTTGCCGTCGGCTGCGGACGGCAAACGGCTCCGGCAAAGAAAGGATCGGCAAAGAGCTACTTTGCCGTCTGCTTTTGGCAGCTGACGGCAAAGGGACCTTTGCCATCAGCAGCCGACGGCAAAGAAAGCCGACGGCAATAATTGCGCCGTTATTCCGTTAGGTGCATAATGGCAGGCCTTTCTCGTCCGCCGCTGACAGCAAATTTTGACCTGCCTTTGCCGTTCGCCGAATGATGCCAGCTGGACGTCACTACACGGCAGGCCTTTGCCGTTCGCCGCTGACGGCAAAACTGTTTCCTCATTGCCGTCTGCCACTGTAGGCAAACTGACCAAATGGGTCAGCTCCGAGGCAGCACAGTTGCCTGCCATGTGGCCTCTTTGTCATCCGCTGCTGATGGCAAAGAGCCCTTTGCCGTCGGTGGCAGACGGCAAAGAGCCTGCATATTGGCTCTTTTTTCTGTTTTTTTAATCCAACAATTTTCACAGCAAATATATATGACATATATAGATATATTTCACAGGGCTATTTAACTGCTATCATATCACATATCCAGCACATAAGTTTCATCCATTCATACATAAGCAAGTTCCATCAAGTTCCATCCATACACATTGTTCCATCCATATACATATTACAATGCAAAGTTTCATCAAGATAGCAAGTTCCATCATAGCAAGCTAGATACAATGCAAAGTTTCATCAAAGAAAAAGCAAGCACTCCATCATAGCAAGCTAGCTTCCATGAAGTGAATGAAATCTGCAAAATGGCAAATAACAAAGTTAGAAATAGGTGACTAGAAGAAGAAGACTAGAACAAGAAGTATATGTCATTTATGAGCTACCTTAGGTGAAATGGATCATATATGAGCTAACTAAGTTGAAATGGGTCGTTTATGAGCTAACTTAGTTGAAATGGATCATTTATGAGCTAACTTAGTTGAAATGGGTCGTTTATGAGCTAATTAAGGTGAAGGGCATCGTTTTTGAGCTAACTAAGGGGAAATGGATCGTTTTTGAGCTAACTTAGGTGAAATGGATCGTTTTTGAGCTAACTTAGGTGAAATGGATCATTTATGAGCTAACTTAGTTGAAATGGGTCGTTTATGAGCTAACTAAGGTGAAATGGATCGTTTTTGAGCTAACTAAGGTGAAATGGATCGTTTTTGAGCTAACTTAGGTGAAATGGATCATTTAAGAGCTAATTTAGGTGAAATGGATCGTTTTTAGCTAACTTAGGTGAAATGGATCGTTTTTTAGCTAACTTAGGTGAAATTGATCGTTTTTAGCTAACTTAGGTGAAATGGATCATTTAAGAGCTAATTTAGGTTAATTGGATCGTTTTTAGCTAACTTAGGTGAAATGGATCGTTGTACTCTAGGTAAATTGGGTCATTTTAGAGCTAACTTGGATAAACTGGATCATTTATAAGCTAACCTAGGTAAGATGGGTCGTTTTGGAGCTAACCTAGGTGAAATGGGTCATTTTAAAGCTAACGTAGGTAAAATGGATCATTTAGGAGCTAATCTAGGTAAAATGGGTCATTTTAGAGCTAACTTGGATAAACTGGATCATTTATAAGCTAACTAAGGTAAAATGGGTCATTTTAGAGCTAACTTAGGTAAAATGGATCGTTTATGAGCTAACTAAGCTAATTATGCAATTTTTGACATAAGTAAGCTAAGTACAAATCGTTTCAGAGCTAACTTATGTAAAATGGAAGACCTCACACCACGCACCGACGAAGAAGGGGCCTCGGCGCGCTCCCGACCAGCGCCCACTATCTTTCAACACCTGCCATGACAAAGAATAAACGAAATTAGTACAACATAAAAAAAATACCGACATGAACAATAATATGTATATCACTTAAGTGTATCATCATCAAGTACAACATAAAAAAATTGAATACCTAACACTACTAATAATCTCAATCAGTATCATCAATAAATGCATAATCATCATCATCACTATAATCAATGATGTGCTCATAGGGTTCAGTGGCATCAACATGTGCAAGGGCACCTTGACGTAATCGGTCAAGCATTAACAGGTCATCTGCAGCAGTAACCTCTTCTTGTTCCGGCTCTTCTTGTTCCTCCTCTGGGGTGATGTCGGATTCACTTTCGCTGTCTACTTCAATGTTTTGGGGTGAAGTATAGCAGTTCTTGAAACGCTTTTTGGAAGACGTGTCTCTTGGAAGAATTCTCCTTCATATGTGTCTTGGTTAATGTGAGCTTCACAATCCTCTTCCTTTGGGGGAGAAAGTCTAGCACGTGGCGGCACTTCATAAACGATATCCCAACCTTTCAGATTTGGATTAGTTTGGCAGGCCCACAGTAGATAGAATACTTGGGTCTCCTGTTGAGCCGTAATATAGACATCAGGAACATCTAAATGGGTGCTTTGGTTGATTTCAACTAGCCCTATATGTTCATGAGTCCTTCTAGTATCCTTCGGCTGAAACCAATAACATTTGAAGACTACGACATTCGGTGGGTTTTCACCATAGAATAGAAGTTCATAAATTGCTTCAACTCTCCCATAATACTCGGTACCTCCTTCGCCGATAGCAGATACACAACAATTCGTAGACTTTCGGTCGGCCATAGATAGCTCTTTGCCATAGGTACGAAAGCGATACCCGTTGATGTCGTACTTGTCAAATGGACGGACCTTATAGTCAAAACCATTAGCGACTTGTCTCAATTCGGCGTCCATAGACTCTGAATTAGCCTACAAGTTTAATATGAAAGGATTGTTGCATTACGCACAAATTAGCGAATGAAATGAAATTGTCTAATAGAAATTACCGTTTGTTTGAACCAAGAGATAAAACCGGGGTAGCCGCCTCCTTGCTTTGCGAGAAGCTCATACACTTCGACGGAATCCTTTTGGATCACCGCTCCATACGAGAATATGGCGACGTATCGACTGTATGAAATATCCAGGAATAAGAGCAGTTCAAAGGAAATAGGAGTTGTGAAACAATGTACCGAGAACTTACTCGATGTACAGCCGCACTTCTATCAGGTTGTTGAAGATATACAATGGAATGGTCCGCCATTCTTTGTTATCCAAAGATACTGGATTTGAAACACTGGCTGGTGCGAGATTCCCTTTGAATAGGCTCAGATTGGATCCACCCTTTTTAGGGTCGTCATCATTGTACCGAGGCTTCGGATTATGCAAATGACGATTTTTGGCTTCGTAGTGTGCTGCCATGAAGTTTGCTGCCTCATGAGTGATGAATGCCTCAGCCATTGATGCTTCAATTCTACGTTTATTTTTACATTTTTCTCGAAGCGTCTTATGCATCCTCTCAGTTGGGTAGCACCAACGATTTTGCACGGGCCCCCCAATCTTGCCTCGGTCGGGAGATGCAAAATCAAATGCTGCATTGGATTAAAGAAGCCCGGTGGAAAGATCTTCTCTAACTTGCAGATCAACTCCGGCGCCAACTCTTCCATTTCTTCTAGCACGCCAGGCGATAGTTCTTTCGCACAAAGAACACAGAAGAAATAGCTGAGTTCTGCCAATACTAGCCATTCATCCTCAGGGATCAAGCCACGCAACATCACCGGCATTACCCGCTCAATCCATATGTGCCAATCATGACTCTTGAGACCAAATATCTTCAATTTATCAAGATTCGCTCCCCTCTTTAGATTCGCTGCATACCCATCGGGGAACATCAACTGCTGTTGCACCCACAAGATAATTTCCCTCATAGCTGGCCTTCCAAGATTGAACCATGCCTTTGGCTTCGTCCAGTTCTGCTTTCCTTTCGGTTCTTTCATGTTTTGTAACGGCCTATCACATAGCGCCTCCAGATCGACTCTAGCCTTAGTATTATCCTTTGACTTCCCATCTATGCTGAACAATGTACCAAAAAGTGCCTCGGCGATATTCTTCTCAGTGTGCATCACGTCGATGTTGTGTGGGCAAAGGAGGTCTTTGAAGTAAGGCAGATCCCATAAGCATGTTTTGTGAGTCCAGGCGTGCTTAGAATTATACCCCTTGAAGTACCCTGGACGCTCTGGATCTGGCTCGAGAGCGTTTAACTGATCCAGGGTCTGTTGGCCTGTCAACGCAGGTGGTGCAGAGTTTTTGACAACTCTACCTATGATGAAGTTCTTCTTGTCTTTCCTGAACTTATGGCGAGGATCCAGGAACTGTCTATGCATGTCGAAGCAAGAAAACTTGCGACCGGCCTGAAGCCAACAAAACACAAGAGCTCCCTTGCATGTGGGGCACGAGAACCTTCCATGCACACACCAGCCAACGAATAGCGCATATGCCGGCAAGTCATGCGTCGAGTACATGCACTAGACACGCATTACGAAGTTCCGTTTGCTATAGGCGTCGTATGTCTTGAACCCATTATCCCAGGCTTCTTGCAATTCGTCCTTAAGCGGCTGCATGTACACATTCATATTTTTCCCCGGATAGTTGGGCCCTGGAATTATCAACGTCAGGAAAATGTTCTTTCTTTGCATAATCTGTCCGGGGGGAGATTGAGTGGAAAGACAAATACGGGCCAACAACTGTATTGGGCTGCCGTCATACCAAACACACTGAACCCATCCGTGCTGACGCCGACTCGAGTATGCCTCGGATCTGCCGCTTTGTCAGCATGTAATTCATCAAACTTTTTCCACGCAACACTATCTGATGTGTGTACCATCATCAGATTCCCATCTGCATCTAGTTCGGTTCTTTTGCCTGTTTTGTGCCATGTCATCTGTCTGGCCGTCTCTTCGACCATGAAAAGACATTGATGTCTTGGTACGATTGGCATATACCGAAGAACACTAACAGGGATTTTGGTCTGTGTCTTCTCACCCATACCGTTGTCTACCACAATATACCTGGAAGACTTGCAAATGGGACAATAGTTCAAGTCCGCATAGTCAAGCCTAAATAAGGCACATCCTTTCTCACAGGCATGTATCTTCTCATAGGGCATCTTCAGTGCACGGAGGATTTTGTCCGACTAGTACAGGTTTGCAGGCATTACATGGCCTTTGGGTAGAAAGCGTCCAAATACTGTCATAATTGCGTCGTAGCATTCTCTGCCCAAGTTGAACTGAGCCTTCAGAGCCATTACTCGTGGAGCGTACGTTTTGAAGACTCCAACATTTCATTGAAGGCCTTTGTAGATTCCTCCATCTCATCGTCCGAATCCCGAGCATGATCATAGTCTTGCACCATGTTTTCCATCCCGGTACCATGCTCGTCGGTGCGACGACGATCCACCTTAGCTCGGTCACGTTGGGCAGACTCACCATGAAATGTCCACACCGTATAATCGGGCGTAAAACCACTCTTCTGCAGGTGTTTGCCCATTTCAGACTCTGTCCTCTTTTCCCAATTACCGCACCGGACACAGAGGCACTAGGTTTTCCTCTGGCCATTTGCAAATGCGGCTTGCACAAACCCCTTTGTTTTTGTGAACCATTCAGCGCTCCATTTGTTTTGACCAGTGTGACCGGTATACATCCACGCACGATCACTCATCTTGACTTTCAGAGCTACTGGACACACAACAATTATATATGTAATTCACCATGTATATATTCATCAGTTGATCTACTTTGTCAATTTTATTACGTCCATGCAACCTACACTCTAATAGGTAATGATAGGTCCTAATCCCACCCGAGTATGTGTAGATTGGGTTCATTTTCCCATGCTATGCTCCGGATCCGACGCAAAATTTTGGCAGCACCTCCCCGCTGTTCTCCTGATACACGTCTCTGCAATAAACAGAGAGGATGTGTTCCCGGAGAACAACAGGGGAGGCACTGACGAAATTTATGCGTCGGATCCAGAGCAAAGCATATGGGAAAACGAACCCAATCTACACATACTCGGGCTGTCGCGTTGGACAATTCGAAAGAATCAAGGTTATAAATATGCAAATTCATGCATATTTAAACTATGACGCTTTCGAACGGGAGACACATATTTGGTTACGCATACTGAAGATTCAAGACACATATATAGCTAGCTATCAAGTTTCATCAGCACGAACACCGGAACAGAGCAAATAATTAATGGGGGAGGAGGACATGTCATTTGTGCTCACCCACGAACGAAGAGGCAGAGCTCGTCAAACGCACAGCGAGGTCGTCGAACACCAAACCTCACAACGATGAAACAACTGCACATTTAAATCTTCCTGATCAACACAATTATATATGATATTTTTCATAACAAATTCGAAAAATATATGACCTAACTAATAATTCACAAATATATGACCCCGTCGACCTGTTGAAGGCCAAAGAACACCTTTCGGGAGGTGTCGGGGTCGGGGTGTCGTGTCGGTGTCGGGGTGCCGTGTCGGGGTCGGGGTGCTGTTTCGGGGTCGGGGGGTCGGGGTGTCGTGTCGGGGTCGGGGTGTCGGGGTCATGGGGTCGGGTGTCGGGGTGTGGTGTCGGGGTCGGGGTGTCGGGGTGTGGTGTCGGGGATGGGGGGTCAGGGGGTCAGGGGGTCGGGTGTCGGGGTGTCGGGGGGTCGAGGTGTCGGGGTCACGGGGGTCCTTCTTCTTCTTTCTTTCTCTTCTTCTTCTTCTTCTTCTTCTTCTTCTTCTTCTTCTTCTTCTTCTTCTTCTTCTTCTTCTTCTTCTTCTTCTTCTTCTTCTTCTTCTTCTTCTTCTTCTTCTTTCCTTTCTTCTTCTTCTTCTTTCATCTTTTTTCTACTTTTTTACTTCTTTTCGTTTCTTCTTTTCTTCTTCTTCTACTTCTTCTCTTCTTTTCTTCTTCTTCTTTTTTCATCTTTTTTCTACTTCTTTTCTTTTCTTCCTTTCTTCTTCTTCTACTTCTTTTCTTCTTTTTCTTTTTTCATCGTTTTTCGACTTCTTTTAATTTCTTCTTCTTCTACTTCTTCTACTACTTCTACTTCTTCTAATTCTTTTCTAATTCTTTTCTACCTCCCTAGGGCGCGCCCCCTGCCTCGTGGGGCCCCCGTAGCTCCTCCGACGTACCCCTTGCACCCATATATACCTACGTACCCTAAAACTTCCAAAACAGAGATTAGATCGGGAGTTCCACCGCCGCAAGCCTCTATAGCCACCAAAAACCTCTCTGGACCCTGTTCCGGCACCCTGCCGAAAGGGGGAACCCTCACCGGTGGCCATCTTCATCATCCCGGCACTCTCCATGACGAGGAGGGAGTAGTTCACCCTCGGGGCTGAGGGTATGTACCAGTAGCTATGTGTTTGATCTCTCTCTGTCGTGTTCTTGATTTGGCACGATCTTGATGTATCGTGAGCTTTGCTATTATAGTTGGATCTTATGTTTCTTCTCCCCTCTTCTCTCTTGTAATGGATTGAGTTTTCCCTTTGAAGTTATCTTATCAGATTGAGTCTTTAAAGATTTGAGAACACTTGATGTATGTCTTGCCGTGCATATCTGTGGTGACAATGGGATATCACGTGCCACTTGATGTATGTTTTGGTGATCAACTTGCGGGTTCCGCCCATGAACCTATGCATAGGGGTTGGCACACGTTTTCGTCATGATTCTCTGGTAGAAACTTTGGGGCACTCTTTGAGGTTCTATGTGTTGGTTGAATAGATGAATCTGAGATTGTGTGATGCATATCGTATAATCATACCCACGGATACTTGAGGTGACATTGGAGTATCTAGGTGACATTAGGGTTTTGGTTGATTTGTGTCTTAAGGTGTTATTCTAGTACGAACTCTAGGGCTGTTTGTGACACCTATAGGAATAGCCCAATGGATTGATTGGAAAGAATAACTTTGAGGTGGTTTCGTACCCTACCATAATCTCTTCGTTTGTTCTCCGCTAGTAGTGACTTTGGAGTGACTCTTTGTTGCATGTTGAGGGATATTTATATGATCCAATTATGTTATTATTGTTGAGAGGACTTGCACTAGTGAAAGTATGAACCCTAGGCCTTGTTTCATATCATTGCAATACCGTTTACGCTCACTTTTACCGCTTGCTACCTTGCTGTTTTTATATTTTCAGTTTACAAAAACCTATACCTACCATCCATATTGCACTTGTATCACCATCTCTTCGCCGAACTAGTGCACCTATACGATTTACCATTGTATTGGGTGTGTTGGGGACACAAGAGACTCTTTGTTACTTGGTTGCAGGGTTGTTTGAGAGAGACCATCTTCATCCTACGCCTCCCACGGATTGATAAACCTTAGGTCATCATTTCACGGAAATTTGCCTGTCCTACAAACCTCTGCACTTGGAGGCCCAACAACGTCTACAAGAAGAAGGTTGTGTAGTAGACATCAAGCTCTTTTCTCGCGCCGTTGCCGGGGAGGCTAGGTAAGTGAAGGTATATCTTTAGATCTTGCAATCAAATCTTTTTGTTTCTTGTTTTAGCACTAGTCTAGTTTATAAAATAAAACTACAAAAAAAGGGAATTGAGTTTACCTCATACGCTTCATCTTTTAAATATCTTTCGTGAGTATGATGGAAAGGAAAATTGTGCCAAAGTGTTAGAAGAAGAATGCTTTAAATTGTTTGGCACTAAATATTTGAATGATGAGTATGACTGCAATGTTGTTAGTATGAATTCCTTGTATATCCATGATGCTAATGATATGTAAAGCCACAAGCTTGGGGAAGCTATGCTTGATGAAGATGATATTTTTTGTCCCCCAAGCTTTGATGAGCAAATTTACTATGATGAAAGCATGCCTCCTATCTATGATGATTATTGTGATGACACCTATGCTTTAAAGAATAATGATAACCATGAAACTTGCCATCTTGATCTTAATTTTCAATCATATGATAGTTATTTTGTTGAGTTTGCTCCCACTATTGTTGATAAGAAAAAAATTGCTTATGTGGAGAGTAGTAAATTTTATATGCAAGTAGATCATGAAAAGAATGCTTTAGGTGCTGGTTATATTGTTGAATACATTCATTATGCTACTGAAAATTATTATGAGGGAGGAATATATGCTTGTAGGAATTGCAATAATACCAAGTCTCCTCTCTATGTGCTTAAAATCTTGAAGTTATGCTTGTTTTACCTTCCTATGCAAGTTGATTATTGTTCCCATAAGTTGTTTGCTCACAAAATCCCTATGCATAGGAAGTGGCTTAGACTTAAATGTGCTAGTCATATTCTTCATGATGCTCTCTTTATGTTTCAGTTCCTATCTTTTATGTGAGCATCATTGAAATCATAATGCCTAGCTAGGGGCGTTAAACGATAGCGCTTGCTGGGAGGCAACCCAACTTTGTCTTAGTTTATTGCTTTTTGGTTCTGTTTCAGAATAAATAGTCCATCTAGCTTCTGTTCAGATGTGGTTTTGTGTTTTAATTAGTGTTTGTGCCAAGTAGAACCTTTGGGAAGACTTGGGTAAAGTCTTTATGATCATGCTGTAAAAAACAGAAACTTTAGCGCTCATGAGATTAGCTAGAACTTTTTACTGGAGAGTGCTATTTAGTTGATTCTTTTTGAAGATGATTACTAGACAAATTCCTCAGGTCCACCAATTTATTTTAGAATTGTTGGAGTTCCATAAGTATACGTTTGATACAGATTACTACAGACTGTTCTATTTTTGACAGATTCTGTTTTCATTGTTTTGTTTGCTTATTTTGATGAATCTATGGCTAGTAAAATATTTTCTAAACCATAGAGAAGTTGGAATACATTAGGTTTAACACCAATATAAATAAAGAATGAGTCCATTACAGTACCATGAAGTGGTGTTTTGTTTTCTTTCGCTAACGGAGCTCACGAGTTTTCTGTTAAGTTTTGTGTTGTGAAGTTTTCAAGTTTTGGGTAAAGATTCGATGGACTACGGAATAAGGAGTGGCAAGAGCCTAAGCTTGGGGATGCCCAAGGCACCCCAAGGTAATATTCAAGGATAACCAAGCGTCTAAGCTTGGGGATGCCCCGGAAGGCATCCCCTCTTTCATCTTCATTCATCGGTAACTTTACTTGGGGCTATATTTTTATTCACCACATGATATGTGTTTTGCTTGGAGCGTCATTTTATTTTCTTTAGCTTTGCTTGCTGTTTAAATAAAATACCAAGATCTGAAAATCTTAAATGGGAGAGTCTTCACATAGTTGCATGTCAGGAGCCCGATCCTAAGTCACACCGATCTAGCATGTAACACATCATATCACTTTGCGACCTCACGCACGGTATTCTCACGGGTGCCACCTTACCTGGCCCGGGACTGTTTGCGCCTTTTCGCTCACGTATATGATAGTGTCGCTAGCATCTATATCACAAAGAACCCGGGCCGACAATGCTAGTCGTGAACCCAAAGCGGCACTAACCCATGGGGACAGGCATACATGAATCAACCTTGAGCATGTCGGTCAACAGCGTGTGAATCCGGGTTGTAGCACTGGGCTAACAGGACTCCGGTAACCCGGGCTGTAGCAGGCTAGGCAGGACTCCGGATGTCACCGTGTGACATTTCCCCGAAGGGATAGACACAGGAACGAAGTAAAACACATGCCGGCCAGTCAAGTGTCCTGAGAAGTAGTGCTGGGCCAGCAGGACTCTGGTGAACCGGGTTGTAGCGGACTACTATGGCTCAAGGAAGCACTAGACTACATTTCCCCATAAGAGAGGTTGCCGAGGATAAACAACTAGATTGTCGGATCCCACACATACCAAGCATTTCAATCATACACACAATATGCTCGATATGTGTAAATACAACATGGCATCACAACAAGACTCTACGACTCAAGTATTTATTCATTAGGCTCCGAAGAGCGAGATATTACAAACATGGGTCTCATGACCCAACATTCAGAGCATACAAGTCAAAGCACATGCGGAAGCTTAACATGTCTGAGTACAGACGTCTACAAATGAAAAAGGCTGAGAAGCCTGACTATCTACCAGATCCTGCCGAGGGCACAAGATCGTAGCTGAGGTAACAAGCTAAACGTCGAAGTCCACGTGGAACTACTAGTGAGACTGAAGTCTCTCTGCAAAACATAAAATAAGCAAACGTGAGTACAAAGGTACCCAGCAAGACTTACATCAGAACTATCTACATATGCATCGGTATCAATAAAGGGGTGGTGGAGTTCAACTGCAGTAAGCCAGCTTTGACTCGGTGGCTATCCTGAACTACGACTGCAAGTAACTCTTTTGAGGTGGCGCACACGAGTCCACATATTCGCCATTTCAATACATCACTATGGATCTGCTCCCGTCTCCCTACGAGAACGCCATCCATAGCACTCACGCTTATCTTGCGCATTTTAGAGTATCCACTTTCACTTGTCTATGAACTATGCAAGGGGTCCAAGTTTCCATATCCGAGGAATCTGACTATTCGAATAGATAATGATAACCCTACAGGGGTGTACTTCTTCACACACGCTCTCGCCACTTATCACCCTGTACACGTCATGTACCTCGGCAACCTTCAAGCGGAAGCCGGGCGAGGGAGTCGGCCACGACCTGACTAACAACGCAAGTCTCTCGTCCAGGTTTATCGCCTATTCGGGTTCCATCCGCAAGGAGACCCGGCCGGGGTGTCGCTCACGGCCCCAAATGATGAGCAGGGTTCCCAAGCCCACCAACCGGGTGCCACTTGGTACACCGTGCCATTGTGCCTAGTCTGTCCCAAGCCCACCTGTATCGGGTGCCACTTGGTAGACTACTAACACTACCAACAAACACCAGAAACTAGTTGCAACTCCTGGACAGAGATCAGGTTGGTTAATAAGTCGAGAGGGGCACTTAAGCATTCCAATGCGTGGTAGTAACTGTTCATGGATCACAAACACAGAACTCAGTTCCTGAGGATGGCTACAATGAGACAACCCACCATGTACTCCTACATGGCCTCTCACCGCTACCTTTACCAAATCGTGTTCACACACTTAGCTCGCAACAGTAGGACATGTTCACAACTCTAATTCATCCCCGATGAATCAGACCTGACTCAACTCTAAGCAGTAGCAGGCATGACAAACAGGCATGAATGAGTAGGCACATCAGGGCTCAAACAACTCCTACTCATGCTAGTGGGTTTCATCTATTTACTGTGGCAATGACAGGTCATGCAGAGGAAAAGGGGTTCAGCTACCGCAGCATGTAACAGTTGAATCGTTGTTGTCCTAATGCAGTAAAAGAGAGCAGGAGCGAGAGAGTGACATTGTATCGGAATGAACAAGGGGTTTTTGCTTGCCTGGCACTTCTGAAGATAATATAACTCTTCATCGGTGTCATCTAACTCATCGTCGAAACACGTCTACTGAGAGGGAACAACCACCGGCAGACACAGGAATGAAGTGAAACACATGCCGGCCAGTCAAGTGTCCTGAGAAGTAGTGCTGGGCCAGCAGGACTCCAGTGAACTGGGCTGTAGCGGACTACTATGGCTCAAGGAAGCACTAGACTACATTTCCCCATAAGAGAGGTTGCCGAGGATAAACAACTAGATTGTCGGATCCCACACATACCAAGCATTTCAATCATACACACAATATGCTCGATATGTGTAAATACAACATGGCATCACAACAAGACTCTACGACTCAAGTATTTATTCATTAGGCTCCGAAGAGCGAGATATTACAAACATGGGTTTCATGACCCAACATTCAGAGCATACAAGTCAAAGCACATGCGGAAGCTTAACATGTCTGAGTACAGACATCTACAAATGAAAAAGGCTGAGAAGCCTGACTATCTACCAGATCCTGCCGAGGGCACAAGATCGTAGCTGAGGAAACAAGCTAAACGTCGAAGTCCACGCAGAACTACTAGTGAGACTGAAGTCTCTCTGCAAAACATAAAATAAGCAAACGTGAGTACAAAGGTACCCAGCAAGACTTACATCAGAACTATCTACATATGCATCGGTATCAATAAAGGGGTGGTGGAGTTTAACTGCAGCAAGCCAGCTTTGACTCGGTGGCTATCCTGAACTACGACTGCAAGTAACTCTTTTGAGGTGGCACACACGAGTCCACATATTCACCATTTCAATACATCACTATGGATCTGCTCCCGTCTCCCTACGAGAACGCCATCCATAGCACTCACGCTTATCTTGCGCATTTTAGAGTATCCACTTTCACTTGTCTATGAACTATGCAAGGGGTCCAAGTTTCCATATCCGAGGAATCCGGCTATTCGAATAGATAATGATAACCCTGCAGGGGTGTACTTCTTCACACACGCTCTCGCCACTTATCGCCCTGTTCACGTCATGTACCTCAGCAACCTTCAAGCGGAAGCCGGGCGAGGGAGTCGGCCACGACCTGACTAACCACGCAAGTCTCTCGTCCAGGTTTATCGCCTATTCGGGTTCCATCCGCAAGGAGATCCGGCCGGGGTGTCGCTCACGGCCCCAAACAATATGAGCAGGGTTCCCAAGCCCACCAACCGGGTGCCACTTGGTACACCGTGCCAGTGTGCCTAGTCTGTCCCAAGCCCACCTGTACCGGGTGCCACTTGGTAGACTACTAACACTACCTACAAACACCAGAAACTAGTTGCAACCCTTGGACAAATATCAGGTTGGTTAATAAGTCGAGAGGGGCACTTAAGCATTCCAATGCGTGGTAGTAACTGTTCATGGATCACAAACACAGAACTCAGTTCCTAAGGACGGCTGCAATGAGACAACCCACCATGTACTCCTACATGGCCTCTCACCGCTACCTTTACAAAATCGTGCTCACACACTTAGCTCACAACAGTAGGACATGTTCACACCTCTAATTCATCCCCGATGAATCAGACCTGACTCAACTCTAAGCAGTAGCAGGCATGACAAACAGACATGAACGAGTAGGCACATCAGGGCTCAAACAACTCCTACTCATGCTAGTGGGTTTCATCTATTTACTGTGGCAATGACAGGTCATGTAGAGGAAAAGGGGTTCAGCTACCGCGGCATGTAACAGTTGAATCGTTGTTGTCCTAATGCAGTAAAAGAGAGCAGGAGCGAGAGAGTGGCATTGTATCGTAATGAACAAGGGGGTTTTGCTTGCCTAGCACTTCTGAAGATAATATTACTCTTCATCGGTGTCATCGAACTCATCGTCGAAACACGTCTACTGAGAGGGAACAACCACCGGCAGACACAAAGAACCAACATTCACTGCAATGCACAATCAAATGAATGCCATGTCATGTTAAGGAACTGAATTGACTTAATGCAGCAGTAAGCCAAGTTAATTGAAGTGGAATTCAAACAAGGTTAAATTCCAACTCCAAATGCTAGTTCATAAATTGCCCTAACCATGATTCATCCTATTCAGTGAGGTTAACTTGTTCAATCATGCGTGTAAGCGCCATAAACAGATTCTTCATATTTTTCTGATAAATTTTCATATATAATTTGTTTGATTTGGAGTTACGGTTCAATTACTATGAAATTTTGAAGTTTGCAACTTTTTCTGGAATTTCCTATATAAGAATAAATCCAGAAAATGAGTTACTGCGTCAGCCTCACGTAACTGTGATGTCAGCGGTAAACAGGCGCGGTCCAGGTCAACCCTGACCAGTGGGACCCACTGGTCAGTGGTTTGTTAACTAACTAAATTTAGTTAGCGTTAAACTATTACTAATCCTGGTTTAGTTAGTGGCATGGGGCCCACACGTCAGTGACCCAGGGGGTCAACCTGGGCCCACCGAGACAATGGTCAGCGGTCAAACTTGCCGGCGTCTAGCCGCCGGCGAGGTCGACGGCGGCCGCGGACTTCGGAAAAGCTCCACAGAGCTCGGTTTTGGATGCGGTTTGCGGCTACGGAAAGCTGGAAGTCTCGCGCATCTAAAGGAGGCAACGGCTCGCGTCGGAGTGGACTAAATCGACGGCGACGGCAGCTTTTGCGGCGACCGGAGTTCGGGTTAGTTTGGGCTCGGTGTTAGGGTGCTCGGGAGGAGCAGCTGGTGGGAGCGGCATGCTCCTGGGAAGGCATCGAGCGCGTTGACGCGCTCAGGCGCGGGCTGTGGTGGCTAAAACGACGGCGGCATCATGGCCGGCGGCGACGAGCTTCGGCTTCGGTCGAAACGGCGGCTGCGGTGATCGAGAGGCAAGGGGAAGAGGGGCAAACGACGATGGAGCTCACAGCGGTTGCAGAGGGCGTCGAAGCGGGCTCGGGGAAGGCCAGACGGTGACGTACGGGCGCCGGCGATCTCGGGCGCTCGTGGTGGAAAACGGCGGCAACGAGGTCGAAGTAGGGCGTCCCCAGCTGCGTGTCTTGGCGAAGACGAAGAAGGCGACAAGGCGGAGCTCTAGGACACAGCAGCGAGGCGAGGGGAGCACGGTGGGCACGGCTATGGCGAGCGGCGGCGACGAACCCGTTCGATGGGTGGGAGAGAGAGGTCCAGGGAAGGGGGAAACGCTCGAGAGCGAGAGAGAGGGAGAGCCAGGGTTTGTGGCGACGCCAGAGGCGTCTAGGCAATCGAGGGGGCACGTAGGCAGGGAGGAGCCGGCGCGGCTCGCCTGCGCATCGGGCACGCAGCTGCTTCTCCTCCTGGCAGGAGGAAGAAGACAATGCTGCCCCTGGTGGGCCGGGCTGGCTTTCGCCTCTAGGCCACTAAAGTGGTGGGCTACACGGTAAGGTTTCCTCTCTCTCTCTCTCTCTCTCTCTCTCTCTCTCTCTCTTTCTTACTTAATTGTTTCTGTTTTCTATTTTATTTCTCTGTTTTGAATTAGTAAAAATACTAATTCATTTTGTAAAATCCTGAAAATAATTCTGGGCACTTTTGAAACTATTTCCAATAGCCCTCAAATGCTTTCAAGATTATTTGGACATTTATAATGTTTTATAGAATTTAAATGTCCAAATTTAAATACTTATGATTTAATTCGAAAATCCAGAATAGCCTCCAAAAACATGAAACCATTTTTGGCAGAGGGTTTAGCCAGGCCAAAGATGGTGAACATTTATGTAGGGCATTTTGGGTTCATTGAAAAGTTTTAAGTTTTGAACCTAGTTGAATTCATTTGGTGCTAGGGTTTCCACATCCCCATTTCAAGTTTCTTAGGAATTTAAACATGATGACATGATGAGCAAGCAAAGTCAAGCAAGGGCTGAACTGGGGCTGTGACAGCTCACCCCCACTAAACAAGAATCTCGTCCCAAGATTCAAGTCGTGAGGTAAGAAGACAGAGGGAACACAAAACTACACAATCTTCATGATCCAATTGTTCTTCTCGAAGACGTTGATTCATTGCTTCATGTTGATTATGACATCCTTTCCTTCGAGAACCTCATCCAACATGGCGACAAGAGAGCAAGACAACCTCGCAAGATTGGATCATCGATCTTAATGAACACAAGATCAACTCACGGAATGAGACGTGGAAACATCCCTTGAGCTGAGACGCAAAACACACATCAGAGATGATGGATGAGAAACATATGACAAAGGTTCAAATTGGTAGGCAACAATTCGACGCTTAAATAGATGGTGAGGGGGGGGGGGTTCAAAATAGCGAGGAGTTAAGTTGCCCATGATACCATAACGGAACACCTCGAGGAAGGTGACTCGTAGAATTATTCCCTTAAGTGGCAAAAAGAATTACTTTTGATACAGAGATCATTGAAACTCTCTATACCAACCTAAGGAAAATCACAATTGATCATTTGAATGAATTCGAAAGAATGGCATACTTAGTTTGGAGAGGAAACTAGAGTTATAGGACAACTCGGCAACGGAAGGCACATTCCAATTGATACCGAGGATATAACCCAATGACTGAGCATGCTCTCAAGAGCTTGAGCATTTCCATATTCATCAAGGTTTTACCAACATCCGTGCCAAGGATCCTGGCAACACATCATACTACCATGATAAACGGTGATGGAGGATGCAGATGCAAAGAAGGACATCACTTTCTCAGATTTTCCTTAGCAATGCCAAAGAAGCAAATCTGGATGATCGACCGAGAGACATTTAGCACTCCACTTCTAATGTTCTCCTTGATGTGCTAGCGTCACCCATTTATAGATATGGTTTTGTATCTAGAACATCAAGTAAAAGGTCGGACTTCGGAAGCACAAAATCTATAGGAAACAACTTCTAGAATAAGTCATACGAAATCCTCAGGGGAGGTGACCAAACGGCTTAATCAAGATACTACAACAATAACGCTTCCAGCTAGGTGCGTCCACTTCACTGGAATCTATATCATAGTTCATGGAAGAAGTTTCAACCATCATATCTGCCGTAGATTCAGATCTGGTTGGTGTCAGGATATTCTAGACTCATCAGGTCTAGAAAGAAAAATGAAAGTTTGCAACACAAATCGACGAGATGACATTGCGAGATTCTCGGGGAGTGAACTACGATAGCAAGCTCCAAAACATGAGATGGTTCTGCTACATACATGTGAACACGTTTTCAAAGACAAGCATGACCACATAGTAGTCTTACAACGAAACACTACCGAGTTCAGGTGGGGAACCATCATTGAGGATAACGAAGTCCTCACATAAGTTATGATTCTTAAGAAGGAGCTTTCTTCTCCTTGAACAAATCAATCAGTGGCTTGAGGTGTTAGGAATTACACATGGAGTGGAGGTAGTGAGCCTATCAAACCACGGAATACTTCGCACATGCATGACTGACTTGGGATGATTCCAGAGGAAACGAAACAAACCCTTCTCAAATTCATGGCGGCAACTTACACCTTATGCACGTGAACTTGGAGAAAGTCACTTCTTTCACCCAAACATATATTTCATGAACGGGACATGAAGATAATGCTTATAAAAGTTTCCAATGCTAGCTTTAATGTTCCACATGAATCATGGGGGAGACAAGATGCTGCTGATGGGCTCAACAGCAACTCATCAAAATTTCCATATCACTGAACTTCCACCATCATGTGAACACGGTGATACCATTGGTCAGACTAAAAGATGTAATGGTGTATGCTCGAGGGATCAACCACGAGTAAGACAACATTACGAACATCGTTGGTTCTGATTTGACTTGACGATAGCCCATACTCAAGTCAATGTTTTGGCAAGACAATAGATCCAACAACTGATCACGAGGACCAATTGGTGAAGATATCATCTTTCTTCCACACACACACACACAAAAATATATCCCTTAACATGAACTAAGTCGGACAAGCTTTTATCTTCCAACTCTCCAAGTTGTTGTTTAGCTCAACCAACTAGCTCAGGGGTATCCAACACAGAATCTTGGAGAAAGGGTGGTTTACAAGAAACCAACTTGATCACGAGCTCAACATAACAGTCAGGGGCAACCTGGTAATACTTCCGAGAAGATATTCGGAAAATCACGAACCATCGATATGTTACTAAGCTCGAGAACAACCTTGCTTTTCAGGGCAAGATGATATGATCAAAAGAGTGAGGGATTGACACAATCCTAACTCATTGATCGAAGAGTGCACTAGAAATAAGGACTAGGTAGCACGATCAATCTTAGGATGATGATTTGATAACCAACACGCTAAGAATGAGAATTTCGTCCATTTACTACCAAGCAACGGAGTTGCTAGGAGTATTGATTTCACACATCACGACTCACTTGTCGGCATTCCGATTACAACAACACAGAACCGAGGAATGAACGATGATGGCGAGAGTATCACTGCATCAAGAATTCATAAGAGAAGGTGCAATTCTCATGACGTTCCTGACGTAAAAGTGGGTAATACTTCAGGGTAGAACGGAATCAAAGCTTGATTGCATTTGATTCGCAGAACACAACTACTTTGACCCAATCCTGGATATGGATGAGGTACTGGAGTTTGTTTCTCCTAGTCATTCCGGAATAGAATGGCTTGACAGACCACAAGACTAAAAGGGTATCGATGAACACAAATGCACACATACTCTTGGCTATCAACTGACAGAGGATGGTCGGGATATAACTGAAGAGGAACAACTCAAGGAACATATAATTTTCTGAGTTGTGGATGCATAGATTAGTATGTCGAGCAAAGCTCAACATTTCTTTCGGACAACCCATGCAGAAAGGTAGGACTGGCAGATTCACAATGCGGAATGGAGAACTCATCAAGAGCACTCTGGTCGTGATCTTTTGGTTCAAGAACTTCTGCCATAAGCGGTTCGTGGTATTTGGAAGAAGGAACTACCACGGACCTCGAGGAATAATGCAAAGGTTACTAATATCCTAAAGAAACTAGCAAACACTATCGACATGAGGTAAGTAGGGTGAATCTCGGGTTCAAAACCCAGGAGTAGAATGCCTACTAATAAGTGGCATCACGGGATGCTTTCGAGAATGGTGGCCAGATTCATCACACTGGGAACACAAAACATTGATAGATTACTAGATGGTTTCATAAGACACCTAGAGTCACAATAGTAGCTCCAACATATACGCTGAGGCAACGGAGTACCTCACAGACCATGTAGTGTGCTTAATCTGGCCCAAAAGAACATCGAGAACGGGAACAAGGGATTTACAATTGCATCAGACTATTTAGAAATCTGGGATGACTCGGACAGCATAACGGCTGTAAATGCTCAAAATGATTTGAGACATCCTGCAAAATGGTGGCATAACCACTCAGAAGCACAATATTAAGGTTCCGAGACCAACTATGAACACACGGAAGTAGTAGAAACTGAACTGGGGCTTAAATCCAACAATCTTATAAGTCTACAGATTAGTAACACGTCATCCTGATAGATAGATGAGAAGGCCTAGTTCTTAATCCTCGTAGAAGAGAAGAGGGTGACTCAGATCAGAAGGCCATGAGGTGTAAGAAGTAAAAAGAGCCTTACGTTCCCTTCCACAATCAATTCTCTTATATAACTAAAGCATTTCTAGACTCAACTTCGACCAGTTTGGCTTGGTAATCCTACAGGCAGTCAGGCTCTGATACCAAAGCTGTCAGGAGCCCGATCCTAAGTCACACCGATCTAGCATGTAACACATCATATCACTTTGCGACCTCACACACGGTATTCTCACGGGTGCCACCTTACCTGGCCCGGGACCGTTTGCGCCTTTTGGCTCACGTATATGATAGTGTCGCTAGCATCCATATGACAAAGAACTCGGGCCGACATGGCTAGTCATGAACCCAAAGCGGCACTAACCCATGGGGACAAGCATACATGAATCAACCTCGAGCATGTCGATCAACAGCGTGTGAATCCGGGCTGTAGCACTGGGCTAACAGGACTCCGGTAACCCGGGCTATAGCAGGCTAGGCAGGACTCCGGATGTCACCGCGTGACATTTCCCCGAAGGGATAGACAAAGGAACGAAGTGAAACACATGCCGGCCAGTCAAGTGTCCTGAGAAGTAGTGCTGGGCTAGAAGGACTCCGGTGAACCGGGCTATAGCGGACTACTATGGCTCAAGGAAGCACCAGACTACATTTCCCCATAAGAGAGGTTGCCGAGGATAAACAACTAGATTGTTTGATCCCACACATACCAAGCATTTCAATCATACACACAATATGCTCGATATGTGTAAATACAACATGGCATCACAACAAGACTCTACGACTCAAGTATTTATTCATTAGGCTCCGAAGAGCGAGATATTACAAACATGGGTTTCATGACCCAACATGCAGAGCATACAAGTCAAAGCACATGCGGAAGCTTAACATGTCTGAGTACAGACATCTACAAATGAAAAAGGCTGAGAAGCCTGAATATCTACCAGATCCTGCCGAGGGCACAAGATCGTAGCTGAGGTAACAAGCTAAACGTCGAAGTCCACGCGGAACTACTAGTGAGACTAAAGTCTCTCTGCAAAACACAAAATAAGCAAACGTGAGTACAAAGGTACCCAGCAAGACTTACATCAGAACTATCTACATATGCATCGGTATCAATAAAGGGGTGGTGGAGTTTAACTGCAGCAAGCCAGCTTTGACTCGGTGGCTATCCTGAACTACGACTGCAAGTAACTCTTTTGAGGTGGCACACACGAGTCCACATATTTACCATTTCAATACACCACTATGGATCTGCTCCCGTCTCCCTACGAGAACGCCATCCATAGCACTCACGCTTATCTTGCGCATTTTAGAGTATCCACTTTCACTTGTCTATGAACTATGCAAGGGTTCCAAGTTTCCATATCCGAGGAATCCGGCTATTCAAATAGATAATGATAACCCTGCAGGGGTGTACTTCTTCACACACGCTCTCGCCACTTATCGCCCTGTACACGTCATGTACCTCAGCAACCTTCAAGCGGAAGCCGGGCGAGGGAGTCGGCCATGACCTGACTAACCACGCAAGTCTCTCGTCCAGGTTTATCGCCTATTCGGGTTCCATCCGCAAGGAGATCCGGCCGGGGTGTCGCTCACAGCCCCAAACGATGTGAGCAGGGTTCCCAAGCCCACAAACCGGGTGCCACTTGGTACACCGTGCCAGTGTGCCTAGTCTGTCCCAAGCCCACCTGTACCGGGTGCCACTTGGTAGACTACTAACACTACCTACAAACACCAGAAACTAGTTGCAACTCCTGGACAAATATCAGGTTGGTTAATAAGTCGAGAGGGGCACTTAAGCATTCCAATGCGTGGTAGTAACTGTTCATGGATCATAAACACAGAACTCAGTTCCTGAGGACGGCTGCAATGAGACAACCCACCATGTACTCCTACATGGCCTCTCACCGCTACCTTTACCAAATCGTGTTCACACACTTAGCTCACAACAGTAGGACATGTTCACACCTCTAATTCATCCCCGATGAATCAGACCTGACTCAACTCTAAGCAGTAGCAGGCATGACAAACATGCATGAATGAGTAGGCACATCAGGGCTCAAAAAACTCCAACTCATGCTAGTGGGTTTCATCTATTTACTATGGCAATGACAGGTCATGCAGAGTAAAAGGGGTTCAGCTACCGCAGCATGTAACAGTTGAATCGTTGTTGTCCTAATGCAATAAAAGAGAGCAGGAGCGAGAGAGTGGGATTGTATTGAAATGAACAAGGGGGTTTTGCTTGCCTGGCACTTCTGAAGTTAATATAACTCTTCATCGGTGTCATCGAACTCATCGTCGAAACACGTCTACTGAGAGGGAACAACCACCGGCAGACACAAAGAACCAACATTCACTGCAATGCACAATCAAATGAATGACATGTCATGTTAAGGAACTGAATTGACCTAATGCAGCAGTAAGCCAAGTTAATTGAAGTGGAATTCAAACAAGGTAAAATTCCAACTCCAAATGCTAGTTCATAAATTGCCCTAATCAAGATTCATCCTATTCAGTGAGGTTAACTTTTTCAATCATGCATGTGAGGGCCATAAACAGATTCTTCATATTTTTCTGATCAATTTTCATATATAATTTGTTTGATTTGGAGGTACGGTTGAATTACTATGAATTTTTGAAGTTTGCAACATTTTCTGGAATTTCTGATATAAGAATAAATCCAGAAAATGAGTTACTGTGTCAGCCTGACGTCACTGTGATGTCAGTGGTCAACGGGCGCGGTCCAGGTCAACCCTGACCAGTGGGACCCACTGGTCAGTGGTTAGTTAACTAACTAAATTTAGTTAGCATTAAACTATTACTAATCCTGGTTTAGTTAGTGGCCTGGGGCCCACACGTCAGTGACCCAGGGGGTCAACCTGGGCCCACCGAGACAACGGTCAGCGGTCAAACTTGCCGGCGTCTAGCCACCGGCGAGGTCAGCGGCGGCCGCCGACTTCGGAAAAGCTCCACAGAGCTCTGTTTTGGACGCGGTTTGCGGCTACGGAAAGCTGGAAGTCTCGCGCATCTAAAGGAGGCAACGGCTCGCGCCGGAGTGGACTAAATCGACGGCGGCGGCAGCTTTTGCGGCGGCCGGAGTTCGGGTTAGTTTGGGCTCGGTGTTAGGGTGCTCGGGAGGAGCAGCTGGTGGGAGCGGCGTGCTCCTGGGAAGACATAGAGCGCGTTGACACGCTCAGGCGCGTGCTGTGGTGGCTAAAACGACGGCGGCATCATGGCCGACGGCGACGAGCTTCGGCTTCGGTCGAAACGGTGGCTGCGGTGATCGAGAGGCAAGGGGAAGAGGGGCAATAGATGATGGAGCTCACAGCGGCTGCAGAGGGTGTCGAAGCAGGCTCGGGTAAGGCCAAACGGTGACGTACGGGCTCCGGCGATCTCGGGCGCTCGCGGTGGAAAACGGCGGCAACGAGGTCGAAGTAGGGCGTCCCCAGCTGCGTGGCTTGGCGAAGACGAAGAAGGCGACAAGGCGGAGCTCTAGGACACAACAGCGAGGCGAGGGGAGCACGGTGGTGTCGGGACCCCGATCCTAAGCCACATCGATCCAGCATGTAACCCATCTTATCACTTTGCGGCCTCACGCACGGTACTCCCATGGGTGCCACCTTACCTGGCCCGGGACCGTTTGCGCCTTTTGGCTCACGTATATGATAGTGTTGCTAGCATCCATATGACAGAGAACCCGGGCCGACATGGCTAGTCGTGAACCCAAGGCGGCACTAACCCATGAGGACAGGCATACCTGAATCACATCGAGCATGTCGGTCAACAACGTATAAATCCGGGCTGTAGCACTGGGCTAACAGGACTCCGGTAACCCGGGCTGTAGCAGGCTAGGCAGGACTCCGGATAACACCGCGTGACATTTCCCCGAAGGGACAGACACAGGAACGAAATGAAACACATGCCGGCCAGTCAAGTGTTCCGAGCAGTAGTGCTGGGCTAGCAGGACTCCGGTGAACCGGGCTGTAGCGGACTACTATCGCTCAGAAAGCACTAGACTACATTTCCTCATATGATAGGCTGCCAAGGATAAACAACTAGATAGTCAGATCCCACACATAGCAATACACGTTACACGTAAGCATAACATGCAAGTATGTGTTGTACAACATGGCATCACAACATAACGCAAACTCATATAGATAAAGGCCCAGAAGAGGCACATAACATTAAATACAAACAGGGGTCACATGACCCATCATTCAGAGCATACAAGCAACACGCGGAAGCATTACATGTCTGAGTACAGACAACTACAAAAGAAAAAGGCTGAGAAGCCTGACTATCTACAAGACCCTCCCAAGGGTTCAAGATCGTAGCTGAGGTAACAAGCTACTCGTCGAAGTCCAAGCGGAATTACTAGAAAGACCCAAGTCTCCGCTGCAAAAACATAAATAGAGCAACGTGAGTACAAAGGTACTCAACAAGACTTACATCAGATCCTATCATACATGCATTAGTATCAAGAAGGTAATGTGGGGTTTAGTTGCAGCAAGCCAGCTTTGACTCAGTGGCTAACCTGTTCTACGATTACGAGAAACTTCTTTGAGGTGAGGCAGCGCACACGAGTCCACTAATCACCACATCAATACACTACTATGGATTCATCCCCGTCTTCCTACGAGAAGGCCATCCATAGCACTCACACTTGTCTTGAGCATTTTAGAGTATCCACTTTAAGTTGCCTATGTACCACGTAAGCATCCAAGAAGTCCATAACCGAGGACACAGCTATTCGAATAGATCATGATAACCCTGCAGGGGTGTAATTCTTCACACACGCTCTCACCACTTATCACCATGTACATGCCATGTATCTCGGCAACCTTCAAGCGGAAGCCTGGCGAGGGTGTCGGCCACGACCTGACTAACCACACAAGACTCTAGTCCAGGTTTATCGCCTATTCGGGTTCCATCCGCAAGGAGATCCGGCCGGGGTGTCGCTCACGGCCCCAAACGATGCGAGCAGGGTTCCCAAGCCCACCATCCGGGTGCCACTTGGTACACCGTGCCACCTGTGCCAAGTCTGTCCCGAGCCCACCCTGTCGGGTGCCACTCGGTAGAAAAATAGCACTACCTACAAACACCAGAAACTAGTTGCAACTCCTGGGCAGAGATCAAGTTGGTTAATAAGTCGAGAGGGGTCGAGTTACCGGAACCCAATGTGTGGTAGTAGCTAGTCATTGGACAACTTACACAGAACTCGGTTCTTAAGGACGGTCCCAATGAGACAACCCACCATGTAGTCCTACATGGCCTCTCACCGCTACCTTTACCAAATCGTGTTCACACGCTTAACTCTCAGCATCAGAACATATCATAACACTCCAATTCATTCCCAATGAACCAGACCTAACACAACTCTAAGCAATAGCAGGCATGGCATGGTAGAAGCACAACATGGCTCAATCAACTCCTACACATGCTAGTGCGTTTCAACTATTTACTGTGGCAATGACAGGTCATGCAGAGGAATGGGTTCAACTACCGTAGCATAAAGTAGCAGTTGAATCGTTGTTGTCCTAATGCAATAAAAGAGAGCAGGAGCGAGAGAGTAGGATTGTATCGGAATGAACAAGGGGGTTTGCTTGCCTGGTAGATCAACAAGGAAGGCACTGCTCCACGGACAGGTACTCGGGAACGGTCTCCGGAGTAGGACCTATCGAGAAGGAACGGTGCCAACAATCAATACACAAGCATATGCAACAATATGATGCATGAACATGGCAGAGGATGTGATGCTGTTTGAGCTAATGCAACAAGTATTCAAATTGAATGAAGTCCATTTGAACCAAGGGTTCAAATGCAACTCCAATTAAGCTCTTATATATACCATTTATATTTTTCACCTATACAGCATGTATAAGTTGTTTTGTCATGCATGAAACTGGTACAGATGGATAGATTGCATTTTTCTGATAATTTTTCATATATAAATCATTTCAATCTGAGCTACGGTTGAATTGATATGAATTTTTGAAGTTTAGAATATTTTCTGAAATTTCCTATTTTAAAATAATTCCAGAAAAGGATAACTGCGTCAGCATTGCGTCATGCTTGCATCAGCAAATCAACAGCGCTGACCAGGTCAAATCTGACGTGTGGGGCTACACGTCAGTGACACTGGGGTTAACCCCGAGTCAAACCTGGGCTAATTAGTTTTGACTAAGCCTTGGGGCCCACTGGTCAGTCTCAGGGGGGGTAATTTGAAGGGGGGGTTAAGCACTAATTAAGCCGCCACGTCAGCCGCCGGAGTTTCGCCGGCGACGACCAAAACCGCGGCGGCGACTCGCCGGACTTGCGCTGCGAGCGGCGTTTGGACGCGTGAAGACCACCGGGGCGTAGCCCGTCGTCGTCCGCATCCAGGGGAGCTGGTGAGAGGCTGCGGCGGGCGGAGCACGGCCAAGTGCGGGCGAGGGCTGTGGTGCATGGGGAAGCTAGCGGAGAGGCTCTACGGCCTCCTGGCGTCACCAGGAGCAGAGGGTGACGCGCTCGGCTGCGGGCTGCGGTGTCCAGGGCGACGGCGGCGACATGGACGGCGGCGGGGCGCTTCGACCATCTACGAAACGACGGCTACTGCGAGCGGCAAGCTACGGGGTTAGGGGGGAAAGGCTCATGGCCTCACAGTGAGCACGAAGGGCTTGACGGCGAGTTCGGGGAGGTCCGGACGGCGACGAATTTGACGGCGGCAATCTGCGTGGCCGGAGATGAAGATGGCGGCGGGGCGGCGATACGGTGCGTCCCCGGTTGCCGGGCTCGTCGAGGATGTAGAGGACGTCGTGGCGGAGCTCTACTGCACAGAGAAAGTTCGAGGGGGCGGCGGTGGCTGCGGATATGGCGAACGGCGGCGGCTGCAGGCGCGTTCGGTCCGAGGAGAGGGAGAGATCCAGGGGAAGGGGAGGAAAGAGAGAGCGAGGGAGAGATCCGGGGCGTCGTGGCGACGTCCGGGCGTCCAGGGCGACGAGAGGGGGAAGCAGGAGGTGGGGGGGAATGTGGCCCCGGCGGACGCGTGGCCGCGCGCGCCGGCGCGTGCCCCTGTCCTCCTGGCGAGAGGTGGAGGACGACTGGCACTGCCCAGTCGGCTGGGCCGGCCAGCTGGGCCACACAGTGCTAGGCCTCAGGTGAGCACAGGTAAGCATTTGGCATTTTTGTTTCTTTTCTATTTTCTGACATTTGTTTTGATTTAGTAAAAATACTAAATCATTTTATTTTATTCTGTAATTTTTTTGTAGGGACTAGTTGGACCATTCCAAAGCCCCCCACCAAAATTCAGAAATATTGGACAATATTCTGTATATATAAAATATTTATCCAACGCAAATAATTACTGGATTAATTCCAAATGTCCAAAATAAATATTTATGAGCTCCTAAAAATATTGGTTTGATTTTTACCTCTGACCAATATTTTTAGAGAGTAACATGAACATTTCCTTGGACCTTTTTGGAGCACTTTTTATCTGGGTCATTTCCAGAAATAATTTCTGAGGGTTTCACAAGTCCCCATTTCAAAATTAAATGAAATTTAAACATGATGCACATATGTCAAGCTAGCCTTGAGCATACCAGAACTAGGGATGTGACAGGTGGGCATGGATATGGTGAGCGGCGGCGACGAACCCGTTCGGTGGGTGGGAGAGAGAGGTCCAGAGAAGGGGGAAACACTCGAGAGCGAGAGAGAGGGAGATCCAGGGGTGCGTGGCGACGCCAGAGGCGTCCAGGCAATCGAGGTGGCACGTAGGCAGGGAGGAGCCGGCGCGGCTCACCTGCGCATCGGGCACGCAGCTGCTTCTCCTCCTGGCAGGAGGAAGAAGACAATGCTGCCCCTGGTGGCCGGGCTGGCTTTGGCCAGTAGGCCACTACAGTGGTGGGCTGCACGGTAAGGTTTCCTCTCTCTCTCTCTCTCTCTCTCTCTCTTTCTTACTTAATTGTTTCTGTTTTCTATTTTATTTCTCTGTTTTGAATTAGTAAAAATACTAATTCATTTCGTAAAATCCTGAAAATAATTGTGGGCACTTTTGAAACTATTTCCAATAGCCCTCAAATGCTTTCAAGATTATTTGGACATTTATAATATTTTATAGAATTTAAATGTCCAAATTCAAATACTTATGATTTAATTCAAAAATCCAGAATAGCCTCCAAAAACATGAAACCATTTTTGGCAGAGGGTTTAGCCAGGACCAAAGATGGTGAACATTTATGAAGGGCATTTTGGGTTCATTGAAAAGTTCTAAGTTTTGAACCTAGTTGAATTCATTCGGTGCTAAGGTTTCCACATCCCCATTTCAAGTTTCTTAGGATCTTAAACATGATGACATGATGAGCTAGCAAAGTCAAGCAAGGGCTGAACTGGGGCTGTGACATTGCATAATTATTCGACTACTCATTAATCTTCACTTATATCTTTCGGAGTAGTTTGTCGTTTGCTCTAGTGCTTCACTTATATCTTTTCAGAGCACAGCGGTGGTTATATTTTGAAGAAATAGATGAACTCTCATGCTTCACTTATATTATTTGGAGAGTCTTAAATAGCATGGTAATTTGCTTAAATAATCCTAATATGCTAGGCATAGAAATTAATAAAAGAAAAATTCTTATGAGTGTGTTGAATACTATGAGAAGTTTGATACTTGATAATTGTTTTGAGATATGAAGATGGTGATATTAGAGTCATGCTAGTTGAGTAGTTGTGAATTCAAAGAATACTTGTGTTAAAGTTCGTGATTCCCGTAGCATGCACGTATGGTGAACCGTTATGTGATGAAGTCGGAGCATGATTTGTTTATTGATTGTCTTCCTTATGAGTGGCGGTCGGGGACGAGCGATGGTCTTTTCCTACCAATCTATCCCCCTAGGAGAATGTGCGTAATACTTTGCTTTGATAACTTGTAGATTTTCACAATAAGTATATGAGTTCTTTATGACTAATGTTGATTCCATGGATTATATGCACTTTTCCCATCCTTCCACCATTGCTAGACTCTCTAATACCGCGGACCTTTTGCCGGTATCATACACCCACCATATACCTTCCTCAAAACAGCCACCATACTTACCTATTATGGCATTTCCATAGCCATTCCGAGATATATTGCCATGCAACTTACCACCGTTCGGTTTATTATGACACGCTTCATCATTGTCATATTGCTTTGCATGATAATGTAGTTGACATCGTATTTGTGGCAAAACCACCGTTCATAATTCTTTCATACATGTCACTCTTGATTCATTGCACATCCCGGTACACCGCCGGAGGCATTCATATAGAGTCATATCTTGTTCTAAGTATCGAGTTGTAATTGTTGAGTTGTAAGAAAATAAAAGTGTGATGATCATCATTATTAGAGCATTGTCCCAATGAGGAAAGGATGATGGAGACTATGATTCCCCCACAAGTCGGGATGAGACTCCGGACGGAAAATAAAAAAATAAAAAAAGAGGCCATAAAAAAAGGGAAGAGGCCCAAATAAAAAAATAAAAAAATGAGAGAAAATTAGAGAAGGGACAATGTTACTATCCTTTTACCACACTTGTGCTTCAAAGTAGCACCATGATCTTCATGATAGAAAGTCTCTCATTTTGTCACTTTCATATACTAGTGGGAATTTTTCATTATAGAACTTGGCTTGTATATTCCAATGATGGGCTTCCTCAAAATTCCCTAGGTCTTCGTGAGCAAGCGAGTTGGATGCACACCCACTTAGTTTCTTTTGATGAGCTTTCATATACTTATAGCTCTAGTGCATCCGTTGCATGGCAATCCCTACTCACTCACATTGATATCTATTGATGGCAATCTCCATAGCCCGTTGATACGCCTAGTTGATGTGAGACTATCTTCCCCTCTTTTTGTCTTCTCCACAACCACCATTCTATTCCACATATAGTGTTATATCCATGGCTCACGCTCATGTATTGCGTGAAGATTGAATTTTTTTTGAAAATGTTAAAGTATGAAACAATTGCTTGGCTTGTCATCGGGGTTGTGAAGATATAGCATAGCCAGACTATATGATTTTGTAGGGATAACTTTCTTTGGCCATGTTATTTTGAGAAGACATGATGGCTTTGTTAGTATGCTTGAAGTATTATTATTTTTATGTCAATATGAACTTTTGTCATGAATCTTTTGGATCTGAATATTCATACCACAATTAAGAAGAGTTACATTGAAATTATGCCAAGTAGCACTCCACATCAAAAATTCTTCTTTATCATTTACCTACTCGAGGACGAGCATGAATTAAGCTTGGGGATGCTTGATACATCTTGGGCAATATTGGGCTTTATTATCCACTTTTATATTATTTTTTGGACTAACCTATTAACAGGAGGCCCAGCCCAGATCTGCTGTTTTATGCCTATTTTAGTGTTTCGAAGAAAAGGAATATCAAACGGAGTCGAAATGGAACGAAATCAACTGGAGAAGTTATTTTGGAAGGAAAGCCACCAGATAGACTTGGACTCTATGTCAGGAGATACGGGAGGTGCTCACGAGGGTGGGGGCGCGCCCCCCTCCCTAGGGCGCGCTGCCCGGTGCTGGAAGGTCAGAAGGAGAAGTGTGATAAGCTTTGAATGGAAGCCCCGGCCCTGCCTCGTGGGGCCCTCGTAGCTCCTCCGACGTACCCCTTGCACCCATATATACCTACGTACCCTAAAACTTCCAGAACAGAGATTAGATCGGGAGTTCCGCCGCCACAAGCCTCTGTAGCCACCAAAAACCTCTCGGGACCCTGTTCCAGCACCCTGCCGGAGGGGGGGAACCCTCACCGGTGGCCATCTTCATCATCCCGGCGCTCTCCATGATGAGGAAGGAGTAGTTCACCCTCGGGGCTGAGGGTATGTACCAGTAGCTATGTGTTTGATCTCTCTCTCTCTCTCTCTCTCTCTCTCTCTCTCTCTCTCTCGTGTTCTTGATTTGGCACGATCTTGATGTATCGCGAGCTTTGCTATTATATTTGGATCTTATGTTTCTTCTCCCCCTCTTCTCTCTTGTAATGGGTTGAGTTTTCCCTTGGAAGTTATCTTATCAGATTGAGTCTTTAAAGATTTGAGAACACTTGATGTATGTCTTGCCGTGCGTATCTGTGGTGACAATGGGATATCACGTGCCACTTGATGTATGTTTTGGTGACCAACTTGCGGGTTCCGCCCATGAACCTATGCATAGGGGTTGGCACACGTTTTCATCGTGATTCTCCGGTAGAAACTTTTGGGCACTCTTTGAAGTACTTTGTGTTGGATTGAATAGATGAATCTGAGATTGTGTGATGCATATCGTATAATCATACCCACGGATACTTGAGGTGACATTGGAGTATCTAGGTGACATTAGGGTTTTGGTTGATTTGTGTCTTAAGGTGTTATTCTAGTACGAACTCTAGGGCTGTTTGTGACACCTATAGGAATAGCCCAACAGATTGATTGGAAAGAATAACTTTGAGGTGGTTTCATACCCTACCATAATCTCTTCGTTTGTTCTCCGCTATTAGTGATTCTCTGTTGCATGTTGAGGGATAGTTATATGATCCAATTATGTTATTATTGTTGAGAGGACTTGCACTAGTGAAAGTATGAACCCTAGGCCTTGTTTCCTATCATTGCGATACCGTTTACGCTCACTTTTACCGCTTGCTACCTTGCTGTTTTTATATTTTTAGTTTACAAAAACTTATACCTACCATCCATATTGCACTTGTATCACCATCTCTTCGCCGAACTAGTGCACCTATACAATTTACCATTGTATTGGGTGTGTTGGGGACACAAGAGAATCTTTGTTATTTGGTTGCAGGGTTGTTTGAGAGAGACCATCTTCATCCTACGCCTCCCACGGATTGATAAACCTTAGGTCATCCACTTGAGGGAAATTTGCTACTATCCTACAAACCTCTGCACTTGGAGGCCCAACAACATCTACAAGAAGAAGGTTGTGTAGTAGACATCACAGGTTTATCCGGAGATGAAGTTAAGAAGAAGGTTTTCCCTTTATCTTTGAAGGGAAAAACATTGGCATGGTATAGGCTACTGGATGATATTGGATCTTGGAATTGGAATCGATTGAAATTGGAATTTCACCAAAAAATTATGCTATGCATCTAGTTCATCGTGATCGGAATTACATATATAATTTTTGGCCTCGTAAAGGAGAAAGTATTGCTCTAGCTTGGGGGAGGCTTAAGTCATTTTTATATTCATGCCCCAATCATGAGCTCTCAAGAGAAATTATTATTCAGAATTTTTATGCTCGGCTTTCTCGTGATGATCTATCCATGCTCGATACTTCTTGTACTAGTTATTTTATGAACAAACTATTGAATTCCGGTGCGATCTTTGGCAAGATTTAAACGCAACTCTGAAGATTCGGAACTCGACGAAGGTAAAGTGTCAGGTATTAAGCTTAAGAATGATTGGTGTTAAATCTTTTATGAATACCGATGCTTTTCTAAAGTTTAGCACTAAATATGGACTTGACTCTGAGATAGTAGCCTCTTTTTGTGAATCATTTTCTACTCATGTTGATCTCCCTAAAGAGAACTGGTTTAAATATCACCCACCTATTAAAGAAGAAATAAAAGAACCAGAGCTAGCTAAAGAGGAAACTATACTTTATAATGTTGATCCAGTTGTTCCTATTGCTTATATTGAGAAACCACCTTTCCCTGTTAGGATAAAGGAACATGCTAAAGTTTCAACTATGGTCAAGAAAAGTTATATTAGAACACCTTAACCTGATGAACAAATTAAAGTAGAACCTAGTGTTGCTATGGTTAAGGATCTCTTGGAAGAAAATATAGATGGGCATGTTATTTACTTTTGTAATGAAGCCACTAGAATTGTCAATCCTGATAGAAGGATACTCATAGACCCATTGTCCGCATGCCCGTTGTCTCAGTTAAAATAGGAGATCACTGTTATCATGGTTTGTGTGACATAGGTGCTAGCGTGAGTACTATTCTCTATACCTTATATCAAGAAATTATGAATGACATAGCACCCATAGAGATAGAGGACATTGATGTTACTATTAAACTTGCTAATAAAGATACTATATCACCAATTGGGATTGTTAGACATTGATGTTGAAAAGAATTCCAACGGATGACCGCATGACCGCTCCTGCGACCACCCTCGCGCCCGCCCCTGCCGCCACCGTAGATCTCGCCACCGCTCTCACCGCTCCAGCCCCGCCCACTACCCGCATCCCTGTGATGGGCGCATCCACATCCCCTCTCCTCGAGATCTCGCAAGCTTCCCATGAAGCCTCCGGCCACATCCACGGGGTAATGGATGGAAGAAAAGAAGAGGTATAGGATGCCTCTCCCGCATGTCTACCAAGCGTTCCCTCGGATGCTACAGCCGCTCAACTCCATCTCGCCGGCAGTTCAGTGGGAGACACGGGGGAGACGGTGGAGGGAGAGGGCGATGCGGGTCTGTGACGACACCCTCTCTTGGTCCCTGTGCTCCCGCGAGTGGAGAGAAGTGGAGGAGGAAGCAATGCGGGATTCGGGAGTTGATGAATCTGGCCTTGTGGATCTACTTCGAGGGAGATTTCTCAAAGAAGCACATGATGCCTCACCCCTCGGAGCCGCCGTTTGCATTCGTCCATTGGGCGAAGGGAGAAGCAAAATCTGGGGATCCCCGCCGTGCTACGAGATGGGAGTGCTTGTCTGGCCTCATGCCCACCAGCGTGCTATTGGAGCCGGAGCAGGTGGATCCTCTTCCTTACCTTTCTCCCAAACCTGCAGAAGATTGAATTCAGGCCTACAATCCGCACCTGCTGAACTTTCTGCTGGTCATTTCTGCTTCCCGAGGGATAACATCTGGTTGTTGGATGAGGAGGAACCCGCACCTACTAAGAAATTCCCCTATCATCGAGTCTATGGTTGTGTGACTCGGGCACTCGTCGTCTCTGAGGATTCTGGTGGAGTGCAATTGCAACTTGTCCATCCGATGCCTTTGATCCCGTTTGATCCAGGCGATCGCCCTACAAGCTCAATATGTAGATTACCTTGTACTATGGCTGAATCCATGGAGAATTACAGAACAAATCATGTGGAGGTTGTTGACTCTGCCACCAGTCCCGCTCTGTTGGTGTTGCAGCAGGGGGGAGGATTCAAATTTCTTCAGAAAGCGTGGAGGGCTGAGAAAAAGTTAAAAAGGCGCTGACAGAGCTGCCACCGAAGCAACCTCGCTGCCATGGTGACTTGGCCGAGGGTTTCTACATCCAGCTCTGGGTTCTTATAAGTACCCCCCCTCCCGAAAACCCTAAGGACTCCTCCACCCTCCCTCCCTCCACTGTTGCCGCCACCCAAGAGCTCCCAATCATGGCGAGTAGTGGGCGTGGGCCAGCATAGGCAAGCTCAAAGGAGGAAGAGTTGATGGTGGCACTAATTGAAGGCAGGATCCGCCCTTGCAACCTCAGATGGGCGCTCCGCCGCCGTTCTTCGGCTACGGGTTTCAAGGTGACCTTCCTCCTTGGGTTTTCCCAGGACAATTTCCACCATAGTTTCATCAGCAGCAATGGGGGGAGGTCCGGTTGCGCAATGGTACGGGCCACCCCCTCCCCAGTTGGGGCAAAAAACTGGGTAGCTTCCTATCATTGTCCCGGAACAATCTGCTGGGGGGTCTGATTTTCAGGCTAGCGGGAGATCTCAGGGCAAAAACCAGCAAAAGAAGAAGCAGGACACCCAGAAGTTTGTCCTTGCCCCTGCATCAGGTCTCATGGCCTACTCTAATGTGATTTGCTACAATTGTGGGGAGCCAAGGCATCATCTGGACAAGTGCATCAAGCTCAAGAGTTGTTTTATCTGCAAAATGGTTCCCCACAAGGTTGACAATTGCCATGTCAGAAGGAAGCCACATAGCTCTACTAGATATGTGGGAAGCGCTGCCCCCGGGTTAGGTTTCTATCAATTGATCCGCCTGAAGATAATGCTTAATACCATGGTTCTCTGAAAAATGTGGGAAATGTTCTAGTTGAGGCTGGTGAAGTGACCAAGCAAGAACTTGCCAACAAGTTTGCATACATTCACAAAACAACTGGCCCTGGCCAATCAATGCCTTGGATGAATGGACATTTTTGGTCAAATTCCCCCCTAAAATGGATGTAGTGCAAGTTGCTGGATACCCATGTTTTGGTCTAAAAAAGACAATGTTGTAGTCAATGTTGAAGTCTGGAAAGGCAGGATTGAGGCTAAAGATGATCTCCCGAAAACTTGGATCAAAATTAGGAAGATGAACCCAAAATGGTGTGACTGGTCTATGCTTGAGCAAATAACTTCCACTTTGGGAGTGATTCTAGATGTTGATTGGCAGCATAACTTCAAGTCATTCTATGAAACTGTCAGGGTCAAAATCTCCTGTAAAGATCCCTCCAAAATCCCTGCTGAAAGGCTTTTTGGTGTTAATGGAAAAATCTACAAGTTATTGATTGAAGTAGAACCTCCCTTGACTGCCACTGATACAGGCACATCCACCAACCCTTCCTCTGGGACATATGTATCTGCTGCTGAGCCTGGCAATAATCTCTCTGAAGATGCTGAATCCAACAGGAGTTCGTGGGCTGATTCTGACAAAGGTCATGCAGCTAACTCATGGCCACCTAATATCATAGGGCAGTCCTTGGGCCACAGTCATATACTTGGAGATGTTACCCCCACATCAGTCCTGAAGAGTCGTCTGCCTGATTCACCATACTCCCCTCAAATCAGCAACCTTGAGAGAATCCTGAACTTTGTGCATGGAGGTTGATGGTTTTAACTTACTCAGATAAATGGAGCTTCTGGAAGATGATGATCTGATGGAATTAGAAGGATCTGTAGATCTACAGGAGGATCAAGACACTCTTCCTCAAGATGTTGATCTCTCCAACAATTTGGACTCTCAGTATGACGCTGACTTCCCTGCTCTTTCTAAAGACATGAATCCTCCCAGATGGGGCCCTGTTCATGCCACTAGAGCCAGCTCCAGGGTGGCTGGTGACAAGAGAACCATCATTGAAAAAGCAAAACAGCTCAAAGAGGTTCAGAATCTCAAAGTTCAAAAACCCCTGGGTATGAAACACACATCATTTTCTTGTTTTAATGATCCTTCTTTCAATGCCATTGCTGCTAAGATTGGTGTAGATATTACCTCTACTTAACGATGACATTGAGTGCTCTTCTACTACTAATACCCTTCGAAGCAGAACTGAAGGTTCTGCTTTTGGGAGTATTTGTTTAGTTAGCAAAGCTAGCTTAGATTGCATAGATCCTCCAGCTGAGTCTAGTGAGCGACTCTGGTCTCTTATTTGCAAGCATAGACGGGGCAAGCACCCCAGGAACACCATTTCTCCATGAATGCTCTTTTCTAGAATATTAGAGGTATTGCAGCCCCTGGGAGGAAAACCCTCATAGTTGACACCATTAATAAAACTCATGCTACAGTCCTAGGGTTTCAGGAAAGCAAGAAGGAGGTTTTCTCTCATTCTTATCTAAAATCCCTCATTGGTAACATGGACTTTTACCGGCATACACTTCCATCTAAAGGATCTGCTGGAGGCATCCTGATGGGAATAGTTAAGTTGAAATCTACTGGGCACACTTTTAGGATTATTACTGTTTATGTCTCTCCGTATGAAGAAGGAAAAGAAGCCTTTATTTCTGAACTTCATACTTTATTTTTAGATAATCAAACTCCCACTCTGTTTGGAGGTGATTTCAATCTAGTCAGAAATGCTAAGGATAAAAGCAATGGCTCTATCAATCATAAGTGGAGTGACAATTTCAATGCCTGGATTGAGATCTGGAGCTTACTTGAAATTAAGCTCTCCTCTAGGAAATTTACATGGGCCAATAATCAAGTAGACTTGATTATGTCCACCATTGACAGAATCTTCTGTGACACAGAGTTAGATGGTCTTTTCCCTCTTTCTAGTTGTAGAGCCCTGCCCAGATGTGGTAGTGATCACACCCCGTGCTCTGGGACTCTGGGATTAACCAAGCCCCAAAAACTAGCAGTTTTAAGTTTGAGAGGTGGTGGCTCCTTAGAGAGGATTTCACTGAGTTAGTCAGGAAAATCTGGTCTGAACCCACTCGGAGTTGCTGCCCACTAGAAAGCTGGCAGATTAAAATTAGGAGATTTAGGAAAACTACCAAAGGTTGGAACTCCAATGAAGAAGCCAACCTTAGGAGATATAAAAGGATTCTTCTCCTTGAGTTTGATTCCCTAGATATTAAGGCTGAAACCTCTGACCTCTCAGAGGCTGAGACTAGTAGATTGAACTTTGTTCATGGGGAGCTTAAGAAGATCTGGCTCGAGGAAGAAATTAAAGCCAAACAAAGATCTAGAGATAGGAATATTAAGGAGGGGGATAGGAACACTGCTTATTTTCATGCAGCTGCTAATCAGAGGAGGAGGAGGAAAACCCTCATTCACTCCCTAGATGGCCCCAATGGCCCTGTTAATGATATGCTGAAAGGGGCTAGTGACTTTTATGAAGACCTTTTTAAGAAAGAAAACCCTTCAGGTTTCTCTCTCCCAAAAGACTTCTTCTCTGATTATGAGAAAGTCTCACATGCTGAAAATGAGATGCTTGAAGCACCTTTTTCAGAAGCAGAGGTGAAAGAAGCTATTTTCAGCTCCTATCCTGATTGGTCCCCTGGTCGTGATGGAATTCCTTTCTTGTTTAACCAACACTTTTGGGACTTGATTAAAAAGGACCTCATGGATCTCTTCCAAGCCTTTCATAGAGGGGAACTACATATACTCAGGCTGAATTTTGCTTTGCTATACATTATCCCTAAAGAGCCTGAAGCCACCTCTACGAAAAAAATTCAGGCCCATCAGCCTGATTAACCGTAGTTTTAAGATTTTCTCTAAAGTCCTCGCTACTAGGCTCTCTAAAGTTTTGCAGAGGTTGATTGCCAACAACCAATCTGCATTCCTTAAAGGGAGATATATCCATGAAAGTGTGGTTACTTCTCATGAAGTACTCCACTCAGTTCAATCTCATGGTAAAAAAGGCATTGCTCTTAAACTGGACTATGAAAAGGCCTTTGATAAAGTAGACCTCAATTTCCTTATGGCACTCCTGTAGCTTAGGGGTTTTGGGGGAAAATGGACTAGCTGGATTCATCAACTCACCCATGGGGGGTCTGTTGGGGTCAAGCTAAGCAGTTATGAGAGTGACTTTTTCCTTGCTGGTAAAGGTCTTAGGCAAGGTGAACCTATATTGCCTCTCTTGTTTAATTTAATAGTTGATGTCCTCACCAAAAGGTTGAGCAAAGCTGATGACCACGAATTGATTGCAGGGCTCTGCCCTGAGGTTTGTGCTGGTGGAATCATTTGTCTGCAATATGCAGATGATACAATCCTCTTCCTAGACAATGACTCAACCCATGCTAGAAACCTTAAAACCATTTAAACCTGTTTTGAACAAGTCTCAGACATGAGAATTAACTACTCCAAAAGTGAGCTCATCCCTATAAATATGGATGACCAGGAACTAGCTGGCTTTCTTTCTATTCTAGTTTGTAGTAAAGGTAGCTTCCCCATTAAGTATTTAGGCATCCCTCTCCATTATGATAAACTAACGAGAGAAGATATCCAACCCCTTTTAGAAAAAATCATTAAGAGGATTGCCGGGTGGCGGGGTAAACTCCTGTCCTATAGAGGGAGGTTGATTCTCATTCAAGCATGTTTGGCTAGCATTCCTGTGTACCTCCTTTCCTTCTTCAACTTCCCTTAATGGGCAGTGAAGCTCATCAACTCATAGATGTCTCACTACTTGTGGAATGATTTTGAAGGCCATAGGAAACTTCACCTAGCTAACTGGGCTGGTCTCCATGAAAAAGGTCTTTGGACGTTTGGGTATACCTAACCTTCAAGAAATTAATATCTGTCTGTTAGGGTCTTGGATCAAGAGATACTATGATGTTGATCAAAAACCTTGGAAGATGCTTATTAATCACAAATACTTGGAAAACAAACCTAACATATTTGCCCCTCCTCCAACTAGAAAAACTCTAGGTTCTGGAAAGGGTTAAAATCTATTATCCATGCTGTGAAATTTGGCTATAGATGGAGCATAGGGAATGGAAGCAGAACTAGGTTCTGGGAAGATACTTGGTTTGGCACATCACCCCTAGCAGTGCAATTCTGGCCTGTCTACTTAGTCTGCAATGAGAAAAACAAATGTGTGAATGAGGTTTGGGATGGGCAATGCCTAATGCTCTCATTCAGGAGAAACTTTAGTGACAGGCTTATGGAACGATGGTCCCAACTGGAGGAAATTGCTAGGAGCATTGTCTTTTCTGATGAACCATGTTCTCTGATCTGGCAACTAGAAAATAAGGGGCGGTACTCTTCTAGCTCCCTCTATCATATTATCAATTTTAGGGGGATCCAACCTATTTTTATCCCAGCAGTCTGGAAATTAAGAGTTCCGCTAAAAATTCATGTTTTTCTCTAGCTCCTCTCTAATAATAAATTGATGACCAGAGATAATATTAGAAAGAGACATATCATCAAACCCCTTGAGTGTGTTTACTGTTTGGAGCAAGAATCTTGCTCACACCTCTTTTTTGACTGCATTGTTGCCGAACACCTCTGGGTCCCTATAATAGACTTTTTCTCTAGTCAGGTTGGCTTTTCCTTTGAATCTGTAGCTAGGTTCTGCATTGCTAACAAAAAGTGCTTTGTCTTAAATACTGTTAGCTCAGCTGTCCTTTGGTGTCTTTGGAAATATAGAAATGCTGTGATTTTTAGTAACACCACCTGGATTTCTGTCCCTCAGGTCTTGAGATTGATCATGAACACTGAGGAACTGGGCGATCCTCTCCTCCGGATCAGACAAGGAAAAGATGATGTCCTTCATGGAGTTCCTCACAAAGTCCCTCTAGAAACCTTTGGAGATCACAAGTGGCTGAGCAAACCTTGACCTGCACTGGGACTGGACCCTTGGGAAAAACTCGAGATCTTTGAGGATGATGATGGACTCCTGTCGCCAAAAAAGAGAGACATCCACAACGTTGTTCCATCAAGACCGGTGTCTCCTCTTCTCGCCTGCTGATCACCGCAGGCAGACACTGCTCCTCATCTGAACGCCATGAAGGCATCACTAGATCATCCATGTGTCCTTTAAAATTCCTCTGCTCAGTTCCTTAGTATGTTTTGGCCCCGCCGGGTTGCCTTGTAATAATGCTACTGGATTTTTAGCTATTTTCCTTTTTTGCTTTTTAGAACTGCTCTTTTGAGCTGATGTGTCAGACTCGTTGTTCGTGGTTTCATTCTAGTAATGGAACCAGGGAGGGTGCTCCCTATTCTTCTAAAAAATTGTTAGAGGTGTTGAAGTCTTGTGTGGGAAAATAAAATACCCTACTGATTTTCTTGTTCTTGGTTTCCCACAAGATAAATTTTCTCCATTATGTTTGGTAGACCTTTCTTGAACACCGTTAATGCTAAAATAGATTGTGAGAAACAAATTGTCGGTGTTAGCTTTGGTGATGAGTCTCATGAGTTTAATTTTTCCAATTTTAGTAGAAAGCTTCATGAAAAAGATTTGCCTAGTAAGGATGAAATAATTCTTGCCTCTATTGTTGTGTCCCCTACTGATCCTCTAGAACAATATCAGCTAGACCATAAAAATGATTTACATGTGCATGAAAGAAATGAAGTAGATAAGATTTTCTTTTAATAACATCATCTGCTTAAACACAATTTGCCTACTGAAACTCTAGGAGGTCCTCCTCCACCTAAGGGTGATCCTGTGTTTGAATTAAAACAATTGCCGGATACCTTGAAATATGCTTATCTTGATGAGAAGAAGATATATCATGTTATTATTAGTGGTAACCTTTCAGAACATGAAGAAGAAAGATTATTGAAAGTTCTAAGGAAGCACCGAGCTGCTATTGGATATATTCTTGATGATTTAAAGGGCATTAGACCCACTACTCTATGTCAGCACAAGATTAATATGGAACCCGATGCTAAACCCATTGTTGATCACCAACGTCGGTTAAATCCGAAAACGAAGGAAGTGGTAAGAACGGAAATATTAAAACTTCTGGAAGCAGGTATAATCTATCCTATAGCTGATAGTAGATGGGTAAGTCTTGTTCATTGTGCCCCTAAGAAAGGAGGTATTACTATTGTTCCTAATAATAAGAATGAACTTGTTCCACAAAGAATTGTTACAGGCTATAGAATGGTAACTGATTTTTGAAAAATAAATAAAGCAACCATAAAAGATCATTACCCTCTGCCTTTTATTGATCAAATGCTAGAAAGATTATCTAAGCACACACATTTTTGCTTCCTTGATGGATACTCTGGTTTTTCACAAATACCTATTTCTCAACCGAATCAAGAAAAGACCACTTTTACTTGTCCTTTTGGAACTTATGCTTATAGACGTATGCCTTTTGTTTTATGCAATGCACCTCCTACCTTTCAAAGATGTATGACTGTTGTATTCTCTCACTTTTATGAAAAGATTTTTGTGGTTTTAATGGATGACTTCTCCGTTTATGATTGTTTAAGCAGTCTAGATCGAGTTTTGCAGAGATGTGAACAAACAAATCTTGTCTTAAATTGGGAGAAGTGCCACTTTATGGTTAATGAAGGTATTGTCTTGGGTCATAAAATTTTTGAAAGAGGTATTGAAGTGGACAAAGCTAAGGTTGATGCAATTGAGGAAATGCTGTGTCCTAAAGATATCAAAGGTATTCATAGTTTCTTAGGTCATGCTGGTTTCTATAGGAGATTTATCAAAGACCTTTCTAAAATTTCTAGGCCTCTTACAAATCTTTTGCAAACGGATATTCCTTTTGTTTTTGATGATGATTGTTTAGAAGCCTTTAAAACACTCAAGAAAGCCTTAATTTCTGCACCTATTGTTCAACCACCTGATTGGAACTTGCCTTTTGAAATTATGTGTGATGCTAGGGATTATGCTGTTGGTGTTGTTCTGGGATAAAGAGGTGATAAGAAATTAAATGTTATTCATTATGCTAGTAAAACTGTAGGCAGTGCTCAAAGAAATTATGCTACTACTGAAAAAGAATTCCTAGCAGTGGTGTTTGCTTGTGATAAATTTAGATCTTACATTGTTGATTCAAAAGTAATTGTTCGCACCGATCATGTTAATATTAAATATCTTATGGAAAAGAAAGATGCTAAACCTAGACTTATTCGATGGGTTCTGTGATACATCTTCGTCGTATCTATAATTTTTTATTGTTTCATGCCAATATTATACAACTTTCACATATTTTTGGCAACTTTTCATATGATTTATTGGACTAACCTATTGATCCAGTGCCCAGTGCCAGTTCCTGTTTTTTGAATGTTTATTGTCTCGCGAAAAATCCATATCAAACAAAGTCCAAATGCAATAGAATTTTACGGAGAATTATTTTGGAATATATGTGATTTTTGGGAGTTGTAATCACCGCAAACGGAGGCCCACACAACCAACAAGACACCAGGGTGCGCTAGATGCCCCTGGCGCGTGGTGGTGCGTTGTGCACTCCTCGAATGTCAGTTGGAGATCTACTTCGGGCACAAGGAAGATTATATCTGGAAAAAATCGTGTTAAAATCTCAGCGCAATCGGAGTTACTGATCTCCGGGAATATAAGAGACGGTTTTCGGCCAGGTCTGGGGAACGCGAAAGAGAAGAGAACAGAGAGGGAGATCCAATCTCGGAGGGGCTCCCACCCCTCCGCCGCCATGGAGGCCATGGACCAGAGGGGGAACTCTCCTCCCATCTAGGGAGGGAGACCAAGGAAGAAAAAGAAAGAGGGGGGCTCTCTTCCCCTCTCTCCCGGAGGCGCCGGAGTGCCGCCGATGCTAGGATCGTGACGGCAATCTACATCAACAATCTTGCTACCGTCAACACCAACTCTCTCCCGCTCTATGCAGCGGTGTAACACCCCTTCTCCCCGCTGTAATCTCTACTTAAACATGGTGCTCCACTCCACATATTATTTCCCAATGATATTTGGCTATCCTATGATGTTTGAGTAGATCCATTTTGTCCTGTGGGTTAATCGTGATCTTGGTTGGTACGATTGTATATGTTATTTATGGTGCTGTCCTACGGTGCCCTCTATCTCGCGCAAATGTGAGGGGGGCCCGCTGTAGGGTGTTGCATCATTCATGATTTGCTTATGGTGGGTTGCGAGAGTGACAGAAGCTTAAACCCGAGTAGGTGGGTTGTTGCGTATGAGATAAAGAGGACTTGATACTTAATGCTATGGTTGGGCTTCACGACCTTAATGATCTTTAATAGTTGCGGATGCTTGCTAGAGTTCCAATCATAAGTGCAGATATGAGGGAGAAAGTATGTTAGCTCACGCCTCTCCCTCATATCAAATTACAAGAATGATTACCTGTACTTGTTATCGATTTCCTAGGGAGAAATGACTTTCTTATTGACAAAAGTTATCCACTTTTATTACCTTGCTATTTATTCATAGTTTTATTCTCGCGAAGTAATCGTAGTTTTATTCTTGCCAAATAGTTTCATACTTGTTTCCGGTAAAGCAAACGTCAAGTGTCCGTAGAGTTGTATCGGTGGTCGATAGAACTCGAGGGAATATTTGTTCTGCCTTTAGCTCCTCGTTGGGTTCGACACTCTTATTTATCGAAGAAGGCTACAAATGATCCCCTATACTTGTGGGTTATCATTCTCTTGCTACAAGAATTTGATTTACATATCACTAATAGGAAAGGAGCAAAGAACCTCGTAGATGATAATTTGTCTAGGCTTGAAAATGTGCTTGATGATCCACTACCTATTGATGATAGTTTTCCTGATGAGCAATTACCTGTAATAAATATTTCTCATAATACACCTTGGTATGGTGACTATGCTAATTACATCGTTGCTAAATATTTACCACCTAGCTTGACATACCAACAAAAGAAAAAAAATTCTTCTCTGATTTAAGACATTACTTTTGGGATGACCCACATCTTTATAAAGAAGGAGTACATGGTGTTATTAGACGTTGTGTACCTGAGCATGGACAGGGACAAATCCTACAGAAATGTCACTCCGAAGCTTATGGAGGGCATCATGCGGGAGACAGAACTGCTCACAAGGTATTGCAATCTGGATTTGATTGGCCTACTCTCTTCAAGGATGCTCGTAAGTTCGTCTTATCTTGTGATGAATGTCAAAGAATTGGTAATATCGGTAAGCGTCAAGAAATTCCTATGAATTATTCACTTGTTGTTGAACCATTTGATGTTTGGGGATTTGATTACATGGGACCTTTTCCTTCCTCTAATGGGTATACACATATTTTGGTTGTTGTTGATTATGTTACTAAGTGGGTAGAAGCTATTCCAACTAGTAGTGCTGATCACAACACCTCTATTAAAATGCTAAAGGAAGTTATTTTCCCAAGTTTTGGAGTCCCTAGATATTTAATGACTGATGGTGGTTCACACTTTATTCATTGTGCTTTCCGTAAAATATTGGCTAAGTATGATGTTAACCATAGAATTGCATCACATTATCATCCTCAGTCTAGTGGTCAAGTTGAACTTAGCAATAGAGAAATAAAATTACTTTTGCAAAATACTGTCAATAGATCCCGGAAGAATTGGTCTAAGAAATTAGATGATCCTCTTTGGGCTTATAGAACAACATATAAAAATCCTATGGGTATGTCTCCTTATAAAATGGTTTATGGAAAGGCTTGTCATTTGCCTCTTGAGTTAGAACATAAAGCATATTGGGAAATTAAAGAACTCAACTATGATTTTAAACTTGCCGGTGAAAAGAGGTTGTTTGACATTAGCTCTTTAGATGAATGGAGAACCCAAGCTTATGAAAATGCCAAGTTACTTAAAGAAAACGTTAAAAGATGGCATGATAAAAGAATCCAAAAGCATGAGTTTAAAGTTGGAGAATATGTTCTTTTGTACAACTCTCGTTTCAGATTCTTTGTAGGAAAATTCCTCTTCAAATGGGAAGGACCATATGTTATCAAGGAGGTTTATCGGTCTAGAGCTATCAAAATAAATAATGCCAAAGGTACTAACCCGAAGGTTGTTGATGGGCAACGAATAAAACATTATATCTCAGGTATGCCCATTAATGTTGAAAGTAATATTATCCAAACTATGACACCGGAAAAACACATAAAAGAGTCCTTCCGGAACACTTCAGAATCCTGAAAATAAGGAGGTACGTGATATGGTAAGTAAACGGACTTCGAAAAATTCGCAAAAATATTTTCTGTCAGTTTTGGAATATAACAAAAATTAGGAAAACAAGAAACTTCCAGGAAGTGCACCCTGGTGGGCACAAGACACCAGGGAGCGTCTGGCTTGCCAGGCGCGCCCAGGTGGGCTGTGGCCACCTCGGGTACCTTTCAGACTCCGTTTTTCTACAACTTACTTGTTTCCCAAGTTAAAGAATCTTTATATACCCCCGGACCTATTAAGATGCTTAAAGAAGTTAATTTTCCGAGGTTTGGAGTCCCTAGATATTTAATGACTGATGGTGGTTCACATTTTATTCATGGTGCCTTCCGTAAAATGCTTGCTAAGTATGATGTTAATCATAGAATTGCATCCCCTTATCACCCACAGTCTAGTGGTCAAGTAGAATTGAGTAATAGAGAACTCAAATTAATTTTGCAAAAGACTGTTAGTAGATCCAGGAAGAATTGGTCCAAGAAACTTGATGACGCATTATGGGCCTATAGAACTGCATACAAAAATCCTATGGGTATGTCTCCGTATAAAATGGTTTATGGAAAAGCATGTCACTTACCTCTCAAACTAGAACATAAGCTTATTGGGCTATTAAAGAACTCAATTATGATTTCAAACTTGCCGGTGAGAATAGGTTATTTGACATTAGATCACTTGATGAATGGAGAACCCAAGCCTATGAAAATGCCAAGTTGTTTAAAGAAAATGTTAAAAGATGGCATGACAAAAGAATACAAAAGCGTGAGTTTAATGTAGGCTATTATGTATTGCTATACAACTCTCGTTTAAGAATTTGTGTAGGAAAAAATCTCTCTAAATGGGAAGGCCCTTACGTTATCTAGGAGGTCTATCATTCCGGTGCCATAAAAATCAACAACTTAGAAGGCACAAATCCGAAGGTGGTGAACGGTCAAAGAATTAAACATTATATCTCAGGTAATCCCATAAATGTTGAAACCAATGTTATTCAAACCGTAACCTTGGAGCAATACATAAGGGACACTTTCCGGAACGCTTCAGACTTCGAAAAGGAATAGGTATGTGGTACGGTAAGTAAACCGACTCCAAAACAGTTCTAAAGGCAAATTTTCTCCGTTTTGGAATATTTAGAAAAATAGAAAAATAAGAACCAGTGTTGGAAGGACACGAGGCCTCCACTAGGGTGGAGGGCGCGCCCTACCCCCTGGGCACGCCCCCTACCTCGGGGGCACCTCGTGCGCTTTCCGGACTCCATTTTCTTGCACGATATGTATTTTGGTCGGTAAAAATTCATTATATAATCTCCTGAAGGTTTTGGCTCCTGTATCACGCAATTGTCCTCTGTTCTTGTTTCGAGCTATTTTCTGTCAGGGTTGTCAAGGCCAGGCATCATGTCGTCCCCCTCCTCCAACAATGGTGACAACGATGCTTGGCTAATGAAGATAGAGCTGAAGAGGGAAGAATCCATGGAGATCCACAAGGATGTAGGGATCAAGAAGGCCACGGAGGATCAAGCTCCTAAAGACAACCTTCAACTTGATCACAATCTTCTTACCCCAACTGAGATCAAAGCTTTCAAGATGATTGAGTTAGCTCGTATACAAAACAAGTATCTCACACGTGAAAATATTTTGTTGAAGGAGCATATCGTTGCACTCAAGGGCATTATCCGCAAGTTGGAGGACCTCTTACGCTCGATGTGCGACTATCCATCATCACCTCCACCTACTTCACCAGCAAAGGAGACATAATAACATGGGTATGGGCACTCCCCTTGGCAACTGCCAAGCTTGGGGGAGGTGCCCCGGTATCGTATCACCACCACATCTCCTATCTTTACCATTTTTCTTAGTTCGATCCTTTTTAGTATTATCTTGATCTAGTAGAATAAAGTTTTGGTATGATCTAGTTTTGAGTTTTGCTTTATGATCCCTCTTTGTAATCGAGTCCGTGAGCTATATAAGAAAGATTAGTGTTGAGTCAAGGGCTTGATTATTTTGCCATGATCTTGAGGGAATAAAAGAAAAGAATAGAAATAAAAATAAACAAAAAGAGATCATATTGATCTTATGGGAAGTAATGACTTCACATAGAAAGAGTATGATGATTAAAAATTGTTGAGAGTTGACAAACATAGCTTTGGTCATCGTTGCAATTAATAGGAAGTAATAAAGAAAGAGAGGTTTCACATATAAATATACTATCTTGGACATATTTTATGATTGGGAGCACTCATTAAAATATGACATGCTAAAGAGTTGATGTTGTACAAGGAAGACAACGTAATGGGTTACGTTTTCTTATATCTGAGATAAAGTATATTTTCATGGATCATCCAACATGTTGAGCTTGCCTTTCGCCCTCATGCTAGCCAAATTCTTTGCACCAAGTAGAGATACTACTTGTGCTTCCAAATACCCTTAAACCAGTTTTGCCATGAGAGTCCACCATATCTACCTATGGATTGAGTAAGATCCTTCAACTAAGTTGTCATCGGTGCAAGCAATAAAAAATTGCTCTCTAAATATGTATGATTGATTAGTGTGGAGGAAATAAGCTTTATACGATCTTGTGATGTGGAAGAAATAAAACCGACGGACTGCATAGTAAAGGTATATATCACAAGTGGCAATATAAAGTGACGTTCTTTCGCATTAAGATTTTGTGCATCCAACCCTGAAAGCGCATGGCAACCTCTGCTTCCCTCTGCGAAGGGCCTATCTTTTATTATTATCTTCTACCTTATGCAAGAGTCATGGTGATCTTCACCTTTACTTTTTACATTTTATCCTTTGGCAAGCACAGTGTGTTGGAAAGATCCTGATAGATATATCTAATTGGATGTAAGTTAGCATGAGCTATTATTGTTGACATTACCCTTGAGGTAAAAGGTTGGGAGGTGAAACTATAAGCCCCTATCTTTCTCTGTGTCCGATTAAAACTCTGTAACCACAAGTATTGCGTGAGTGTTAGCAATTATGAAAGACTAAATGATAGTTGAGTATGTGGACTTGCTAAAAAGCTCTGACATAGACTCTTTCTGATGTTATGATAAATTGCAATTGCTTCAATGACTGAGATTATAGTTTGTTTGTTCTCAATAATGTTTCTGATTCATACTTTGCATTGTGAATATATTATCACTTAAGCATAAGAAATCATATGACATTATCCATATATTTTGCTGTTATGAGAATATTCATGATGCCCTCATGTCCGTATATTATTTTATCGACACCTCTACCTCTAAAAATGTGGACATATTTATCGTTATCGGCTTCCGCTTGAGGACAAGTGATACGTCTCCAACGTATCTATAATTTTTGATTGCTCCATTCTATATTATATACTGTTTTGGACCATATTGGGCTTTATTTTCCACTTTTATATTACTTTTGGGACTAACCGATTAACCGGAGGCCCAGCCCAGAATTGTTGTTTTTTGCCTATTTCAGTGTTTTGAAGAAACGGAATATCAAACGGAGTCCAAACGGAATGAAACCTTCAGGAACGTGATTTTCTCACCAAATATGATCCAGGAGACTTGGACTCCCCGTCAAGAAAGAAAGGAGGTGGCCACGAGGGTGGAGAGCGCGCGCCCTGCCTCGTGGGCCCCCCTTTGCTCGACCGACGTACTCCTTCCTCCTATATAAACCTACGTACCCCCAAACGATCAGATACGGAGCCAAAAACCTAATTCCACCGCCGCAACCTTCTGTATCCACGAGATCCCATCTTGGGCTCTGTTCTGGAGCTCCGCCGAAAGGGGAATCCACCATAGAGGGCTTCTACATCATCACCATAGCCCCTCCGATGAAGTGTGAGTAGTTTAGCTCAGACCTTCGGGTCCATAGTTAGTAGCTAAATGGCTTCTTCTCTCTTTTTGGATGTCAATACAATGTTCTCCCCCTCCCTCGTGGAGATCTATTCGATGTAAACTTCTTTTTGCGGTGTGTTTGTTGAGATCGATGAATTGTGGGTTTATGATCAAGATTATCTATGAACAATATTTGAATCTTATCTGAATTCTTTTATGTATGATTGGTTATCTTTGCAAGTCTCTTCGAATTATCAGTTTGGTTTGGCCTACTAGATTGGTTTTCTTGCAATGGGAGAAGTGCTTAGCTTTGGGTTCAATCTTGCGGTGTCCTTTCCCAGTGACAGTAGGGGTAGCAAGGCACGTATTGTATTGTTGCCATCGAGGATAACAAGATGGGTTTTTTATCATATTGCATGAATTTATCCCTCTACATCATGTCATCTTGCTTGAGGCGTTACTCTGTTTTCTTGAACTTAATACTCTAGATGCATGCTGGATAGCGGTCGATGAGTGGAGTAATAGTAGTAGATGCAGGCAGGAGTCGGTCTACTTGTCTCGGACATGATGCCTATATACATGATCATACCTAGATATTCTCATAACTATGCTCAATTCTGTCAATTGCTCAACAATAATTTGTTCACCCACCGTAGAATACTTATGCTCTTGAGAGAAGCCACTAGTGAAACCTATGGCCCCCGGGTCTATTCTCATTATATCAACCTTCCATCACTTTATTATTGTTTTTCTTTTTTACTTTGCCTTTTATTTTACTTTGCATCTTTATACCAAAAATACCAAAAATATTATCTATCATCTCTATCAGATCTCACTATCGTAATTGACCGTGAAGGGATTGACAACCCCTAATCGCGTTGGTTGCGTTGAGCTATTTGTTTTGTGTAGGTACAAGGGACTCACGTATAGCCTCCTACTGGATTGATACCTTGGTTCTCAAAAACTGAGGGAAATACTTACTCTACTCTGGTGCATCACCCTTTCCTCTTCAAGGAAATCCAACGCAGTGCTCAAGAGGTAGCAAGAAGATTTCTGGCGCCGTTGCTGGGGAGTCTACGCAAAAGTCAACATACCAAGTACCCATCACAATCCCTTATTTCTCGCATTACATTGTTTGCCATTTGCCTCTCATTTTCCTCTCCCCCACTTCACCCTTGCCGTTTTATTCGCCCTCTCTTTTCCGTTCGCCTCTTTTCCATTGCTTGTCGTTATGGCTAGTCCTCTTTCTGCTCCTTTATCCCCCGAGTTTGAGGTTCTTCACTTCAAACAAAGACAAGGAGAGAACTTAAAAGATGCTTGGTTTAGAATGATGGAATCTTACCATAATTGTACTCTAGAGGTGAATTTTAGAATTTTGCTTCGCAACTTTTACGTTGGACTAACTATGTCTCATAGACAACTTTTGGATTGCGTTGCCAAAGGCAATTTTATTGAAATTGATCCTAGTATTATGCATGAAATTATAGAAGGTATAGTAGGAACTATACCTCAACAAAAGGGGACTCATCATACCCAAGAGGAAACGCAAGTTTTTGAGAAAATTTGCGAAGTAACTAAGATTTTACAAAAGTCTCTTGAACCTCTTAAGAGTGTTAGCGGGAATATCCACCGCATGAATATGTTGATTACCCTTTATAATAAGCGGTTGGACTCTTTAGATCTCAAGATTTATGAATATGAAGGGAAACGTAAATAACCTCCCGGATTCGAGCATAACTCCGCTAAAGGAATTAAGAGTCAAGATGACAATACCTAGATCGATCCTCGCTTTTATGCCTAGCTAGGGGCGTTAAACGATAGCGCTTGTTGGGAGGCAACCCAATTTTATTTTTAGTTTTTAGTTTTTGCTTTTTCTTTAGGAATAAATAATCCATCTACCTTCTGTTTAGATGTGGTTTTATGTTTTAATTAGTGTTTGTGCCTAGTTAAACCTATAGGATCTTCTTGGATGATAGTTATTTGATCTTGCTGTAATTTCCAGAAACTTTCTGTTCACGAAAACAATTGTTAAAAATCACCAGAACGTGATAAAATAGTGATTCCAATTTCTTCTGAACAATAAACAAATTTCCTACGTCGTCCTATTTTGGCTGATGTTTTGGAGTTCCAGAAGTTTGCGTTAGTTACAGATTATTACAGACTGTTCTGTTTTTGACAGATTCTGTTTTTGTGTGTTGTTTGCTTATTTTGATGAGTCTATGGCTAGTAAAATAGTTTATAAACCATAGAGAAGTTGGAATACAGTAGGTTTAACACCAATATAAATAAAGTATGAGTTCATTACAGTACCTTGAAGTGGTCTTTTGTTTTCTTTCGCTAAAGGAGCTCACGAGATTTCTGTTGAGTTTTGTGTTGTGAAGTTTTCAAGTTTTGGGTGAAATCTTTTGATGCATTATGGAACAAGGAGTGGCAAGAGCCTAAGCTTGGGGATGCCCATGGCATCCCCAATATAATCTAAGGACACCAAAAATTCAAAGCTTGGGGATGCTCCGGAAGGCATCCCCTCTTTCGTCTACTTCCATGGGTAACTTAACTTGGAGCTATATTTTTATTCACCACATGATATGTGTTTTGCTTGGAGCGTCTTGTATGATTTGAGTCTTTGCTTTTTGGTTTACCACAATCATCCTTGCTATAAACACCTTTTGAGAGAGCCATACATGAATTGGAATTTGATAGAATACTCTATGTGCTTCACTTATATCTTTTGAGCTTTATAATTTTGCTCTAGTGCCTCACTTATTTCTTTTAGAGCACGGTGGTGGATTTGTTTTATAGAAACTATTGATCTCTCATGCTTCACTTAGATTATTTTGAGAGTCTTAAATAGCATGGTAATTTGCTTAAAATCTTAATATGCTTGGTATTCAAGATTTGTAAAACTTTCTTTGAGTGTGTTGAATACTAAGAAAAGTTTGATGCTTGATAATTGTTTTGAGATATGGAGGTGATAATATCAAAGTCGTGCGATTTGAGTAGGTGTGAATTTGAGAAATGCTTGTGTTGAAGTTTGCAAGTCCCGTAGCATGCACGTATGGTAAACGTTATGTAACAAATTTGAAACATGAGGTGTTATTTGATTGTCCTCCTTATGAGTGGCGGTTGGGGACGAGCGATATGGTCTTTTCCTACCAATCTATCCCCCTAGGAGCATGCGCGTAGTGCTTTGGTTTTTGATGGCTTGTAGATTTTCTTAAGTATATGAGTTCTTTATGACTAATGTTGAGTCCATGGATTATACGCACTTTCACCCTTCCATCATTGCTAGCCTCTTCAGTACCGTGCATTGCCCTTTCTCACATTGAGAGTTGGTGCAAACTTCACCGGCGCATCCAAATCCTGTAATACGATATGCTCTTTCACACATGAACCTCCTTATATCTTCCTCAAAACAGCCACCATACCTACCTATTATGGCATTTCTATAGCAATTCCGAGATATATTTCCATGCAACTTTCCACCATTCCGTTCATCATGATAGTTTCATCATTGTCATATTGCTAGCATGATCATGTAGTTGACATAGTATTCGTGGCAAAGCCACCGTTCATAATTCTCTCATACATGTTACTCTTGATTCATTGCATATCCCGGTACACCGCCGGAGGCATTTATATATAGTCATACTTTGTTCTAGTATCGAGTTGTAATCATTGAGTTGTAAATAAATAGAAGTGTGATGATCATCATTTAATAGAGCATTGTCCCAATAAAAAAATAAAAAAAGAGAAAGGCCAAAGAAAAAAAAGAAGGCCCAAAAAAAGGAAATAAAAGGGGCAATGCTACTATCCTTTTTCCACACTTGTGCTTCAAAGTAGCACCATAATCTTCATGATAGAGAGTCCCTTGTTTTGTCATTTTCATATAATAGTGGGAATTTTTCATTATAGAACTTGGCTTGTATATTCCAAGAATGGGCTTCCTCAAATGCCCTAGGTCTTTGTGAGCAAGCAAGTTGGATGCACACCCACTTAGTTTCTTTTGTTGAGCTTTCATACATTTATAGCTCTAGTGCATCCTTTGCATGGCAATCCCCACTCCTTGCATTAACATCAATCGATGGGCATCCCCATAGCCCATTGATTAGCCTCGTTGATGTGAGACCTTCTCCTTTTTTGTCTTCTCCACATAACCCCCCATCATCATATTCTATTCCACCCATAGTGCTATATCCATGGCTCACGCTCATGTATTGCGTGAAAGTTTATAAAGTTTGAGATTATTAAAGTATGAAACAATTGCTTGGCTTGTCATCGGGGTTGTGCATGATGAGAGCATTCTTGTGTGACAAAAACGGAGCATGACTAAACTATATGATTTTGTAGGGATGAACTTTCTTTGGCCATGTTATTTTGAGAAGACATAATTGCTTAGTTAGTATGCTTGAAGTATTATTATTTTTATGTCAATATGAACTTTTGTCTTGAATCTTTCGGATCTGAATATTCATGCCACAATTAAGAAGAATTACATTGAAAATATGCCAAGTAGCACTCCGCATCAAAAACTCTTTTTTATCATTTACCTACTCTAGGACAAGCAGGAATTAAGCTTGGGGATGCCTGATACGTCTCCAACGTATCTATAATTTTTTATTGCTCCATGCTATATTATCTACTGTTTTGGACCATATTGGGCTTTATTTTCCACTTTTATATTACTTTTGGGACTAACCTATTAACCGGAGGCCCAGCCCAGAATTGTTGTATTTTGCCTATTTCGGTGTTTCGAAGAAACGGAATATCAAACGGAGTCCAAACGGAATGAAACCTTCGTGAACGTGATTTTCTCACTGAATATGATCCAGGAGACTTGGAACCCCCGTCAAGAAAGAAAGGAGGTGGCCACGAGGGTGGAGGGCGCCCCCCCTAGGGCGCGCCCCCTACCTCGTGGGCGCCCCTTTGCTCCACCGACGTACTCCTTCCTCCTATATATACCTACGTACCCCCAAACGATCAGATATGGAGCCAAAAACCTAATTCCACCGCCGCAACCTTTTGTACCCATCGTGGGCCCCCCTTTGCTCCACCGACGTTCTTTCGCATTAAGATTTTGTGCATCCAACCCTGAAAGCGCATGCCAACCTCTGCTTCCCTCTATGAAGGGCCTATCTTTTATTATTATCTTCTACCTTATGCAAGAGTCATGGTGATCTTCACCTTTTCTTTTTACATTTTATCCTTTGGCAAGCACAGCATGTTGGAAAGATCCTCATAGATATATCTAATTGGATGTAAGTTAGCATGAGCTATTATTGTTGACATTACCCTTGAGGTAAAAGGTTGGGAGGTGAAACTATAAGCCCGTATCTTTCTCCGTGTCCGATTAAAACTCCGTAACCACAAGTATTGCGTGAGTGTTAGCAATTATGAAAGACTAAATGATAATTGAGTATGTGGACTTGCTAAAAAGCTCTGACATAGACTCTTTCTGATGTTATGATAAATTGCAATTGCTTCAATGACTAAGATTATAGTTTGTTGGTTCTCAATAATGTTTCTGATTCATACTTTGCATTGTGAATAGATTATCACTTAAGCATAAGAAATCATATGAAATTATCCATATATGTTGTTGTTATGAGAATAATCATGATGCCCTCATGTCCGTATTTTATTTTATTGACAACTCTAACTCTAAACATGTGGACATATTTATCGTTATCGGCTTCCGCTTGAGGACAAGTGATACGTCTCCAACGTATCTATAATTTTTAATTGCTCCATGCTATATTATCTACTGTTTTGGACCATATTGGGCTTTATTTTCCACTTTTATATTACTTTTGGGACTAACCTATTAACCGGAGGCCCAGCCTAGAATTGCTGTTTTTTCCTATTTCAGTGTTTCGAAGAAACGGAATATCAAACGGAGTCCAAACGGAATGATACATTCAGGAACGTGATTTTCTCACCGTATGCATGGCATCCCGGAAGCTGCGACACTACTTTCAAGAGTGTTCGATAACAGTAGCCTCCGAAGTACCACTTAACGATATTATAAACAACCGCGAAGCAATGGGCCGGATTGCGAAATGGGCCATCGAGCTCCTCCCATTCGACATAACATATAACTCACGGCGAGCTATTAAGTCGCAAGTTTTGGCCGACTTCATCGCAGAATGGACGGAGGCCGAACTCCCTAAAGAGTAGGACACATATTCAAACTGGATCATGCATTTCGACGGCTCTAAAATGTTGGCTGGTCTAGGGGTTGGCGTCATTTTGACGTCCCCCACGGGAGACACAGTTCAATACGTACTCCAGATTATGTACACAGACTCCAACAATGCAGCCGAATTTGAGGCCCTTTTACACGGTCTACGGATGGCAGTATTGAAAGTGCTAGTTATCGACTAGAGGGGGGGTGAATAGGCAATTTTTATGAAAGTCTTCAAAACATGGAAGTTTCGAAGACAAACAATAGAAATGACCCTAAGCAAATAGTCAAGTATGCAATAACGTGAGAGTACGAAGACAAATAGCAGCTAGGTAGTAAGGATCAGGATGGAAGATGGCATGAAGCCAAACAACAATAGTAGTCAAGCAATGAAGTCAAACGGGTACAGCAAACAGGCAATGACTTCACGAAGACAAAGTCTAAGTAAAGAGAGGGAGAGGATAGAACCAGTCACTCGTTGACGACACAAGATTTGTTGGACCAGTTCCAGTTGCTGTGACAACTGTACGTCTGGTTAGGGAGGCTGAGATTCAACTCAGAAGACCTTGTCTTCACCTTATTCCCCTTGAGCTAAGGACACACAGTCCTCGCCCAATCACTCTGGTAAGTCTTCAAGGTAGACTTCCAAACCTTCACAGACTTTGTTCACCGGCGATCCACAATGACTCTTGGATGCTCAGAACACGACGCCTAACCGGCTGGAGGATTCACAGTCCTCAAGTGTAATAAGTCTTCAGGTCACACAGACAGAAAGACTTCAGTGATGCCTAACACTCTTTGGCTCTGGGTGTTTTGGGCTTTGTCCTCGCAAGGATTTCTCTCACTCAAAGGCTTCGAGGTGGGTTGCTCTCAAACGACAAAAGCCGTGCACTAACTCTAAGCAGCCACCAATTTATGGTGTAGGGGGTGGACTATTTATAGCCACTAGGCAACCCGACCTGATATGTCCGAAATGACCCTGGGTCACTAAGGAACTGACATGTGTTCCAACAGTCAGATTTCAAACACACACGGCAACTTTACTTGGGCTACAAGCAAAGCTGACTCATCCAGCTCTGGATAAGATTTGCTCTCATTGTCTTCGCTCGAAGACATAGGAATTTGGTTGAGCATCACTTCAGTCACTCTGACTGTGTTCACTTGGACCCCACTTAACAGTACGGTGGTTCCTATGATTCAACAAAGAAGAAAAGGAAACAACGAAATGACTAAGTCTTCGCGCTCCATAGTCTTCAATCAATGTCTTCTCATGTCATAGTCTTCAATATGAATATCTTCTCATACCACCATTGTCGTCAATGTCTTCATACATTTTTAGGGTTCATTTCCGTAAATCGAATCAATGAGGGACTACTACCTGTGTTATCCTGCAATTCTCACAAAAACATTAGTCCCTCAACCAACTTTGTCGTCAATACTCCAAAACCAACTAGGGGTGGCACTAGATGCACTTACAAGTATCCATGGGCATTCAACGCCTAGAGGTGCAAGGGGATTCGAACCTCACAATATCCCAAATAAATGGAGACTTCGGTGCCAAGGATCCAAAAATGGCAGCTTATTGCAACGCCATCCTAAAAATGTCAGCTCGGTTCGAAGGGCTCGAATTTCATCATATAGCCTGGGAGAACAATCAGGCGGCAGATGTCCTGGCACGCATCAGCGCAAAACGCGACGCAGTCCCCCCCCTAACATCTTCTTGGAAAGGCTGTTTAAGCCATTCGTAGTATGGGAAGGGGAATCCGGCAATAACATTCCGGACTCAACCACACTGCCCGATGCCGAACAATCTGACATAATCGGAGGCTCTGCCAATGAAGTCACACCTTCAACCCACGTAATAATGGCCATTATCGCCCCATGGACAGAACCATTCCTAGCCTACCTTACTAGGCAGGAACTCCTAGAGGACCAAAACGAGGCACGCTGCATAGTGCGGAGATCTAAAGCCTATAAAGTCCATGAGGGAGAGCTTTATAAGAAAAGCACTACCGGAGTCCTTCAAAGGTGCATTTCCGAAGAGGAAGGGCGGAACTTGCTGGCTGAAATTCACGCTGGACTCGGTGGTCATCACGCTGCAGCTCGGTCCCTTGTAAGCAAGGCTTTCCGTACAGGCTTTTATTGGCCAACGGCCCGGGCAGACGCTCAAGACTTAGTCCAACGATGCGTCGGTTGCCAGCTTTTTGCAAACCAAAGCCATATGCCACCCACCGCCCTCCAAACTATCCCCATAACATGGCCCTTTGCGGTCTAGGGGCTTGACATGGTGGGACCAATTAAAGGTGGAACCCAAAAGAAAAAATACTTACTAGTCATGGTGGATAAGTTCACCAAATGGATAGAAGCCAAGCCTGTTAAAACGGCTGAATCCGGACCGGTGATAGACTTCATATCTAGGGTCATACACCGTTATGGTGTCCCCCACAGCATCATCACTGATAACGGCACGAACTTTACGGCTGATGAGGTAAAACTCTGGTGCAAAAACATGGGCATTAAGCTCGATTATGCTTCCGTCTATCACCCACAAACTAACGGACAGGTCGAACGTGCAAATGGTCTTATCATGGGAGGCATCAAACCCAGATTAGTGCGGTCCCTTAAGGAATCTAACACGCACTGGATAGAGGAGCTTGACTCCGTACTCTGGGGGCTGCGGACCACGCCGAATCGCACCACCGGATATACGCCATTCTTCATGGTGTACGGCGCAGAGGCAGTTTTGCCCTGCGACATAATTCATGACTCACCTCGGGTGCGCATGTACGAAGAAAGAGAGGCCGAGCTCGATAGGCAGGACAATTTGGACGCATTGGAGGAAGAACGTGACGTGGCAAAACCCCGTTCCGCATTCTATCAACAGCAGGCTCGAAGATACCAAAGCAGAGAAGTACGGGCCAACAATTAAAACGTTGGCGAATTAGTTCTACGCCTGCCGGACAAGAACAAGGACAAACTCAAGCCCAAGTTGGACGGTCCCTTCATAATTGACCAAGTCCTTACTGGTGGAGCGTACCGCCTGCGAGATGCATCGGATAACCGACTCGAGCCGAACCCATGGAACGCAGCCCGTCTCCGAAGATTCTATGCCTAGCGCCGGACTCTGTGTTCGTCTCCTTCCTCTGTCCATTTTTTATATACTATCTATCTTATATTTCTCTCCTTCTCCTCTCCTCTTATAGCCTTAAAAGGCTCATCACATGACGTGCTATTCGCACTCATTAAACCTGGGGGCTTCTTTTAACAGAAGCTTATTCACACGGGCTTTATGCCCAACACATGTGTTACACTTACGCATGTACCTTTTATTTCACCATTATATGCATCGATATGACTTAAGTTTTGGCCAAGCTAGGTTGCCTGGCTCCTGTGCTTACCCCTACGTTCCCAATTGTTCGGCTAGGTGGTAAAGGGAGCACCTCTTCGATTGTTACTACCGGGTCAGCCGGATGTGTACCTCAGACTGGGTGAAGCCGAAAGCTAGCGTTCTTAAGGGAATATTCGGTCGGTGACCTGAAAGATGATTTTTCCAATTATTTATCTATGCGCCCCCAGATGATTTTTCCTGCATCTTTTTCACAGAATGGACATGCACTTTAGGGCATGCCTCCCAGGGAAAGGAATCCTTAACGGAACTATTGTCCCTGGAAGATGTTTCTTACTAACCATGTAATATAACATAACTAGTTGGGCACTTGTCTGTTCAAGCACTAATGACCCCTATTCCTGGTCTCCATGCATACCCCGGTTCTTATATAACCGCGAGGGTATTCGGACACACTCTGGACCGTCAGGTCCCGAGGTTGAAGGGAAAAGGTCGGCCATGACAAATGATCTACAATACGACATTACAAATGTCAATTAAATTACATAGTCACTCTGACTGATTGTATTCCTCTTCAATACCATCTAACAGGCTGTCTAATTTATAGTCCTGCTGGGAATACTTTGCGGCCAATTCTACTTGGCCGTATACTAAGCTTACAGGGATCTCCTTCCTATCGGGCCCCACAGGTCCGACCTCAGCAATGTGGTTTGGGTCAGCCTTTGTGTACCGCGTATTCGCCATGGCCCAGGCCTCCCTAGCGCCTTGACGGTAGGCCGGTATCTTCCACAATCGGAAGCGCCGCCGTGCTCCCTTCAGCTTCTCTGCAAGCTCTCCAAGGCCCTCAGGCATGGAGAGGGATGGCCATAAGGCTTGGGCAACGCCTTGCATCGTCTGCCGAACTCGCTCGTGCAGTTGCGAGAGCTCGGGAAGAAGGTCACCCGTAGAACCGGGCATCTCCTCTACAGGACGACCTGTTAGCATACCTACAGACATCACTCTGTTAGTCGACTTCCTCGCCGAACTCTTTTTTCAAAGTTCGTTCAAGCACTTACTAAATATGCCGCGTCGAAGCCGCTGATTCTCCTTAACGGAGTCCGACGACTGGGCATGGACATCTTTCAGTTCAACACCCAGCTTGGTGTTGGCATCCTGAAGATCATTCTTCTCCCACCTCACCTTTGTTAGCACGCTCTCGCCAGCCTTTATCCGGCGTAGGAGTTGTTGCTTGTCCGGATCTAGTCCGGCGCCATCTGCAATTTCATTTGTCAGATTTGCACATATGCCGCACTTCACACTTATCTTTCTGAAGCATATATTACCAGAGGGGGTCTCCTTGGGCTCCCCCGTCGCGGCTAGTGCGGCCTCAAGTTGGGCTTTGCACTCTTTTAGCTCCTGGGACAGTTGGGTATTCTTCTCTGAAAGAACCTGCGTATTACACGATCCTTAAATCAGTTATTCTAACTGTTTCAAGTCTCGGGGGCTACTGATATATATAACCATTAAATTTTCTCACCTGTATGTCTTTTACATATTGCTCTGTGGCTCTGGCTAGACCATTTTGAGCGGCACGGAGATACGCATCTCCCGAATTGAAGGCATCAAACGCCTCTTGGGAGAAACAAACGTCGCGAAGAACAGTCCGGCGACGCCTGTGGTTCATGGCACTCTCCACCTCGGAGTGGGTGGCAGACAGCCTGTCCGCGTCCTCTGTCGGAGGAGCGTCCGGTGCACGCCTCGTGTTCGCCTCCGCCTCCGGGCTAGGCTGTGGAGCCTGGCTGGTGGAGGCGCGATTGGCAGCCTCTCCGGATATAGTCCGGCGAGGTCTCTTTGTCCTGAACAGAGCACGAGTGTTAATATGCCTTGAAGGAATAACACCGGGGAATAAAAAGGCGCGCTATACCTTTGCGCCGACACCTCGGTCCGGACTACACTTCTTCTTATCCCATGGGGCCCCGCAGCCCCTCGTGGGCTGGCCACCGTAGGCTCGGCCTCCCGCCTCAAGGACCTCCTCTGCAAAACACGGTTGTTATACGGTCATCAAAAACACGCGAGGATGGGTCCCCTTTCAAAGTACTGGGATTTCGGTCTCAGTTACCTGGGAGGCAGGGATTAGCCCTGGGTAATCGGCTGTAATGGCCACCAAGGCGTTGTCCTTGCTTAATTGATGGAATACCCCATCAATTAGCTCCACAGATATGTCCAGATCCTCTTGGGAGGCCGGGTCGAGGGACCGTCCCGGATCCTCGGGTTGTGGAGGGGGTTGCTTATCTCTTTAACAGCCTAGCGCAGTTCCTGCGTTGAAGTCGTCAGACCATATACTTGACAGTAGGGATACAAAACGGATGGACAAGTGAAAGTGCTCACTTACCCAGTTCGGAGGATTATACATGGTAAATCCACCCTGAGGGTTGACGCGGTGAAATTCCTCCTCTTCTCCCTTGTACAAAGTGGACAAGATCTTTATCAGAGCGGCAGCCGAGTCCGGCCCCTTACGGCCGTGACGGGTGGCGTTGTCCTCCCCGTTGAAATCCCACATGGGGTGGCCTCTATATTGAAGCGGCTGCACCCCCCGCATGATGCATACGGCCATGACTCCGATCATGGTTAGTCCGGAATGAGCCAATAATCTTATCCGGCCCATCCGGTAAAGGACGTCCTTGTCACTTTCTCTCTGAGAGCTCCGTGGACACCAGCTTAGGCGCTTCTTCGGGGGAGCACTGTTGAACTCAGGGAGGCCGATCCGAACAGGATCCGGCAGCGGGACATCCTCTATATAGAACCATTCCGAAGGCCAGTCCTCGGACGCCTTCTTTGGGGTTCCAGATAGATATCCGGTCCCGGCGATGCGCCACACTTCGGCTCCGCCCACTTGATATATTAACCCTGTCGGCGTTCTAGGAACGGGGGTCCCCAGACTTGCCTGCCTGCGGCCTGCGGCATGGCTCAAAGGGGGCCCAGCACGGCCCATCTTCATCAACGCAAGACCCAAGACCCTCGCGAGGGGCCAAGCCTCGCGGGGCGGACGACACGGCGCTTCCTCAGGCACGGCCTCATCAGGCTGGCTCACGAGGAGGCGGAGAGATCAAGGCGGGGCACCTCGCGAGGTGCCATGACGCAAGCCATGACGACCAAGGATGCCAGGCGGGTGCCAGCCCGCGCAGTGTCTCCCTTTCCTCTTTGGTGCAAAGGGGGCAAGCGCAGGCGAGAGGATCAAGCAAAGGCACCCATTTCGGTGCAACGAGACCAAGACCAGTCCAACGGTGGGAAGGAGGTCATCGTGGAGCCCAGAACGGCGTCACTACAGGGCCTTTGGGAGGCGAGGACCAACTTTAGTCAGGATAAGTGTACCAGATGTTCCCCTTCGAATTGGCCAATTGCTGGCGCCCTTCCCGCTCAATATTTGGGAAGAGGCCCAGGGCCTTTGCCTATAAATAGGACTAGCCACCCCACGGGTAGAGAGGAGGAATCAGGCATCTAGAGATCATCGAGCAGTCTAGCAATTGGATCAGAGAGAGAGAGAGAAGGGCGATTGAACTCCTCCTAGCAGTTCATCCCCCAGGCCAAGAACAGACCCTCGCGAGACTGTTCTACCTTGTAGTGTTCATCATCACCAGCCCAAGAGGCAATCCACCACACCACACTGGAGTAGGGTATTACACCGCATCGGTGGCCCGAACCAGTATAGACTCTGTGTCTCTTGTGTTGTTCTTTTGGTAGTTAGATCTTTGCGAGATGGAGAGGTAGAGGGCATAATCTCCGCGCGCACCCCAGAGTTCGAACCTTAAGGGTTTGCCGGAACCCAAAATCCGACATTTGGCGCGCTAGGTAGGGGTGCGCCGGAATTTGTCTTCCACCGCTCCGCTCTCCTCCGACCGCCGCGTCCATGTCTGACGCTCGAAGGGCCCGTGCCGAGTGCCGGGCCGCCATCGCTTCCCGCGTCGCCCAGACAGCTCCTGTCGGTGGGCGTCCTCGTCGTTCCTCGTCGCCCGCCATCAACGCCGCCACCGGCCCGGCGGGGAAAGAGCAGCAAGCATCGTCTCAGCACCCGTCCGTGCGGCAAGACGGCCGCACCGCTACTCCATCACTCACACCAGCTGGCTCTTCGTCCCGCGCGCTCCGCGCACCCTTGGAGGCTCGAGCTGCGCTCATCGCAGCAAACGAGCTCCTGTGCTACCGTCCCGTCCACGACGTCTACAAAGAGTGGCTCGACCGCATCGACGAGATCGTCCGCGCCGCGGGGGGCTCTCCTGCCCGTCCGCTCCGCTGCGCCGCACCCCGCCCCGCACGGGCCATGAAGCTCCGGGGGGGTACCAGTCGCCTCCTCTCCAAGAAGACGCATTGGCTCCAAGGCGCGTGGCCCCTGGGCGGAACCCGCTCCGTCAGGCGCCAGCCCAGCAAGAACGGAGCTACCAAGAAGTCCCTCGACCACAAGAGGCCGCCCGGGTGCTTCCTGCTCCGGCTCGCCGTGACCCTGCTCCAGCTCCGGCACATCAAGACCCCGCGCTGCTTCCAGCTGCAACGCATGCGGACCCGCAAGGCCAAGCTCTCCCTCAACCGAAGCCTCCCATGGCCACTGCAGGCTGCCGCGCCTACACCACCGAGTTGCGCAGCATCGCGTGGCCCGGCAAGTTCAAGCCAGACCTGCCTCCTCACTACGACGGCACGACTGACCCCGCCGAGTTCCTCCAGCTCTACGAGCTGGGCATCGAAGCTGCCAGTGGAGACAAGAAGGTCATGGCGAACTAGTTCCCCATGGCGCTCATGGAAGGCGCTCGCACCTGGCTCCTGAACCTGGCCCCAGGCACGATCTCTTCCTAGGACCAGATGCGCACCCGCTTCATCGCCAACTTCCAAGGTACTCGCGACCGGCCGCCCGCCGTGAGCGACATGCGCCACATCAAGCAACAACCCGGAGAGACCCTGCAAAAGTACATCCAGCGCTTCAACAGTGCGCGCCTCAAGATCCCCAAGGTGTCCGAGGAAGCCATCATCTCGGCCTTCTCCGATGGTGTGCATGACGTCAAGATGAAGGAGGAGCTGGCGATGCATGAAGACCTGTGCACCTCCCTGGAGCTGTTCAACTTGGCGACCAAGTGCGCCAGGGCTGAGGAGGGGCGTCTCTCCCTCCTCGAGCTGTCTGCCGCTGACCCAAAAGAGAAGAAGCCCAAGGCCAAGGACGTGAAGCGCAAGGGGGCTGTCGTGCTCGCGGCAGAACCGAACACCAAGCGGGGCAAGGATCTGCTTGAATCCTCCAGGGGTAGCCGGTGCTGTGTGTACCACGACCTCCACACCCACAACACCAACAAATGCCAAGAGCTCCGCGCCGTGCGAGAAGGAAGGATCGGCCATCATCCCGACCGCGCTGACCGGGGCTACGACCGAGGAGGAGGAAGAAACCCAGGACGCTGGGAAGACCGCGGCCCACGCCAAGGGTGGTGTGATCAACCTCGCGAGGACCGCTGGCGAGACTTGCCTCGCGAGGGGAATTGGCGGGATCAGCCTCGTGAGGATCGCCTGCAGGGCAACGCAGGCCTCCCTCCACTGCCGCCTCTGCCAAGGAGGAATGAGGATCGCCATCAAGACGAGGGGGCTGGGGGCTTCCAGGAGCCGCGTGCAATCGCCTGCATCCTGGGCGGAGCTGAGGCCCCAGCCTCCCAACGCATCTTCAAGCAGTTTGCCCGCGAAGTGAATGCAGTCCTCCCCAGGCTTGAAGCAACGTGCCCTCTCAGGTGGTCGGCGTGCACCATCATGTTCAACTCAGCGGATCAGCTCAAGTGCGCGGCCACAGCCGGAGCCCTCCCGATGCTTTGCTCCCCAGTCATCAGCAACGTACTGGTCACCAGGACCCTCATCGATGGTGGAGCAGGGCTCAACGTCCTGTCCATGGAAACATTCAACAATCTCCAAGTGCCCTACGACCAGCTTCAGCCGACCAAGCCTTTCTCCGGAGTCACCGATGGTTCCACGATCCCGATCGGGCACGTCCGCCTCCCTGTCACCTTCGGAGCCCGTAGCAACTACCGCACCGAGCTCATCGACTTCGACGTCGCCCACATCCGCCTGCCGTACAACGCGATCCTCGGGTACCCAGCGCTGGCCAAGTTCATGGCCGTGACTCATCATGGCTACAACGTCCTCAAGATGCCAGGAAGTGGCGGAGTCATCACGGTGCCGTGTGAAGAGAAGGATGCAGTGTGTTCCCTGGAGCGAGCCTTTCAGGCCGCGTCACTAGAAGACCTAGATCGCGGAAACAGGAGGCTTCCCGAGATCACCCCCAAGAAGAAGAAGACATCGGCAGGCTCAGCCCCTCAGGAGGCAGGCTTCTCAGGGCCGGCGTCTGCCCAAGGGGACCCTCCTTCCACCGCATAGGAAAGTGCGCCCGGCGCCCTCCTCAGGCAGGGCTCGGGGGCTCTCACCTGGAGGGCCACCGACCTGGCCAGGGTCACGAGGGAGGCGCTTGGGCACCACATGGAGGCGTGCCTCAAAGCACGTTTCCCTCAAGAAGGAGCGAGGCAAGGAAGGTCAGACCAGCAGGAGTTCGTTAACAAGGCCGCTCAAGAACTACAGGAGTCAAGAATCATGAGAGGTTGCCGCCGTCTACCGGCTGTGGCTGCCGATCCAGGCGAGGATGGTGGGCTGCGCGTCTGCATCGACGTACCAGGGCTCAATCGGGTCGCCACGATGGAGCGCCTCTGGCCCTCGCAAGTGGGGCGTTACGGAGGCCCACCCCACAGCTATGTTCACATGCCTTACGGCTTGCCGAGCGTGGCTGCTGTGTACCAGCGCCTCACGAGGGGCATCATGGAGACTCGGGAAGACAGGTGTTCCACAGTTCTGGCGGAGATGGAGATGATCCGCGAGGAGCCACCAGCGCCTCAAGAGCCTCCTGAGGCCCCTGGGCCTGGGGGCCCGTGAGGATCGGCTTCCGCAGCCCACCGAGTCTGCTGCACCAACACCGCTTCATCTTCGACATCTTCAGGTGACGTCCTTCAAGCTTCATTTCTAGCTGGGAGCGCCCTCCTAGGGCTGCATCATTCCTAGGCCGCGTGCGTCCGTCCCTGCAGCATGTATCCCTTTTTATTTTTCGGTCATTAGCTTGCTTTGTTGGGGGCGCCCCTCGGGCAGCATCATCCCCAAGCCGCTCGGGCCAGGCCCCAGTGGCGTGTATCTCCCTTGCGTTTATTTCCATCTATGCTTTCGCCTATCATGCTTGATTACTTGATGCATGTTCACGGCACCTCTTCTTCTCCATGTCGACCACTTGCACGTTAAAGGGGGGGTACCTGAGCATCGCGACTCAGGGCTCTTACTGGATCTCCAGCCCTCACCCTCTGGCCTTGTGCATGGCATCGCGACCTGGCATACCAGCGACGGCTGAGACAAGCTCGGGGGCCGGGACCCGAGGACGTAGAGTGCCGGCATCTAACCCAATTTGCAGGAAGACATCTCAAGATACGGCCCAGTGCCAGGCGCAACCCGCCTAGAGGTAGGGCCCCGTGAGTCCCGCGCTGGCTCACGGGCGCCCAGGTACGCCTCACCTGCGCCAACCAGTGCAACTAACGACCGACTGATAGCTGTCATGGCAACCCATTTTTCCTTCTATGATGAGCTTGCAGGGCCCCCCATGAGGGAATTGCGTCGGCTGAGGCCTTCACGGAGTTCCCTTCACCCTCATCCGTGCAAACTGCTTGCATGTTAAAGGGGGGGTGCCTGAGCATCGCGACTCAGGGCTCTTACTGCCTCTCCAGCCCTCACCCTCTGGCCTTGTCCACGGCATCGCGACCTGGCATACCAGCGACGGCTGAGACAAGCTCGAGGGCCGGGACTCGAGGACGTAGAGCAGAAAGGGGAGCGAAGGCAAGGGAGAAGGGGCGCGCGAGGACCTCGCCAAGCAGCTCTGTTCCTGCTGCCGCACGGACCTGACGTTACACCAGGAGTAACCCCTGATTGACAAGATAAGTCACCACCCGAAAACACCGGCTACCGTGGCACTGCCTCCGCACCTGACGCAATTCCGTACTAGCGACGTCGCTCCCCTTTCTCACCGAGTGACGGATGCTTGGGCACCAAAGGGGACCTCCTGAGCATCGCGACTCAGGGGCTCTTACCGGACCCCAGGTCGCTCACCTTCTGGCCTTGACCACGGCATCGCGACCTGGCATACCAGCGACGGCTGACGCCGTCTTGGGACTGGGACCTCTCGACGCAGAGCACCAAGCCCTTGCGAGGTTCGAAAGGGAGAACTAAGCTACGATGGAATTGACGACTCACACAGTTCCATAGCAAAAGTCACATATTAACAAAAAGGATCACAGACACCTTACAAGCCCCCATTGGGCGCAGTATGATTCCTTGCAGGAAACAGATCCTAAGGGATGCTATGTACACACGCCCCTGCAAAAGATGCCATCATCAACAGTGGGCCGTCAAGCACCGGCGCCAACCCCATCCAGATCAGAGTCAGCGACGGTCGAGTGAGCCCGCTCTGCTCCGGGAGCGGCGCTGGCTCGCGGGCTCGTAGCTGTCATCGCTCGTCTCCGGAGTCGCGAAGACCTCGCTGGGATCGCTAGATCCTCCGGTGCTCCCGTCGCTTGTGGAGCCGTCCAGGGAACGGTCGGCGGGCCTAGCCCTCACCATGGCAGGGTCCTGGCCACCTCTCCTGGGGCAGCACTCCAGCCGGCGCCCGTTCGCGTCGAAGACCTTGAAGAACATCACCGAAGCGCCAGCGTACTCCAGCTGGATCGTGAGGGCGACCCTTGCTCTGCAACCCCGAGCGATCTTGCCCCAGCCGCGAGTCATGAAGACCTCGCCCGAGGCAAGGACCGCGACCTCTGCCTCGGTCGCGGGGGTGCTGCAGTCGGCGTGCTGCAGCCATAATTCCAGGAGTCTTCCCTGCGGGAAGACGGAGGCGAAGAAGGGGGGTAAGCGAATCCAAGTTCGCGGAGGCATGGCGGCATGGAGCATGAGCTCGCGGGAGGATCCCTCGGCGTGGACTCCAGGAGGAACGACCCACACCTTCGTGACCCGTCGGCGCCGGCGACGGCGCTGGCCGTGAGGATCGGCATCTCCTCTTCCAAGGCCCTCGGCCTGGGCATACAAGGGAAGTGGGAACCCCGGCGGAGGCCGCTCGTACCAAGGCCTCGACACCACCAGGCGGTCTTCCTCGTCTCAGCCGCGAAAGGCAGGCTGCTTCTTCGGCGGGAGCGGGCCTGGTCCCTCTCGAGGAGCCTTTCCCTTCTCCGCTGCAGAAAGCCGGCGGATCGGGGCCATCACGGCAAGGCAGAGCAAGAATCAATGCGAAGGAGAAAGCAAGGAGAGATGGACTGGGAGGGCACGCTCGGTGCCGTACTTATAGCTGGCGTAGGCCAACCGTCGGCCTCCACGATCAGAGGTAATCATGACACGATTTGCATGCAGGGACTTGTCCAATCCGCGCGATCCTCGAGACGTCGTGGGGAAGCGGAGGCGCTCACGTCCAATCAACCGCCACGCGGCGCCCAAGGCCGCAGGCTGTTAGGGCCCGCGGCGCTTCGCCCTTGCCCTTTTCGCCTCTCAGCACTGCCAAGTCCAGGCGCGCCTTGGGCCCGGGGGCTACTGTCGGCGTTCTGGGAACGGGGGTCCCCAGACTTGCCTGCCTGCGGCCTGCGGCGTAGCTCAAAGGGGGCCTAGCACGGCCCATCTTCATCAACGCAAGACCCAAGACCCTCGCGAGGGGCCAAGCCTCGCGGGGCGGACGACATGGCGCTTCCTCAGGCACGGCCTCATCAGGCTAGCTCACTAGGAGGCGGAGAGATCAAGGCGGGGCACCTCGCGAGGTGCCCATGACACAAGCCATGACGACCAAGGATGCCAGGCGGGCGCCAGCCCGCGCAGTGTCTCCCTTTCCTCTTTGGTGCAAAGGGGGCAAGCGCGGGCGAGAGGATCAAGCAAAGGCACCCATTTCGGTGCAACGAGACCAAGACCAGTCCAACGGTGGGAAGAAGGTCATCGTGGAGCCCAGAACGGCGTCACTACAGGGCCTTTGGCAGGCGAGGACCAACTTTAGTCGCGATAAGTGTACCGGATGTTCCCCTTCGAATTGGCCAATTGTTGGCGCCCTTCCCGTTCAATATTTGGGGAGAGGCCCAGGGCCTTTGCCTATAAATAGGACTAGCCACCCCTAGGGTAGAGAGGAGGAATCCGGCATCTAGAGATCATCGAGCAGTCTAGCAATTGGATCAGAGAGAGAGAGAGAGAGAAGGGCGATTGAACTCCTCCTAGCAGTTCATCCCCCAGGCCAACAACAGACCCTCGCGAGGCTGTTCTACCTTGTAGTGTTCATCATCACCAGCCCAAGAGGCAATCCACCACACCACACTGGAGTAGGGTATTACACCGCATCGGTGGCCCGAACCAGTATAAACTCTGTGTCTCTTGTGTTGTTCTTTTGGTAGTTAGATCTTTGCGGGACGGAGAGGTAGAGGGCATAATCTCCGCGCGCACCCCAGAGTTCGAACCTTAAGGGTCTGCCGGAACCCGAAATCCGACAAACCCCTCTTGAGAACGGGGCACCAGGCAGAACAGCCTCTTTCACAGCGCGAAATGAGCCTCAACACCCAAGAACAGCTCGCAAAGGGCAACGAAGCCTGCGATATGCAATATAGAGGCAGGCGTGAGGTTGTGCAGCTGGAGGCCATAGAACTCCAGAAGCTCCTGGAGAAACGGATGAATTGGAAATCCGAGTCCCCTTATTAGATAAGGGACAAGGCATACCCGCTTTCCTTTGGAGGGAGTGGGGGCGCTCTTCGCTTGCTCTCCGCCATTATAGGTGGCGAGTCCGGCTCGAACTGGGACCATATACGCCGGAGGGAGGAATCCCTTGGTCTGAAGCGATACTAGCTCGCTATGCGGGATGGAGCACCTCTCCCAGTCTCCAGGCTTAGGACTGGAAGGGCGAGAGGAGGAGTTGCGACGGCTGGCCATGGTGGAATGGACCTTTGCTGGATGCGCTCTGATGACTACTCGCGGAGGGGAGAAGGTGTGGTTTGGATCTAAATCCCCATTCCTTTAAATAGGCGGCTCATTTACGCGGCTAGGGGTGTGAATGTAAAAACACCCACACTTTTCGTATTTGTTTGACACGTGGAAGGCAACCATTATTGGGCGTAGAAGCCAAGGAGCGCTGCATTCGCAGAACACAGGACATTATTCAACAGGTACACGGAATCTGGAGGGGAACCCGCCTTGCAATGCCGAAGACAATTAGCACGCCAGACTCGTCGTCATTGAAGCCTGGTTCGGGGGCTACTGAGGGAGTCCTGGATTAGGGGGTGTCCGGATGGCCGGACTATACCTTCAGCCAGACTCCTGGACTATGAAGATACAAGATTGAAGACTTCGACCCGTGTCCGGAAGGGACTTTCCTTGGCGTGGAAGGCAAGCTTGGCCATGCGGATATTTAGATCTCCTACCATTGTAACCGACTTTGTGTAACCCTAACCCTCTCCGGTGTCTATATAAACCGGAGGGTTCTAGTCCTTAGGACAACATACAACAATCATACCATAGGCTAGCTTCTAGGGTTTAGCCTCCTCGATCTCGTGGTAGATCTACTCTTGTACTACCCATATCATCAATATTAATCAAGCAGGACGTAGGGTTTTACCTCCATCGAGAGGGCCTGAACCTGGGTAAAACTTCGTGTCCCTTGTCTCCTGTTACCATCCGCCTAGACGCACAGTTCGGGACCCCCTACCCGAGATCCGCCGGTTTAGACACCGACACCCCCCGTCAACCAAGAAATGAGGTGGCCACGAGGGTGGAGGGCGCGGCCGCCCCTAGGGCGTGCCCCCTGCCTCGTGGGCCCCCCTTTGCTCCACCGACGTACTCCTTCCTCCTATATATACCAACGTACCCCCAATCGATCAGATACGGAGCCAAAACCTAATTCCACCGCCGCAACCTTCTGTATCCACGAGATATCTTGGGGCCTGTTCCGGAGCTCCGCCGGAAGGGGAATCCACCATGGAGGGCTTCTACATCATCACCATAGCCCCTCCGTTGAAGTGTGAGTAGTTTACCTCAGACCTTCGGGTCCATAGTTAGTAGCTAGATGGCTTCTTCTCTCTTTTTGGATGTCAATACAATGTTCTCCCCCTCTCTCGTGGAGATCTATTCGATGTAATCTTCTTTTTGCGGTGTGTTTGTTGAGAACGATGAATTGTGGGTTTATGATCAAGATTATCTATGAACAATATTTGAATCTTCTCTGAATTCTTTTATGTATGATTGGTTATCTTTGCAAGTCTCTTCGAATTATCAGTTTGGTTTGGCCTACTAGATAGGTTTTTCTTGCGATGGGAGAAGTTCTTAGCTTTGGGTTCAATCTTGCGGTATCCTTTCCCAGTGACAGTAGGGGCAGCAAGGCACGTATTGTATTGTTGCCATCGAGGATAACAAGATGGGGTTTTTATCATATTGCATGAATTTATCCCTCTACATCATGTCATCTTGCTTAAGGAGTTACTTTGTTTTCTTGAACTTAATACTCTAGATGCATGCTGGATAGCGGTCGATGAGTGGAGTAATAGTAGTAGATGCAGGCAGGAGTCGGTGTACTTGTCTCGGACGGATGCCTATATACATGATCATACCTAGATATTCTCATAACTATGCTCAATTCTGTCAATTGCTCAACAGTAATTTGTTCACCCACCGTAGAATACTTATGTTCTTGAGAGAAGCCACTAGTGAAACCTATGGCCCCCGGGTCTATTCTCATTATATCAATCTTCCATCACTTTATTATTGTTTTGCTTTTTTACTTTGCCTTTTATTTTACTTTGCATCTTTATACAAAAAATACCAAAAATATTAACTATCATCTCTATCAGATCTCACTCTCGTAAGTGACCGTGAAGGGATTGACAACCCCTAATCGCGTTGGTTGCGTTGAGCTATTTGTTTTGTGTAGGTACGAGGGACTCGCGCGTAGCCTCCTACTAGATTGATACCTTGGTTCTCAAAAACTGAGGGAAATACTTACTCTACTCTACTGCATCACCCTTTCCTCTTCAAGGAAATCCAACGCAGTGCTCAAGAGGCAGCAACAAGCAAGGTCTAAGCTTGGGGGAGTTGATACGTCCATTTTGCATCATGCTTTTATATCGATATTTATTGCAATATGGGCTGTTATTACACATTATGTCACAATACTTATGCCTATTCTCTCTTATTTTACAAGGTTTACGTAAGGAGGGAGAATGCCGGCAGCTGGAATTCTGGGCTGGAAAAGGAGCAAATATTAGAGACCTATTCTGCACAACTCCAAAAGTCCTGAAACTCCACGAAAGTTATTTTTGGAAATAATAAAAAATACTGAGCGGAAGAAATACCAGAGGGGGCCCACACCCTGGCCACGAGGGTGGGGGCGCGCCCCCTACCTCGTGGGCCCCCTTTTGGACCTCCGGTGTCCATCTTCTGCTATCTGAAGTCTTTGGTCTGAAGAAAAATCATAAGCAAGATTTCGGGACAAGACTCCGCCGCCACGAGGCGGAACCTTGGCGAAACCAATCTAGGGCTCCGGCAGAGCTGTTCTGTCGGGGACCCTTCCTTCCGGGAGGGGGAAATCATCGCCATCGACATCACCAATGCTCCTCCCATCGGGAGGGGGCCAATCTCCATCAACATCTGTTGGGGAACGTTGCAGAAAATTAAAATTTTCCTACGGTTTCACCAAGATCCATCTATGAGTTCATCTAAGCAACGAGTCATGGGAGAGAGATTGCATCTACATACCACTTGCAGATTGCGTGCGGAAGCGTTCAAGGGGATGGTGATGACGTAGTCGTACTCGTCGTGATTCGGATCACCGATGACCAAGTGCCGAACGGACAGCACCTCCGCGTTCAACACACGTACGGGACGATCGACGTCTCCTCCTTCTTGATCCAGCAAGCGGAAGGAGAGGTTGAGGAAGAAGACTCCAACGGCAGCACGACGGCGTGGTGAGGTTGGTGCAACAGAACTCCGACAGGGCTTCGCCAAGCGCGTACGAAGGAGGAGAGGTGTTGGGGAGGGGAGGGGCTGCGCCTTGAGTTGTGTCTGCAGCCCTCCCCTCACCCCTCTATTTATAGGGGAAAGGGCAAGGGGGGCCGGCCCCCTCTAGATGGATCTAGAGGGGGGGCGGCGGCCAAGGGGGAGGGGGCTTGCCCCCCAAGCAAGGGGGCGCCCCCTTTAGGGTTCCCCAAACCCTAGGGCGCATGGGCCCTTGGGGGGGAGGCGCACCAGCCCACTTTGGGCTGGTTCCCTTCCCCTTTGCAGCCCATGAGCCCCTCCGAGAGAGGTGGCCCCTCCTGGTGGACCCCCGAGGCCCCTCCGGTGGCCCCGGTACAATACCGATATGCCCCCGAACTATTCCGGTGTCCGTATGACAACTTCCCATATATAAATCTTTACCTCCGGACCACTCCGGAACTCCTAGTGACGTCCGGGATCTCATCCGGGACTCCGAACAACATTTGGTAATCACATACAAGTCTTCCTAATAACCCTAGCGTCACCGAACCTTAAGTGTGTAGACCCTACGGGTTCGGGAGACATGCAGACATGACCAAGACGACTCTCGGGCAATAACCAACAGCGGGATCTGGATACCCATGTTGGCTCCCACATGTTCCTCGATGATGTCATCGGATGAACCACGATGTCGAGGGTTCAAGCAACCCCGTAAACTATTCCCTTTGTCAATCGGTAGGTTACTTGCCCGAGACTCGATCGTCGGTATCCCAATACCTCGTTTAGTCCCGTTACCGGCAAGTCACTTTACTCGTACCGTAATGCATGATCCCGTGGCCAAACACTTGGTCACTTTGAGCTCATTATGATGATGCACTACCGAGTGGGCCCGGTGATACCTCTCCGTCATACGGAGTGACAAATCCCAGTCTTGATCCGTGTCAACCCAACAGATACTTTCGGAGATACCTGTAGTGCACCTTTATAGTCACCCAGTTACGTTGTGACGTTTGGTACACCCAAAGCACTCCTACAGTATCCGGGAGTTACACGATCTCATGGTCTAAGGAAAAGATACTCGACATTGGAAAGCTCTAGCAAAACGAACTACACGATCTTGTGCTATGCTTAGGATTGGGTCTTGTCCATCACATCATTCTCCTAATGATGTGATCTCGTTATCAATGACATCCCCATGTCCATAGTCAGGAAACCATGACTATCTATTGATCAACGAGCTAGTCAACTAGAGGCATACTAGGGACATATTGGTGTCTAGTATTCACACATGTATTACGATTTCCAGATAACACAATTATAGCATGAATAAAGACAATTACCATGAACAAGGAAATATAATAATAATACTTTTATTATTGCCTCTAGGGCATATTTCCAACAGTCTCCCACTTGCACTAGAGTCAATAATCTAGTTACATTGTGATGAATCAAACACCCATAGAGTTCTGGTGCTGATCATGCTTTGCCCTAGGGAGAGGTTTAGTCAACGGATCTGCGACATTCAGATCCGTGTGCACTTTACAAATTTCTATGTCTCCATCTTGAACATTTTCACGGATGGAGTTGAAGCGACGCTTGATGTGCCTGGTCTTCTTGTGAAACCTGGGCTCCTTGGCAAGTGCAATAGCTCCAGTGTTGTCACAGAAGAGTTTGATCGGCCCCGACGCATTGGGTATGACTCCTAGGTCGGTGATGAACTCCTTCACCCAAATCGCCTCATGCGCTGCCTCCGAGGCTGCCATGTATTCCGCTTCACATGTAGATCCCGCCACGACGCTCTGCTTGCAGCTACCAGCTCACTGCTCCACCATTCAACATATACACGTATCCGGTTTGTGACTTAGAGTCATCCAGATCTGTGTCGAAGCTAGCATCGACGTAACCCTTTACGACGAGCTCTTCGTCACCTCCATAAACGAGAAACATGTCCTTAGTCCTTTTCAGGTACTTAAGGATATTCTTGACCGTTGTCCAGTGTTCCTTGCCGGGGTTACTTTGGTACCTACCTACCAAACTTACGGCAAGGTTTACATCAGGTCTGGTACACAGCATGGCATACATAATGGATCCTATGGCTGAAGCATAGGGGATGACGCTCATCTCTTGTTTATCCTTTGCCGTGGTCGGGCATTGAGCCGAGCTCAATTTCACACCTTGCAATACAGGCAAGAACCCTTTCTTGGACTGATCCATTTTGAACTTCTTCAAAATCTTATCAAGGTACGTGCTTTGCGAAAGACCTATGAGGCGTCTTGATCTATCTCTATAGATTTTGATGCCTAATATATAAGCAGCTTCTCCAAGGTCCTTCATTGAAAAACACTTGTTCAAATAGGCCTTTATGCTTTCCAAGAATTCTATATCATTTCCCATCAACAGTATGTCATCCACATATAATATGAGAAATGCTACGGAGCTCCCACTCACTTTCTTGTAAACGCAGGCTTCTCCATAAGTCTGCATAAACCCAAACGCTTTGATCATCTCATCAAAGCGAATGTTCCAACTCCGAGATGCTTGCACCAGCCCATAAATGGATCGCTGGAGCTTGCACACCTTGTTAGCATTCTTGGGATCGACAAAACCTTCCGGCTGCATCATATACAGTTCTTCCTTAAGATAGCCGTTAAGGAATGCCGTTTTGACGTCCATTTGCCATATCTCATAATCATAGTATGCGGCAATTGCTAACATGATTCGGACGGACTTCAGCTTCGCTACGGGAGAGAAAGTCTCATCGTAGTCAATCCCTTGAACTTGCCGATAACTCTTAGCGACAAGTCGAGCTTTATAGATGGTGACATTAGCATCCGCGTCCGTCTTCTTCTTGAAGATCCATTTATTTTCTATCGCTCGCCGATCATCGGGCAAGTCTGTCAAAGTCCATACTTTGTTTTCATACATGGATCCTATCTCGGATTTCATGGCTTCTAACCATTTGTTGGAATCCGGGCCCGCCATCGCTTCTTCATAGTTCGAAGGTTCACCGTTGTCCAACAACATGATTTCCAGGACAGGGTTGCCGTACCACTCTGGTGCGGAACGTGTCCTTGTGGACCTACGAAGTTCAGTGGAAGCTTGGTCTGAAGTATCTTGATCATTATCATTAACCTCCTCTCTAATTGGAGCAGGCACCACAGGAACATTTTCCTGCGCTGCGCCATTCTCCGTTTCAAGAGGCAGTACTTCATCAAGCTCCACTTTCCTCCCACTTCCTTCTTTCGAGAGAAACTCTTTCTCCAGAAAGGTTCCGTTCTTGGCAACAAAGATCTTGCCCTCGGATCTTAAGTAGAAGGTATACCCTATAGTTTCCTTAGGGTATCCTATGAAGACGCATTTTTCCGATTTGGGTTCGAGCTTTTCAGGTTGAAGTTTCTTGACATAAGCCTCGCATCCCCAAACTTTTAGAAACGACAGCTTAGGTTTCTTTCCAAACCATAATTCATACGGTGTCGTCTCAACGGATTTAGACGGTGCCCTATTTAAAGTGAATGTGGCTGTCTCTAGAGCGTATCCCCAAAATGATAGCGGTAAATCGGTAAGGGACATCATAGATCGCACCATATCCAATAAAGTTCGATTACGACGTTCGGACACACCATTACGCTGAGGTGTTCCAGGCGGCGTGAGTTGTGAAACTATTCCACATTTTCATAGGTGTGTGCCAAATTCGTGACTTAAGTATTCTCCTCCACGATCTGACCGTAGAAACTTGATTCTTCTGTCACGTTGATTCTCAACCTCATTCTGAAACTCCTTGAACTTTTCAAAGGTCTCAGACTTGTGTTTCATTAAGTAGACATAGCCATATCTACTCAAATCATCAGTGAGTGTGAGAACATAACGATATCCTCCGCGAGCCTCAACGCTCATTGGACCGCACACATCAGTATGTATAATTTCCAATAAGTTGGTTGCTCGCTCCATTGTTCCGGAGAACGGAGTCTTGGTCATTTTGCCCATAAGGCATGGTTCGCATGTGTCAAACGATACATAATCGAGAGACTCCAAAAGTCCATCAGCATGGAGCTTCTTCATGCGCTTGACACCAATGTGACCAAGGCGGCAGTGCCACAAGTATGTGGGACTATCGTTATCAACTTTACACCTTTTGGCATTCACACTATGAATATGTGTATTATCACGCATGAGATTCATTAAGAATAAACCATTAACCACCGGAGCATGACCATAAAACATATCACTCATATAAATAGAACAACCATTATTCTCGGATTTAAATGAGTAGCCATCTCGTATTAAACGAGATCCAGATACAATGTTCATGCTCAAACTCGGCACTAAATAACAATTATTGAGGTTTAAAACTAATCCCGTGGGTAAATGTAGAGGTAGCGTGCCGACGGCGATCACATCGACCTTGGAACCATTCCCGACGCGCATCGTCACCTCGTCCTTCGCCAGTCTTCTCTTATTCCGCAGCTCCTGCTGTGAGTTACAAATATGAGCAACAGCACCGGTATCAAATACCCAGGAACTACTGCGAGCACTGGTAAGGTACACATCAATTACATGTATATCATATATACCTTTAGTGTTGCCGGCCTTCTTATCCGCTAAGTACTTGGGGCAATTCCGTTTCCAGTGACCATTTCCCTTGCAATAAAAGCACTCAGTTTCAGGTTTGGGTCCATTCTTTGACTTCTTCCTGGCAACTGATTTACCAGGCGCGGCAACCTCCTTGCCGTCTTTCTTGAAGTTCTTCTTACCCTTGCCTTTCTTGAACTTAGTGGTTTTATTCACCATCAACACTTGATGTTCCTTTTTGATCTCCACCTCCGCGGATTTCAGCATTGAATACAACTCGGGAATGGTCTTTTCCATCCCCTGCATGTTGTAGTTCATCACGAAGCTTTTGTAGCTAGGTGGGAGCGACTGAAGGATTCTGTCAATGACCGCCTCATCCGGAAGATTAACTTCCAGCTGAGTCAAGCGGTTGTGCAACCCAGACATCTTGAGTATGTGTTCACTGACAGAGCTATTTTCCTCCATTTTGCAGCTAAAGAACTTGTCGGAGACTTCATATCTCTCGACCCGGGCATGAGCTTGGAAAATCAATTTCAGCTCCTCGAACATCTCATATGCTCCGTGCTTCTCAAAACGCTTTTGGAGCCCCGGTTCTAAGCTGTAAAGCATGCCGCACTGAACGATGGAGTAATCATCAGTGCGTGACTGATGGGCGTTCATAACGTCCTGGTTTTCTGGGAATGGTGCATCACCTAGCGGTGCATCTAGGACATAATCTTTCTTGGCTGCTATGAGGATGATCCTCAAGTTCCGGACCCAGTCCGAGTAGTTGCTGCCATCATCTTTCAGCTTAGTTTTCTCTAGGAACGCGTTGAAGTTGAGGCTGACATTACCGTGGGCCATTTGATCTACAAGACATATTGTAAAGATTTAGACTAAGTTCATGATAATTAAGTTCATCTAATAAAATTAATGAATGAACTCCCACTCAGATTAGACATCCCTCTAGTCATCTAAGTGTTACATGATCCGAGTCGACTAGGCCGTGTCCGATCATCACGTGAGACGGACTAGTCATCATCGGTGAACATCTCCATGTTGATCGTATCTTCTATACGACTCATGTTCGACCTTTCGGTCTCCGTGTTCCGAGGCCATGTCTGTACATGCTAGGCTCGTCAAGTTAACCCTAAGTGTTTTGCATGTGTAAAACTGTCTTACACCCGTTGTATGTGAACGTATGGATCTATCACACCCGATCATCACGTGGTGCTTCGAAACGACGAACTTTAGCAACGGTGCACAGTTAGGGGAGAACACTTCTTGAAATTTTGTAAGGGATCATCTTATTTACTACCGTCGTTCTAAGTAAACAAGATGTAAAAACATAATAAACATCACATGCAATTATATAGTAGTGACATGATATGGCCATCATCATATAGCTCCTTCGATCTCCATCTTGGGGCTCCATGATCATCTTGTCACCGGCACGACACCATGATCTCCATCATCATGATCTCCATCATCGTGTCTCCATGGAGTTGCTCGCCAACCATTACTACTACTACTATGGCTAACACGTTTAGCAATAAAGTAAAGTAATTTACATGGTGACACGCAGGTCATAAAAGAATAATGACAACTCCTATGGCTCCTGCCGGTTGTCATACTCATCGACATGCAAGTCGTGATTCCTATTACAATAAAAAGATCATCTCATACATCACATGATTCATCACAACTTCTGGCCATATCACATCACAAAGCACTTGCTGCAAAAACAAGTTAGACGTCTCTAATGTTGTTGCAAGTTTTTTTTACGTGGCTGTTATAGGTTGCTAGCAAGAACGTTTCTTACCTACGTTAAAACCACAACGTGAATTTGTCAATCTCTATTTACCCTTCATAAGGACCCTGTTCATCGAATCCGATCCAACTAAAGTGGGAGAGACAGACACCCGCCAGCCACCTTATGCAACTAGTGCATGTTAGTCGGTGGAACCGGTCTCACGTAAGCGTACGTGTAAGGTTGGTCCGGGCCGCTTCATCCCACAATACCGCTGAACCAAGATAGGACTAGTAACGGCAAGAAGAATTGACAATTCGACGCCCACAACTACTTTGTGTTCTACTCGTGCAATAGAGAACTACGCATAGACCTAGCTCATGATGCCACTATTGGGGAACGTTGCAGAAAATTAAAATTTTCCTACGGTTTCACCAAGATCCATCTATGAGTTCATCTAAGCAACGAGTCATGGGAGAGAGATTGCATCTACATACCACTTGCAGATTGCGTGCGGAAGCGTTCAAGGGGATGGTGATGACGTAGTCGTACTCGTCGTGATTCGGATCACCGATGACCAAGTGCCGAACGGACAGCACCTCCGCGTTCAACACACGTACGGGACGATCGACGTCTCCTCCTTCTTGATCCAGCAAAGGGAAGGAGAGGTTGAGGAAGAAGACTCCAACGGCAGCACGACGGCGTGGTGAGGTTGGTGCAACAGAACTCCGACAGGGCTTCGCCAAGCGCGTACGGAGGAGGAGAGGTGTTGGGGAGGGGAGGGGCTGCGCCTTGAGTTGTGTCTGCAGCCCTCCCCTCACCCCTATATTTATAGGGGAAAGGGCAAGGGGGGCCGGCCCCCTCTAGATGGATCTAGAGGGGGGGCGGCGGCCAAGGGGGAGGGGGCTTGCCCCCCAAGCAAGGGGGCGCCCCCTTTAGGGTTCCCCAAACCCTAGGGCGCATGGGCCCTTGGGGGGGAGGCGCACCAGCCCACTTTGGGCTGGTTCCCTTCCCCTTTTCAGCCCATGAGCCCCTCCGAGAGAGGTGGCCCCTCCCGGTGGACCCCCGAGGCCCCTCCGGTGGCCCCGGTACAATACCGATATGCCCCCGAACTATTCCGGTGTCCGTATGACAACTTCCCATATATAAATCTTTACCTCCGGACCACTCCGGAACTCCTCGTGACATCCGGGATCTCATCCGGGACTCCGAACAACATTCGGTAATCACATACAAGTCTTCCTAATAACCCTAGCGTCACCGAACCTTAAGTGTGTAGACCCTACGGGTTCGGGAGACATGCAGACATGACCAAGACGACTCTCGGGCAATAACCAACAGCGGGATCTGGATACCCATGTTGGCTCCCACATGTTCCTCGATGATGTCATCGGATGAACCACGATGTCGAGGGTTCAAGCAACCCCGTAAACTATTCCCTTTGTCAATCGGTAGGTTACTTGCCCGAGACTCGATCGTCGGTATCCCAATACCTCGTTTAGTCCCGTTACCGGCAAGTCACTTTACTCGTACCGTAATGCATGATCCCGTGGCCAAACACTTGGTCACTTTGAGCTCATTATGATGATGCATTACCGAGTGGGCCCGGTGATACCTCTCCGTCATACGGAGTGACAAATCCCAGTCTTGATCCGTGTCAACCCAACAGATACTTTCGGAGATACCTGTAGTGCACCTTTATAGTCACCCAGTTACGTTGTGACGTTTGGTACACCCAAAGCACTCCTACAGTATCCGGGAGTTACACGATCTCATGGTCTAAGGAAAAGATACTCGACATTGGAAAGCTCTAGCAAAACGAACTACACGATCTTGTGCTATGCTTAGGATTGGGTCTTGTCCATCACATCATTCTCCTAATGATGTGATCTCGTTATCAATGACATCCCCATGTCCATAGTCAGGAAACCATGACTATCTATTGATCAACGAGCTAGTCAACTAGAGGCATACTAGGGACATATTGGTGTCTAGTATTCACACATGTATTACGATTTCCAGATAACACAATTATAGCATGAATAAAGACAATTACCATGAACAAGGAAATATAATAATAATACTTTTATTATTGCCTCTAGGGCATATTTCCAACAGTCTCCCACTTGCACTAGAGTCAATAATCTAGTTACATTGTGATGAATCAAACACCCATAGAGTTCTGGTGCTGATCATGCTTTGCCCTAGGGAGAGGTTTAGTCAACGGATCTGCGACATTCAGATCCGTGTGCACTTTACAAATTTCTATGTCTCCATCTTGAACATTTTCACGGATGGAGTTGAAGCGACGCTTGATGTGCCTGGTCTTCTTGTGAAACCTGGGCTCCTTGGCAAGTGCAATAGCTCCAGTGTTGTCACAGAAGAGTTTGATCGGCCCCGACGCATTGGGTATGACTCCTAGGTCGGTGATGAACTCCTTCACCCAAATCGCCTCATGCGCTGCCTCTGAGGCTGCCATGTATTCCGCTTCACATGTAGATCCCGCCACGACGCTCTGCTTGCAGCTGCACCAGCTCACTGCTCCACCATTCAACATATACACGTATCCGGTTTGTGACTTAGAGTCATCCAGATCTGTGTCGAAGCTAGCATCGACGTAACCCTTTACGACGAGCTCTTCGTCACCTCCATAAACGAGAAACATGTCCTTAGTCCTTTTCAGGTACTTAAGGATATTCTTGACCGCTGTCCAGTGTTCCTTGCCGGGGTTACTTTGGTACCTACCTACCAAACTTACGGCAAGGTTTACATCAGGTCTGGTACACAGCATGGCATACATAATGGATCCTATGGCTGAAGCATAGGGGATGACGCTCATCTCTTGTTTATCCTTTGCCGTGGTAGGGCATTGAGCCGAGCTCAATTTCACACCTTGCAATACAGGCAAGAACCCTTTCTTGGACTGATCCATTTTGAACTTCTTCAAAATCTTATCAAGGTACGTGCTTTGCGAAAGACCTATGAGGCGTCTTGATCTATCTCTATAGATTTTGATGCCTAATATATAAGCAGCTTCTCCAAGGTCCTTCATTGAAAAACACTTGTTCAAATAGGCCTTTATGCTTTCCAAGAATTCTATATCATTTCCCATCAATAGTATGTCATCCACATATAATATGAGAAATGCTACGGAGCTCCCACTCACTTTCTTGTAAACGCAGGCTTCTCCATAAGTCTGCATAAACCCAAACGCTTTGATCATCTCATCAAAGCAAATGTTCCAACTCCGAGATGCTTGCACCAGCCCATAAATGGATCGCTGGAGCTTGCACACCTTGTTAGCATTCTTGGGATCGACAAAACCTTCCGGCTGCATCATATACAGTTCTTCCTTAAGATAGCCGTTAAGGAATGCCGTTTTGACGTCCATTTGCCATATCTCATAATCATAGTATGCGGCAATTGCGAACATGATTCGGACGGACTTCAGCTTCGCTACGGGAGAGAAAGTCTCATCGTAGTCAATCCCTTGAACTTGCCGATAACCCTTAGCGACAAGTCGAGCTTTATAGATGGTGACATTACCATCCGCGTCCGTCTTCTTCTTGAAGATCCATTTATTTTCTATCGCTCGCCGATCATCGGGCAAGTCTGTCAAAGTCCATACTTTGTTTTCATACATGGATCCTATCTCGGATTTCATGGCTTCTAACCATTTGTTGGAATCCGGGCCCGCCATCGCTTCTTCATAGTTCGAAGGTTCACCGTTGTCCAACAACATGATTTCCAGGACAGGGTTGCCGTACCACTCTGGTGCGGAACGTGTCCTTGTGGACCTACGAAGTTCAGTGGAAGCTTGGTCCGAAGTATCTTGATCATTATCATTAACCTCCTCTCTAATTGGAGCAGGCACCACAGGAACATTTTCCTGCGCTGCGCCATTCTCCGTTTCAAGAGGCAGTACTTCATCAAGCTCCACTTTCCTCCCACTTCCTTCTTTCGAGAGAAACTCTTTCTCCAGAAAGGTTCCGTTCTTGGCAACAAAGATCTTGCCCTCGGATCTTAAGTAGAAGGTATACCCTATAGTTTCCTTAGGGTATCCTATGAAGACGCATTTTTTCGATTTGGGTTCGAGCTTTTCAGGTTGAAGTTTCTTGACATAAGCCTCGCATCCCCAAACTTTTAGAAACGACAGCTTAGGTTTCTTTCCAAACCATAATTCATACGGTGTCGTCTCAACGGATTTAGACGGTGCCCTATTTAAAGTGAATGTGGCTGTCTCTAGAGCGTATCCCCAAAATGATAGCGGTAAATCGGTAAGGGACATCATAGATCGCACCATATCCAATAAAGTGCGATTACGACGTTCGGACACACCATTACGCTGAGGTGTTCCAGGCGGCGTGAGTTGTGAAACTATTCCACATTTTCATAGGTGTGTGCCAAATTCGTGACTTAAGTATTCTCCTCCACGATCTGACCGTAGAAACTTGATTCTTCTGTCACGTTGATTCTCAACCTCATTCTGAAACTCCTTGAACTTTTCAAAGGTCTCAGACTTGTGTTTCATTAAGTAGACATAGCCATATCTACTCAAATCATCAGTGAGTGTGAGAACATAACGAGCTAGTCAACTAGAGGCATACTAGGGACATATTCGTGTCTAGTATTCACACATGTATTACGATTTCCAGATAACACAATTATAGCATGAATAAAGACAATTACCATGAACAAGGAAATATAATAATAATACTTTTATTATTGCCTCTAGGGCATATTTCCAACAACATCTTCACCAGCACCATCTCCTCTCAAACCCTAGTTCATCTCTTGTATCCAATTCTTGTCTCTAATTCTGGGATTGGTACCTGTAGGTTGCTAGTAGTGTTGATTACTCCTTGTAGTTGATGCTAGTTGGTTTATTTGGTGGAAGATCATATGTTCAGATCCTTTATGCATATTAATACTCCTCTCATTATGAACATGAATATGCTTTGTGAGTAGTTACGTTTGTTCCTGAGGACATGGGAGAAGTCTTGCTATTAGTAGTCATGTGAATTTGGTATTCGTTCGATATTTTGATGAGATGTATGTTGTCTCTCCTCTAGTTGTGTTATGTGAACGTCAACTACATGACACTTCACCATTATTTGAGCCTAGAGAAGGCATTGGGAAGTAATAAGTAGATGATGGGTTGCTAGAGTGACAGAAGCTTAAACCCTAGTTTATGCGTTGCTTCGTAAGGGGCTGATTTGGATCCACTTGTTTCATGATATGGTTAGGTTTACCTTAATACTTCTTTTGTAGTTGCGGATGCTTGCAATAGGGGTTAATCATAAGTGGCATGCTTGTCCAAGTAACGACAACACCCAAGCACCGGTCCACACACATATCAAATTATCAAAGTACCGAACGCGAATCATATGAACGTGATGAAAACTAGCTTGACGATAATTCCCATGTGTCCTCGAGAGCACTTTCCTCTATATAAGAGTTTGTCCAGGCTTGTCCTTTGCTACAAAAAGGATTGGGCCACCTTGCTGAACTTTATTTACTTTTGTTAATTGTTGCTCGTTACAAATTATCTTATCACAAAACTATCTGTTACCTATAATTTCAGTGCTTGCAGAGAATACCTTTCTGAAAACCGCTTATCATTTCCTTCTGCTCCTTGTTGGGTTCGACACTCTTACTTATCGAAAGGAATACGATAGATCCCCTATACTTGTGGGTCATCACCCAACAGATGCCCATTCCGGTGAAAAGGCCAGGCCTGTCAAAATAAGCGGGCCGGCCCATTAGCGGCCTACTTGAGTCACGCCTATTTACATGTACGACCCATACAAGTTACACAGAATCGACCCATCAAAGGCCCATTCTAGATTCGATAATTTCCAGCCCATCGCCAGTTTAAGCCTGATAACGGCCCACTACGTTTTTGGGCCCAATTGTGGCCCAAGCTTCTTTCGGCCTGTTAGCAGCCCATCGTCAGTTCCAGCCCCTTAACAGCCCGGAGCGTCTTTCGGCCTTTTCTCGGTCCATTCTACAGTTGGGCCAACTCTAGCCCGCTGTGACTTTAGGCCTGTCCTCGGCCCATTCGGTAAATGGGCAAACTCTTAGCCCATCTTTTTCTCTCGGCCTATTAAGGGCCCGCACAACAGTTGGGCCTTTGACTTTAGGTCCATTAGGGGCCCGTGTTCCGCAGGGCATCATTTCAGCCCAACGCGACTATCGGCATGTTAAAAGCCTAGTTTGCAAATTGGGCCTCCTCTGGCCCATAACATTTTCGGCCTCTTACTGACGCGTAAAGTAAAAGGGCCAAGACAAAATTGACATTTATTTCGTCCTGCTAAAGGCACGCGGGCCATTTCCATTTATACGGCCCTATCGAGCTTTAGGCCTGTTGACGGCCTCCTAAGAGCCGTTGTTACGGTGGGCCCATTTGGGATCCACTTAATATTATTTTGACCAGCCCAATTAAGGCCTGCTTCGACTGCACATGTTTGTCCGTTTGTATGGCATCCAGGAAATGTTTGGGCGTGTTGGCCCCCGTTTCAACGATATAGCATATTCAACAAATATCCTACTCTATACTATCACCTCTAAAAAACATACACTATACAATAAAAAGCATAAAAACGTAGAATAATCCTACACTTGACAATAAAGAAATTATAGCAGAATATACCCACTGGGCATTATAGTTCGGCACTAGAGATTATAAAGCGTACACAAACAGCAAATAAACATACACTGGACAAATAAAGCTCATGCATCATGGACACACATCAATAGAACTTACCATTTGCACTATAATCTCTTCAGAAAAAAGGATTGGCCGAATTCAGATAGCATAAATTTCAGTCTGCAAAATCTCCAATTCCTTCGTGGTTACCTCAGTGTCTTGTTTCATTTTTTGCCTCCTGCATGTACAGTCTCAACTTGTTGATTGTACGTTTGAGAATCATGTACACGTTGTCTTGCCACCTCTAGTTGATGCTCGAGAACATCAACACGTTCCAATTACAATCCATAATCATTCGGTAATGGTCATGCCGCACTGCTCGCAGATCTTTGTGTTGATGTCACTTCATCCTGAAATGTTTTTGTAAGTACACATGACTAGGGAAAAAATATAGTTACAACAGTGAAGCTGTAACATCCCAAAATTCTAAATTTTGGAATGTTATAATAAATAGATAGATTAGATTGTTTGTTTGATTGTTGTGTGATTGATTGAGTGAAAAACTTTTTGAAAGTTCAATGAGAGGGAATAAAAGGACTTTCCCAAACTTTCATTTTTGCTTTTATGATCTCCATGAATTCAAAATCTTTTCATCACAAAACCCTGGAGAGAAGATGACATGACTTCTTCCATTTATTTAAATGAAAAGGCATGTTAAAAATATTTGAATTTCACTTGGAAATATTTCCAATTCTGAAACTTTATGCAACTCAATGATTTTCATGAGAGAAGATAAAATGACTTCTTCAAATTATGAAATATGAGTTGGGAGTTTCAAGGATAAAATTTAAAGTTCTTTTAAATTTATTTTCAATTTGGAGTTATTTGAGTTTTATTCAAATTATTTTTCTCCAAAAATAAAATATATGGAAAACAGGGAAACATGATTCCCTACAACAGAAAATTGGAGATAAATAAATTTGAAGTCATTTTGGTATTTTTAAAATGATTCTTATTGGATTTTATTAGAGGAGTAGCACTCTTTGCATTATTAGAATTAGTGTGTATTTTATTTAATGCTATAAAAATGTCCACGTTGTAGAAAATCATTTTCTGCAAATTTTGATATATTATATGCCTATATAATATATTTTTTATTTATTTGTTTTTATTATTTTAGTTCTCTGAAAAAAATGTTTATAAAAAAAATTCCCCTCGCCGACTGGGCTGGCCCAGCCAAACCGGGCTAGGCCACAGCCCAGAACCCCGCCGCCTCCGCCTCCGTCCCCGACCGGGAGTCCTCCTGAGTCCGCCGCCGCGCCATGCTCGCCGTGCGCCGCCCGGCCTCTTTCTGCCCCCTCGCCCAAGCCGTCGTCCGCCCCCTTGCCTTTAAATACCGGAGCCCCGGGCCCCATTCCTCCTCCTCGCGCCGCTGCCGCCGCCCCGTAGATCGCCTCCGCCGTCGCTCCACTCGCTGCCACCGCCTGTGCCGCTCTGCCGCCTGCTGCTCGCCGCCGCCCCGCGCCGCTAGCAGACGCCGCCTGCCGCTCGCCTTGCCCGCGCGCCGCCGTGGCCGCTCGCCGTCGCCTCGCCTCGCCTCGCCGGAAACCGCCGCCGTCGCCGTTGCCGTTGACCCGCCGTAGACCGGTAAAAAACCGCCCGGTCCGATCCGGTGTATTTTCCAGTATAGTTTTTTTTTCGTTAAACCCGGTTTTGTTTTATTAACCTAGTTATTTAGTGGATGTTCGCTAGGTTAGATATGTTAGTGAACGTTTTCGTTCATTAGGACTCGGTAGCGAGCGTTCGCTCGATAGTTTTTTCTTTTTCTTTTTATTTTCGGCCAGGGACCTATCTGTGATGATTTTCTTTACAATTTAGCCCCTGTTCTTCAAACGCTCATAACTTTTTACTCGTTAGTCCAACTCCAACGAAACCAACGCCAAATTCTTCGTTATGATCCCCTCTATCCAGTAATCCAACTCAAACATGTTTTTGAAAGTTTTAAATTTTGAATTCAAACAGATTTGTATTTGAACTTCGTTTGACCGTAACTTGAGTTTTATAACTCCGATTTAGTTGATTCGTTTTGCAAATTGAAGCTCTTGAACTAAACTTTCTGATAAGGCCAAATTCACATAATTTTGGCACTGTTAGAAATAGTTTTAAGTTGCAAGAGTTATTTGCTTGATTTTGCTGTTTTCTGAATCGTTCTTCTATCTTTTCAGTGATTGCTTATGTGTAGTTACTATTGCTTGCTTACGATAGATTGACCGGAGTGTGACGAGTAGATCTGTCAAGAGTTTTTAGTGCGAATCATCTTCATCAACTTCGCAGGCAAGTAACACTTTGATCATACCTCTTTTACTACCCAGTTTTATTGCATTAGATCAATCCTCAAACATTGCATGATTAGGATCTAATTAAATTGTGGGATGGGAAGTAGTTGAGGTAGTACCTATTACCTGTTTATTTATGAAACCTTTGGGAGTTACTTCTACGTTTGCTTATTATGCCATGCTATGCTAGTAGACGTGGATTGGGTGAGTGATATCCATGACAGATGTGAGATTTTTAATTAATGGTTTATCTAAGGTGGCAACTTAAACACACATCTGGGTGGATTGAGGCACCTGGGTATTTCAAGATTGTCTGTTTCTTTTTGGACCGCCACCCAGGCTCAAAGGGATCATGAGATTATTCAAACTAGAAAATTCCGTGTGCAGCCACAAGCCATTATGGGCTCTGGCAGAGTTGATTAAGTCGTGCGAACTCTTACAGGGTAGACTAGCAGATGTAGGGGAAAGTAGGTGTACCGGTCTATCCATCGTAAGGTGCTAGCGCTTCTGAAAGACTATGTCTCGGTCATCCGTTTCTCAAACACCATGTAGTGCGAGGAATCAAACGGAGGCGATCGAGTCTTGTGGGGAAAAGTGCGCAAACCTTTGCAGAGTGTACAAACTAATCATGATTAGCCGTGTCCCCGGTTATGGACATCTTGAGTATCTAGTTCTTGGATTATCCTGTTGATCTCATCATGTTACTTTAATTAATTTTGTTGGGTTTTAATGATGATGCTTAATTGGGATTGAGAATGCTGTCAACCATTCTCAATGTTTAACAACCACCATGATAGTTAAATAAATTTATTCCTTTGCAGTAGGGAAAAATTGGCTTTATGCAAAACTGTAACCATAGAGCTTTTCCACCAGCCAAATATGCATGTAGTGATAGCCATTGTTCATCATTTTCTCTATGGTGTGAATTTGCCAGTACATTCAATGTACTGACCCGTTTCGGGCTGCAACGTCTCATGTTGCAGGTTTCTTACGACGAGTAAGTGATACGTTAGGGTTACGATTTCTACACTCAACTTTGCCGTTGGTGTTGATGGGAATCCACAACCTTGTTGCTTCCGCTATATTTTTGGATTGAGGTAATAGTATTTACGTTACTTTATACATGTGATTTACCTCTGTTATAAATCCTTCGAGTACTGTGTGTGTCAGCATACCGATCCAGGGACGACACTTAAGCACAGAGACTTGATCCATTCGGGTCGGGTCGCTACAGAAGCGAGCAAGACAGACTATTTTGTACATGGCAAAACAGGACTAACGATAATGTTACATGTCATGAAGCATAAGCAGGTGATATTTTAAAAATTATTAAAAAGGTAGTCTGTGCAGCCTGCATACAGAAATCTCTCTTAGCTCACCAGAGGAGCATGATGTTGGGGCCCAATCCAAAACACGCACAAGTTACAAATTTAGACAGCACGTTGCGTATAAGTAAGCAAGTAATTGGCCATTATGTAGCTCAATTAAAGTCTTAGGGAGCATAATGAACAACAGAGGGATTCATACAAACCTACTACAGCAAGCAAAACTATGCAATCATTAGCCTAGTATAAACTAGATTGTGCGCCTCATGCAATAATAGTTGGTTAATAGACTTCAAAGCTTCAGGCACATTTCGCCAGAGTAATTAAATTGCAAGGCCTTTAATTATGTCAACTAATAGTTATACAAGTACCCAACATCAGGCATCATTGTTTGGGCATCTCATTAACTGAGGACAAATAAAGCAATTGAAAAGAGCAAATTAACTATGCTTGAAACAAAGAAGGAATTGAACTATTGAGTTGGATACAGTGACTTATCTTAACTGGTTGAACAGGCTCAGCGCAGCTCCTACTTCTCTTGCAAGGCTCCTTCCTAACATCTTGTACTTGGAAATCCTCAATCTTATCTTCATTGCACCCCCTCTACAAGGTGACACAAACTAGTTACTCGTCTCCTTGGAAGATAAATATGCATACTTTGCAGTCTTTGAACAACACAAAAGGATGAGATTATAACAAAACAATACCACATAATGAAACATGCCACATCTCTTGCACTTGCACACAATGAAATGAGAATTTACTATGTATGCACTATGTAAAAACTAGGCATACCTTCGAACTGGATCTCCAGGTACTCTTGGAGAGCCTACTTTAGTGTACAGCCAAACCTTTATGTCACCTATGAGTTAGACAAGGCCCCACTACAGTAACCCTTAGTGTTTAAATCGTTGACAAGCTCTGTTAGAGTGTTAGGTCAAGAACAACAAGTAATCAAAGCAAACAGTCCTAGTATGGCTGGCTGATGCAAACAACAATTGGACAGATGTGTGAGCAAATCTTACATGTCAAGAAAAGAAGCAAAGAAGGAGGCTTAAAGACCATCACTTGACTGACCAGATTTAAGGGGCACTTAAACATCATGTGCAACATATGAACTAACATAAACATTGCATATTCCAGATTCTACAATGGAATGAACATGTATTAGGTTATGCCATGTATGATGATGCCTAAATGTACACTATAGCAGGAAGGAGTGATTCATCATTGCACGCACATTGAATTGCAGGTTAAGGGCCAGTTCGATTCCGCCTTTTCAGGGCTTATTGTCAAAATAAGCCATAAAAATGTAAAGAAGTCATTTTTGAGTTATGGGCTTGGGCTTAACTTATTTCTCTTTGGAGGGGGTGTTTCGGGTAGAAGCTCACTAAAAATTGAAGGGAAGGGGAATAGTGAAATGACTTTGTTGTCTGCCTATATTACACTCAAAATGCAACTGCTCACGCCTGCGTCACACCTGACCCTCAAGTAAAAACCAACACGCAAGCATTCATTGCTCTGCCCACTTGCATCTCCTCTCCCCTTTCCCTCTACCTCGATCCCCTGCCTACAACCCTAGGGTTCCTCCAGCGAGTCGTCGCCTCTGGTCCCATCTGGCCTGGTCCTCGACGATGCTCTGCCCGGCTAGGCTACATGGCCGACAGGTAGGGGAAAATCTCCTTGGCTGCTCCTCCCTCTGGCACCGCCCCTTATTCTCATGGTCTCAAGCAGCTGCTCCACTGTGGTCCGTCCAACTCACTACTCATTCGGGAGCCGCACAACTATGGCTGATGCCACACTGCAGCAGAAGGCACCTTATTCCCCCTCCCCTCCTCCCAGGTCGTGGCCTTGAGGTGCTGTTGAAGGATGAGCTCATCCAACAAGGTGAGGATCTCCTCTGATTTTTGCCAAATTTTCATTCTGATCCATTATACGATGAATTGCTATGAGCTGCTTCTGCTGCTGCTATATGATGCATTGCTATGAGTTGCTCCTGCTGCTGCTATATGATGAATTGCTATGAGCTACTGCTGCTATATGATAAATTGCTATGAGTTGCTGCTGCTATATGATGAGTTGATATAAGCTACTCCTACTGCTGTTGTATGATGAATTGCTATGAGGTTCTCCTGCTGCTGCTATATGATGAATTGCTATGAGCTGCTCCTGCTGCTGCTATATGATGAATTGCTATGAGCTGTTGCTGGTATATGATGAATTGCACACTGCTGCTGCTGCTGTATGATGAGTTGCTATGAGCTGCTGCTTCTGCTATATGATGCTTTCAGGTGGTGCTGCTATATGATAATAACCAGCCACTTGGACCATCGAGTTTCAATAAATAATTGTTCTTCATTTAAATGTGGGTCATGCGTTCTTCGTTTAAATTAGGCAATGGGATCTCTATGGAAGACATTGACCAAAGTAGATTGTGCCAAGTAGATGGTATCTTTGTATTTGCATTTTGAGCAAATAGTGATGGTCTGTTTTCCTATCATATTAATTACTGCACTGGGTTCAATTTGTGATGTTTGCAAGTCAAATTATTTTTCATATGGGCCGCAAAATGAAAAAATATAATGCAATCTAGACTTTTCACTGATCATACCAAAGATAAGCTAAAAAGGAAGGCAATGAAAAGAACTGGTTGGCTTATTACCTGGAGCTTATATTCACAGGTGCTTATTTTCTTAGGATAACTCGTAATAACTGTCCCTAAGAAACTTGGCCAATAGAACTGACATACAAATAACATGTCACGATGATTGCAATGGAGGAGTGACCTACCATAGCACACTGTATAGGCTCACCATTGTCTCTCCTTTTTTGCGATGTTCCATGAAATTGCCACATACATCTTGTACTTTTTCATTGTGTAACCCTATCTGCAAGTTGACACGGCTACTTTCAGACATCTCTACATGATAATACATTGCATATCCCTTGCGCATATTTAAACCACCTATTAATGATTGTGTGTGTAGCATAAACTAGCCATGACTCTGTGTGCTGGACTGGCAGGCACTCTAAGGGAGCCTAATGTAGTGCACTCGAACTCCTACATGCCACCTACGATTTTGTGTAATGTACTGCCTCTGTTCCTAAATATATGTCTTTGTAGATATTCCAGTATGGACCACATATAGATGTATATAGATGCATTTTCGAGTGTAGATTCACTTATTTTGCTCTGTATGTAGCCTATAGTGGAATCTCTAGAAAGACTTATATTTAGGAACAGAGGTACGAGGTAGTATCATGTATGACATCTACATATCTAATTTAGTAGCCAGTAGTAGAAATCATTGTCTGCACAAAGGGATTACTGGTCCAAAATGCTAGCAAAGCACGCTGGCAGGCACACAACAATACAAGAGAGAGAGAGAGAGAGACGCACTTACAAGATCATAGCAATGCCTCAGTCCAGGATCTTGGTTGGCCAAGTTGTTAGATCCAGAAGAAACATCATCCTAGTAATTTTTGCCAGCTGCATAAAGGTAACATCGACCTGTTAGTATATTTGAAGTACATCGGGCACGTGATGCTGGACGGGTTTAAAGGTGACAAGTACCTAGGTCGTGGCGCGTGGTTAGCATCTTGCCAGACGGTGGGAAAACGTCAAGGGTGATGACGCTACGCTGGCTGTAGGGGTCTGGTAAGGAGATTTATAACCGTCGAGTAGGTGTTTGTGGAGCGGCTCCGGTAGGGTAGACTACGGTGTGGGCGAAGCGGATCTATGGCCGTGGACGAGGGCATCGGTGAAGCTGCTTCGATGGTTGGGTTAAGGGTGGTGTCGACGATGCGGATCTGCGGCCATGGATGGGGCGTTAGAAGCTGCTCCGGTAGGTTGGATGAGGGTGCGACGAAGCGGATCTGTGGCCGTGGACTTGTGAGTTGGCAAAGCGGCCCCGGTAGGGTTGAGAATGGTATAGGAGAAGCTACTCCGGTAGGGTTGACAATGGTGTCGGCGAAGCGGCTCCGGTAGGGTTGAGGAAGGTGTCGGCGGAGAGAATCAGAGGCCGTCGGTGGGGCGGCTCCGGGGGTGTGAACGAAGCGTCTCCGGTGGGGAGTACGAATGAGCCGCTGCAGATGTGGTGCAGTTGATGAGAATACCAGCGAAGCAGATCCATCGTCGTGGACAAGGCTGGCACTAAATGGGCTGTGGTACAGTGGTGGATGAGCAGTCTACTTGTTTCTAGTGGAGGTGGGAGGGGTAGATGCGGCCGCAGAAGCAGATCCGGCGAGGTGGACGCCGCTAGCAGTGAATGGGCTCTGGTACGCCGGTGGATGAGCAGTCTAGGGTTTCTAGAGGGGAGGGGTAGAAAGGCCGATGAAGTACGGACGACGTGATGTAACATGCTCTGGTGTTGTGGAGTTGGTCGTTTTTGCGGGAGGGGGAGTAGAAATGGGGGTGCCGTGTGGTGGGGGGAACCAGAAGTTACCAAAGCAGCCCCAACCTATTATGTAGATGAGGGTGGTATTGTTACTGTTGTTCTCCGTGGACCAAGGACAAAAGGGGAATTTCGCATGCTAAAGACTAGGTGGCGGAAATTTTAGAATGAGGCGGGAGATTTTGCCGCCCGCGGGATCGTTCGTATCTAGTTTCAACTAATTTTGGACCGTGCTAGCAGGAAGGTCATGCGAGACTATGTACACAGGACACGTGTCAGCAGTTAATAACTTGTGTGAAGTCCACCCCAGAAAAAAAGACAATAACTCGGGATGATGCGCCGATAACTTGGACGTTCACACGGGCACGGCCAATCGTACGGGTGTAGAGGCACGTTCACAGAAAAAAGGATCAAACGCTCAGCCTATGTATTTCTCGTGTAAATAGATAATTTAGTGCCATTGGTTATTTACTTTAAACATAATGCATTGTCGTGTTAGTGTAGAGGCGCACAAAAAGAAATGGATATTGTAGTCCCACAAAAGAAATGGATATTGTAATCCACTACCTAAAAGTGTTACCTCATATGATTACATAGCCTCCATTTCATAAATTGCGTACCCGTTGAATTCATATATGAATATTACATATATTATTTCATAACGGAACCTTAAATCATCCTAGACTAATGAATTTGAATGCAAGAGTAACAATGGTGCATGTACATGATAGCTACATTGATTGTTTGAAGAAACATCACTGTAACTTTGGCATGCACAATTGAAAAGGTTTATTTAGATAGAAAAAAATGTGATATGTGAGTGCCCAATCTTTATAGCGTTGAATCAATATTGTACCTTTGGCCACGACGAAGTAGATATTGATTTATGTTCAAGCGATGCACGTCCACGATTGCTAGATAGTGATACGTGAATGAAACTCTCACACGCATACATATCTCATTTCCCCGTGGGCATCGGAATCACACATGCGCACTTCATGTATTCATCTCCTTCCGTCAAGGTTAGAATTCGTCTTTCTACCCCGTCCTACAAGTCTCTCACACAGAAACACACACGCTCTCTCTGTGAAACATGCCCACCCCTTTAATTCCACCCACCCACAGCCACTAATGTCTCAAAGGATAATTATGTCTCTCACACATACGCCTAAGGTTAACTCGAGTTCCGGAACCATATGAATACATACAATGGGATTCCAATAGCGCACCTTTTGTTTTGAGATCTTGCTCTCTCTTCTCTCTCTCTCTCTCTCTCTCCCTCTCTCTCTCTCTCTCTCTCTCTCTCTCTATATATATATATATATATATATATATATATCACACACACGCGCGCGCGCATAGATATTGTTTATCGCTTCATTTTTCTGGCACTTGCATGCACACCGTTTGTTTATATCCGTGATGATTTAAGTATGCCTCGCACACATACTATCTACCTATCCCTTGATATAGATATGGGTCACACAAACTCCTTCTCCCTGCTAGCAAGATGCCCATGCGTTGCATAGAACATCAAGATGCATTTGTATGATTAGTTTATCTTGTGGGAGAAAAAGATAAACGAGGGAATGCCTTATTTGCAAATGTGGAGAGGGATGTGGGTATCTTTTTGCAAAATAGCCATAGTTTCCTTCCTATCCATCAGATATAAACCGGATGGCCTATATTGCAGGATGGCAGGAACACCATCATCACCAACTATGTTATTTATAAGAGTAGAGATATGTAAGTGTCACTGCCCCCACCATCCAGCCCACACACACACACTTCCCGACACCGAAGGAGTAGGGTGACACCTCAATCTTGATACTAGTCTATCGAATGGCTTCTCTCTTAAACACACACACACACACACACACACACACAAACACACACACACTACCCGACACCGAAGGAGTAGGGTGGCACCTCGATCTTGATAGTAATCTATCTACTAATCTTTCAAACACACACACACACACTCGCTAGTTGTGCCTCTGTGCCTACCGCGCACACTCTCGATACGTCTTTCTCTCCCTCAACAACCCCCAACCCCAACAATGACAGCAGAAGGGTGACAACTCGATCTGATCTTAATCTGTCAATCGGTTTCTCTCTCAAACATTGTGTCTCCGTGCCTCGCTCAAACACATGAGATACGTCTTTTTCTCCGTAGCCCCTCGATATGTAGACTTCTCGCGCGTGCACAGCTGTAGTGACGATGACGCTAAAGCCAACGTGCCTTGTTTCACCGGCCTCATGTGATAGTTTCACCCTGTTTTCTGTTAATTAACAAGACAATCTTTTCTTTGTTACTACTAGTGAATCTAAAATCATTTGGGGCAGACATATAATATATCACTTCAACCCAATTATCGCAGTAACTATTCTAAAAGAAACTAGCTAGATGCATGTGCGTTGCACGGAACATCAAGATGCATTTGTATGAGTAGTTTATCTTGTGAGAGACTAGCAAGATGCCCATGCGTTGCACGGAACATCAAAATGCATTTATATGAGTAGTTTATCTTGTGAGAGAAAAGTATGAAACAGGGAAGGCCTTATTTGCAAATGTGGAGAGGGGTGTGGGTATCTTTTTGCAAAATTTCCATAATTTCCTTCCTATTCGTAAGATATAAATCGGACGGCCTATATTGCAGGATGGCGGGCACGCCATCATCACCAACTCTGTTTTTTATCTCTAACTCCTATAAAAGACTCAGTTGGTGATGATGGTGTGTCTGCCATCCGTCATTTCTGACCATCAGATCTGCATCTAACGACTATGATGTAAGTCGTGGCATTTCTGAAACAAGACCCCACTTCTCTGCTCCAATTTGCAGAAACCCCTTAGTATCTTGAAACCAACCACATCCCTCCCCCACCTCATCAAAACAGCCACAAGGAATATATTTTGACTAAAACCTAATACGAGTATATTTTTAGTGATATATACAGCAAACTAGAGTGTTTTTCTTTCAAGTTTGTGAACATGTATTATTCTATTTTGGATCCACTGCAACGCACAGGCACATTGCTAGTAAGAGTAGAGAAAAGGATCAACGAGGGAAGGCCTTATTTGCAAACGTGGAGAGGGGTGTGGGTATCTTTTTGCAAAATTCCGATAGTTTCCTTCCTACCCGTTAGATATAAATTCGACGGCCTATATTGCAGGACGGCACGCACACCATCATCAGCAACTCTGTTTTATACTCCCTCCGTTCCTAAATATTTGTCTTTTTAGAGATTTCAACAAGTGACTACATACAGTGCAAAATGAATGAATCTACACTCTAAAATATGTCTACATACACATCCGTATGTGGTACTCCATTTGAAATCTGAAGAAGACAAATATTTAGGAATGGATGGTGTATCAGAGTAGATATGGAGATATATCTCCAGCATGGTCTAGAACAAAAATGTGTGGGACTGGTTAGCGCCGGATGCTCGCAATGCGATGACCTGAGTTCGAATTCTGTCTTTAACTTTAGATTTTTTATATTATATATTACTTATTTAATATATACTTCTTTCGCTGCTGTACTGACAGTGGAACCCACGGAGTACTTAGAATACAAGATTAAGGATGGACTTGTTTCTTTTTAACTTTCTGTACGAAGCTGTAGCCACCCTGCAAGTCACGTGTACACTGTACATGCAACTAACTTTTTATAGAGGGAGAATCATACACAAAATTAACTCAAATGTATTGGATGTGACTCTATTATTTCCAGCATAAGAGCATCTCCAACGGCAGCTGGCAAATTTCCTCTTGCTTCCTTCCTCGAAGGACGACATCAAACGCGAGCGACATACATTTTCACAACTCTTGCCAATCAGATGAAATTCATGCAAACACGGACTGTTTTCATATAAGCATGCATGATTTCATATAAAAAAGGCGGATCTTCATATAAACATGATGGATTTCATTAAATTTACATGAACTAAGTGGTGCTAATACGGCTCTCTTGGTATAATTAATACTCCCTCCGTCCCGAAATACTTGTCCTAGAAATGGATGTATCTAGACTTATTTTAGTTATAGACACATCCAATTTATCCATTGTTAGAACAAATATTTCCTGCCAGCAGGAGAGGGAGTACCTAATCTAAATGGCCGCCCGTGGATCCCATTGTCTTCCTCATGTCCGGCAAACACTTGTGGGGTCGACGAAGGTCCTCGGAAGAGACGAAGCAGTAAAGAAACCACCTTAATGTGCAGTCGTCGCCTCGGCGGTGGACTTCATGGGACTCAAGTGGCGTCAGCCTCCCGTGTTCTACTTCTCCTCGGTGATGGCGGCGGACACGGATAAGCTGGCCACCGACTCGTCGCTCCACACACGCCCGGCTTCTGTCTCTGCCTGCATGGCGTTGCCGCACGCACAGGAGGCGCGGCCGCATGCATGGTAGGCGAGCCCACAGACATGGGAGGCGCGGCCACCGCAGACACTGGTGGAGCGGTACAACATGGTAGCGACGACGCCCGTACCGGCATGCTCGCCGCCATGCCGGCGTGGAGCAACTCACCACTCCTCATCGATCTGAACTAGAGTGGCGAGTTGCTGAACCACGCGCCGGATTGGGGCGGCAACTGGTTCCGTCGGGCCAAGCAAGGTTGATGAAGCACCGAGCGGCCTTGCCCATATCCGGAGGGCTCGGTGGGCCACCCAGTCGGGTAGTATGCCGGAGAATGGCTCCTGGGAAGCCATCGGAAGAGTGGAGAAAATGGTGGAGGAGGAGATGGGGGAGCGGCGGAGGGGTGCGATTCTTGCCCGCTGTCTGTCTGGCCTTGTTTAAATAGAGGGCGGACGGTAGGAGCTTGGCCAGCGTCTGGCCTAGTTTAAACTGAGGGCGGACGGAGGAGCTCGGCCAGTGTTGCGTTTAATTCTGGCCCACTCGTGAACGGACGTGTGGCCGGAGTAGGTTTCTTGGTTTGCATGCAGGTTTAATGGAGGGGTTTGATGGAGGCGAGGAGGCGTGTTCAGCCGGGCGTGCAGCGGGCGGCGCAGTACTATTTGATTTGACAGCGGGTGGCACAGTTCCCGATACGGCTTTAATGCAGACGAGGGAGGGGTAGCGGTTCCCGGAATGTTGAACGACCAATGATGCATACTCCTTCAATTAGCATCGTGCATGCATGAGGGAAGTAATGGGAGGATGACCGGGAAAAGAGGTTGCACGATGTGAATGCAACGCAGTTTGCACTCATATAAAGGTGCCCCTCCATTCCAATGCATCTACCACATCGTACGCACCTAAGCATTTGCCAAAGCACCTACACTAAGCGCAAAAGTGCTCACTCCAGACCCATGGCAGCGATGCGCGCGAGCGGCAAGCGGCTGTTCCAGATGGTCCACGACACCGGCCTGTGGCATGGCACCGAGGATCGTCTCCAGACAGTGTTCGTGACCGGCTGGTGGATGGCCGCTGTCGACGCCAACTATGACTCTCAGTTGGACCAGATGATCATTGCCACCACCAACAAGTTCACCGTCCTCATGAAGCTCGAGGACGACATCATCGTACTCCTCCATCCCGCACGCCCGGGCTCCTCATTGCCTGCCACCCTAATCGGCCTCCATGGTCAGAACCTCTTTATGGCACTGGTGGCCCTGACAACTGCCCGTCGACGGCACAAAGAATGTCCACCTGGAGGTCGCGCTCACTGCGAGGCGCCTCACCCTGCAAGAATTCCCCGACCTACACATCCACATGTACGAGCAAATCGTGTACATAGGTATCTACAAGGCCATTGAGGACGCTACGACGTTGGCCTTCCTCAACCAGCTGGAAGCCTTGGATGCCTTTGCTGAGAAGCACCTTGACCTCGCCACAAAAGCCGCCGCTCCTTAGCCGCCGGTCGGTGGCCCGGCACACTAAGTTGAGGAGGAGGAGGTCGTACGTTGATGGATGCATCTTTCTTCTTGCCTCCTGTAGCCACCACTGCGATCGCATCATCGTGGCCTTAATTCTTATTGTGCTATTGCATTCTCGTTCCAGTCAATACTGACATGTGCGATCCCTTTGCTTAATTATATGCATCACTGTAACTAGTACTCCATCCGTCAATTTATAAGTTGTTCTTACCTTTTCCATCAACTTCGTGCAATGCACGGGCATCTTGCTACAAACACTAAAACATGTCGGACAGCATGTGACCAAACCGACAATGCGCCAACCTAGCTACTATGTGCCCTGCTTATCTGGCAGAAATAGCCTTGTCCTAGAGTTTCCAATCATTATTTCTATCTATCGATCGTGCCAAGGAGTAGAACCAAATGTTATAATTTATACATTTTTCTCTACTCCTACTCCTATAAAAGATTCAGTTGGTGATAGTGGTGTGTCTGCCATCCGTCGTTTCTGACCATTAGATCTGCCTCTAACGACTCTGAGTAAGTTGTGGAATTTTTGCAACAATAGCCCACTTCCCTGCTCCAATTTGCAGAAAACCCCTTATTATCTTGAAAGCAACCACATCCCTCCCTCACCTCATCAAAACAGCCTGAGAAATATATTTTGAGTGAAAAGTAATATATTAGGAGTATATCAAAACAAGAGTGATTTATTTCAAGTTTGTGAACAAGTACTACTATTCTACTACTTTGGATTTGTCGCAATGCACACACACGTTGCCAGTAAAAGGAAAAGGCCTGCCGCATTCGCGTCACACCCCCACACGCCCAGGAATCGGGAGTACTCCACAGCCCGTCCGGCACGCCACATAGCTAGGGAAGGCGTGTTGCCTGGCATTTTCACTTTCATGTGGGACCGCCATTGAGCAAACCGACCATTGGCAAACCGCACCCCGCCCGCCGCCGGGTTGGAAAACAGAAACGAGGGGAAGATCTAGCTCTAGCATGGAAGCCAAGAAATTTGGTGTCTGATGGGGTTCGTTGATAGAGTGTTATTTATTCATAACTAGCAAGATGCCCATGCGTTGCAAAGAAAATCAAGATGCATTTCAATGATTAGCTTATGTTGTGGGAGAAAAGGATGAACAAGAGAAGGCCTTATTTGCAAATGTGGAGAGGGGTGTGGGCATCTTTTTGCAAAATTGCCATAGTTTCCTTCCTATTAGTCAGATATAAATCGGACGGCCTATATTGCAGGATGGCAGGCACACCATCATCACCAACTCTATTATTTATAAGAGTATAGATATAGATATAGATATAGATATATATACATAGAGTAGATATTTGGTTACCAAATCTCATGCGTGCAATGCACGTGTAGCTTACTAGTTGGTTACCAAATCTCATCCAGGTTTGGCATGAGCTCGTACTACGGGAGCACCACAAGGCCTGCCGCAGGAGTTAGCATTTCCCTCTCGGGGCCCACAGGACCGAGCTTCAGTGGCTTAGTGCACCAGCCTATGCGTCAATGACATGCAGACCTTAAATGTGGTTGGCCCACATGTCATTCTCATGGTGGTGGCGTGGTTCGCGACTCACTCGTCCGAGATGAACCGGCCGGTGGTGGCATGGCCGTGGTGAGGGTGCCACAGTTGGGCATCGAGGCGTAGATGGCCACACCGGTGGGTACTACCTGTAGTACAGAAGTACTCCAGCTGAGGATTGATGCCCGTGACGAAATGTGTCACAGCCGCTGGATGAAAATTTGATGGTGCAGGAGAATGGATCGGAGCAGGCAAACCGCGTCCAATCGGGTGTGGCTGTGGTAGAAAGTTGATGCTCGTCGTAGTTCAGCTGGCCCGCATGTCATGCACACAAAGGCAGAGGAGCGGTGGGGCCGAGAGGGATGAGGCGCACGTCGGGGGACGTTGTGTCGTGGGTTGGAGTGGCGTCGTGGGAATCGCGTGTGGGTGTGGCAGTGGTAGAAACAAGAAACGTGATGGTTGTTGTGGTTCAACTTCCATGGACAAGTTGTCATGTTTGCTGACACATGCATTGCATACCGCTCACTGCAAGGAGCAGTAGTAGAGAAAACTTGTTCCAAAGATACCATTTTTCGATAAAATTCCTGAGATATCATTAGTTTTTACGCATGGGATTACTCCTGCAAGGGTCAATCACAACAGGTGTTTTGTAAAAAAATGCATCTTGATGTTCCCTGCAATGCACGGGCATCTTGCTAGTTATAGAAGAAGGCCACACGGGCATCTTGCCGCAGAGTGTGCCACCGACCCAAACTCAATTTTCTTTTCAGACGATTAGGTGCACCGGATGACGTGCCATGCTACAACATGTTAAAACATCAGCTCCAAAAATTTTAAAACCTGTTATCTTCAAACCATCAAAATAGCCCGAGGAATATATTGAGTGAAGCCCGTGAACAAGTATTATTCTACTATTTTGGATCCATTGCAACGCAGGGGCTAGGACATTGGTAGTAGTAGTCTCTATCTCTATCTCTACTCTACTCTTATAAAAAAAACAGAGTTGTTGATGATGGTGTGCCTGCCATCCTGCAGTATAGGCCGTCCAATTTATATCTAACGGATAGGAAGGAAACTATGGAAATTTTGCAAAAAAATACCCACACCCCTCTTATACTAGCAAGATGCCCGTGCGTTGCATGGAACATCAAGATCTTGTGGGAGAAAAGGATGAAAAAGGAAGGCCTTATCTGCAAATGTGGAGAGGAGTGCGAGTATTGTCATAGTTTCCTTCCTATCCGTTAGATATAGATCGGACGGCCCATATTGCAGGATGGCAGGCACACCATCATCACCAACTCTGCTTTTTTATAGGTCGTCCGATTTATATCTGATGGATAGGAAGAAAACTGTGGCAATTTTGCAAAAAGAAACCTACACCCCTCTCCACATTTGCAAATAAGGTCTTCCCTCATTCATCCTTTTCTCTCACAAGATAAACTACTTATACAAATGCATCTTGATGTTATGTGCAAGACACGAGGATGTTTCCTTGGGGGTCTCTCTAGCGCGGCATGGCCATAGTTGCAAGTTGACGCCCCTTGAGATGCCGACGTTGAGGGGCACTCGGATTTTGTCCGATGAGCGGGTAAGATGAGTTTGATAATGTAGTAAATGCATTCTACAGACTACTTCTGTGTCCATTTCCTAATTCTCCCCCTGCCCACTGTTTCATAGGTTAGGCTCGGTGCGAGTGGATATTGGCTTGCATATGTACGGGAGGGTACCAACATCAATTTGCACAACATTTACAATGGTGACACCGTTCCCGTAGAACCTTTGTCCAACATTGGGATCAGTCATGCAATGGGCCACCGCCTGAATTGGTACGATGGAACCACGGTGAGATTGAAGAAGATAGCACGAACCTTGCACATGGCAGTCAAAGGTGGACGATGCTGTCTGCGGCCGATTTGTTTTCGTACGAGTACGAAGACGTTGTGCTCCTTTCTAACCGCATCTTCGCGGTGACAAACCAGGGGACTTGTTTCGTATGGAACACATCCAACAGTATACTCCCTCTCTCGTAGTTTATTTGTTTTGAATTTTTTCGTTTTACAAGTTTCAAATTCAAATTTAGATCTCCCCATCACATGTTGAGATTACAATGTCCATTAAATCGTTGCGTGCATGTATACTAAAGAAACAAATCTCGACTTTGCCACCAGTTCGTGCAGTGGTAGCACCACAAGGCCTGGCGCAGGAGTTACATTTACCTCTCGGGGCCCTCGGGTCTGAGCTTCAGTCCCTTACGACACCTGCCTTTGAGTCAATAACATGTGGACCCGATAGGTGGCTGGTCCACATGTAATGCTCCCGAAGGCAGAGGGGCAGTGGGGCCAAGAGGGGTGAGCTGTAGGTCGGAGGACGTGTGGTCTCATGGGTTCGAGCAGCATCGTGGGAATCGCATGTGGCTGTGGTAGAAACTTGATGCTCGCCGCATTTCAGTTGGCCCACATGTCATGCACAAAAAGGCAGAGGGGTGGTGCGGCCGAGAGGGGTGAGGCGCACGTCGGGGGACGTGGTGTCGTGGGTTGGAGAGGCATCGTGGGAATCGCGAGTGGCAGTGGATGAAACATGATGGTCGCCGTAGTTAAACTTCCATGGACAAGCTGTCATGTCTACGGACACATGCATTGCATACCGATCACTGGAAGGAGTAGTAGAGAAAGCTAGGCAGATAAATAGTTCCTTATAGTCAAGCGGACCCACGCTATTACTTGTTTCAAAGACATGCACGCCATCGAAATAGTCCATCTATATCAATATACATAGAGAGGGAATATTTTTTTAAAAGAGAGGAAATAGTTCATCCATCCATAATGCCCTGCTGCTGGTGCAGCATCATCTTCTTCTTCATCTTCTTCTTCTTCTTGTTCTCATTTTCTGTGGGAGACGGCTTCGCAACAAGATCTCTGGACCTTGCAGCTATCTCGAAACTCACACGGGCATCGAGGGCAGCATATTTTATCCGCTCGTACATCAAGGGATAATTCTCCCATCCAGACGACCTTAATGCGAGCGTCTCGTCACCCTTATGAAGATTTGTTCTGATCACAAAATTTGCTACGTCGAATAGGGATGGTGTCGGTTTATCACAAGCTTCTACAGGAATTTTTATTTTGGTTTGTAGGTCAGCGATGCTTGTCAAATCAAGGTTGTACGGCTCCAACTTCTGTTTGTCCCCTGTGATGGCTGCCCCACAGAAGTATATGTCCTCCCAAGACAAGAAATCGTGAAGCTCACCTGGTATGGAGGGCGCGTGTATGATGTGGTACACCAACACATCATCTTCGAGGCATAGCTGAAGGATGGTGGCGCGTTGGATCTTCCCAGTGGCATGCTCCATGTACTCTGCGTCGAGACCGATGACATTCATCTCCACCTTTTGGAGGGGGTTGGATACATTGTTGATCCACTTCCAAACAACCCTTGGGTGGTCGGTGACTGTGGCAACTATGCTCAACGAGCCTTCGACGAGGACATGTTGGATGCTAAAAAACCTGCATCTCGATCTCTTTCGCCATTTGGAAGCGCTGGACCAGAGGGCTATGGTTTGAAGAATTAGGATTAGATAGCTAGTCTAACTGAAGAAGATGATTATTTATAGGGGCTTCGGAATTACTCCAGGAGGATGTGAAGAGGTTAAAACAATGTGAATGCAGTGTGGTTTGGATGCAAATGAAAATCAAGGAGTAGTGAAGAAGCCAAGGATAATCGGATCCCGGTGGAGAAGTAAATGGGAGAAGTTATGTGCATGCATGAGGAGACTTGTTGTGGTTTGACTGCTGCATGCAAAGGATTGGACGGGCTCATCGGTTGCCTTTTCTCTCTCCCACGCGCAAAGAATGGCCCACTTGCATGCTGCAGATTATTGGCTGGAGTCTGGTTGCAGCTGCTCATGCGTACGCTAATTAATGCTGTGAATGCGGAGCATGGAGGGAAATGGGCACATGCAGAAGGGTGTATACGCAGACTAATTAGAGAAATACTGAAAAAAGTTATGCGCAGACAAAAGAGGATCGGAGGGAGTACTACTCGTGTTCCTACTACGGTTAAGGAATATGCGGCTATCCTCAAAAAAGAAAAGTCCTTCTTCGCGCTTCCGCATGCACGAGAATTTGGTTCTGCTCGCAATATGTATGATACCTGGAGGATGAAGTGAACCCAGAGGCATGCTAGCACGGGAGTACTACTCATGTTCCTACTACTCCTACTACTAGTAGTAGTACAACTGTGGTACACTTGATGGTCAAAATACTATTATTCATCCGGTCCTCACAATGAAGTGATAAGACCCTGCGCTCGAGGTGACACCAGTCCAGGGGGCGTGTCCGGGTTACCAAAGTTAGCCTCACCTTGTGCACTGTGCAGTCACTGTCACCACTGTTGTATAGCATGCCTCGCCTCGTCGCCCTCTGCACTAGCACAACCCATCTCCATCTCCGTCTCGCCGGAGATCCTGAGGTCACTCTTCATCATCTCACTGTGCCCCCGCGTACCCTCGCCTCGCTCGCCTCCCCCAGTACCACTATTCCCTTGCTAGCCGCTCCAGCATCGAAAGCCTTCTCCCCCGTAATTCAAGCCCCCCAAAACCCTACCTTCCCAACTCCACCATGGCCGAACACGAACCGCGCAGCATCCATATGAGCCACGATTGGAGCAATCTCCCCGGTGACGTCCTCGACCTCTGTTGTTCGTTTATGGATATGTTGAGCGCCCTGCGGCTGGCTGCATGCTCTAGGGGCATGCACACACCCATCGTCTAAGCGAGGCCTAAGCTTTTCAAGACACCCTGCTTGCTGCTATCTGGCCTTGCGAGATTTTCTCACCATGATACGGAGGTGTACATGATGCCCCTCGACTTCAATACGACCTCCATTAGCTGAAACTTCTTTGCAGGTATGTAGTGGGTCACCGTACATTATTTCCCTCGACTTCGATCCGATCACCATCGCCCAAAACTTCTTGCAGGTATGTACTGGGTCGGCATGAACTCCCACTGGATGGCTGCCGTCAGAGAAGACGGGGAAAAGTTGGTGCTCGTGAACTTCCAGACCTCCCATGAGATTATATTCCTCCGTTGGATGATATAGAGTTTTACCTTCGTGGTCCAAGTCATCTAGATTACGTCGTCAGTTGGATGCACCTTGTTTTGCAAAAGATTGTAATCTGCCAAGTGCCCACACGACATGTGGATTATGCAGACTTCAAGCTAATTGAGTTGTTCCACAAGGGACTCGCCTATCTTTTCGTCGGTGCCTTCTTTAGCTGGAGACAGCTTAGCTCGTAGTGGATCGTCTTCAAAGCTGATACACACTTCTGTGATGCTATTGAACACAATGGCATCATCTACGCGATCGACAAAGCAGATGGCACCACGTATTGCTGGGACGGCGCGTGTAAGTTGTTGTCGTCTGATGTTAATGATGCCGCCATGACACTGCTTGAACTTTTTGTGATGATTGACATATCCCTGTTTGAGCAGAATTTGAGTAGAACTATGGCAATGTATTAGAGACGCCGTAAATCAGCTATATTTGGAATGAGTTAATTCATGCGATTATGACCATGTCATTACAGCCAATTTGTACCCCTGAATAATCAAACTGTTAGGAAGATATTGATATTCTCCTTATTTTATAGTAATCTATATACTACTAAATATGAGTGTGTATGAATGGCCATGTTAGTTTCCTCATTTTCATGATGTAGAAACATCCATCACACTGTCGATTTCATCTAATCATACATTAGGGAACTAAATGTGCATATGGAGAACTCTATATTTGGAAGTAGTGAAATCCTGTAATGCTTACCATGTGTACATACCTATGTTCGCCCTTCAACAATCAATAGCTAGAATAATATGCTCACAAAATTTTTGCCCATAGAACATGAGTATATAACAATGCATGGTCTATTAGTTTCCTTGAAGAATTTGTTTGTGAGGACATAACATGATTACATAACATGCATGACATGGTAGTTTCGTGTGAAGAATCGATTGTGAGATAATATGAGTATAACCATGCATGGCACTTCTATATTTTCGAACCCAATATACATTCCCCTGTATTTTCCTCCCAGTTCCAACAGGGACATATCAATGTTGTTTCTTGCATTATCCTACTCATACTCTAAACAATGCTGATCTTACATTAACAATGCTTGTCCTTTTTGATATGATGTAGTGTCCCTACAGTTACTGCCCTTTGTAATCACACCACCTTTGCCAAAAACAGGGAAGCACAACTAGTTCCTTGCTCGATCAGAGGACACAAAAGACTGATGATCATTCAGACACATGAGCCAGAAAAGTTATATTGCAAAAACCCCACTATATGCAAGCACCGTGAAATATGTGAGTATCCAGACAGTGGTTGTTACGTCTATGAGCAGGATACAAGCTTGTTGGGGCCTGTGGGATTTTTGAGTTGGAGGCGGGGTATACAGCCTTGGTTCATACTATCTGTTTCTCGGACTCAATTATCCGATTAACCAGGAGATCACCGTTGGCAAGGACCTTGATGGTAGAGATGCTCTGTTTGCTATAGAAAACTGTGTCTACACGGCGAGCCCTAGGAGTTCGGGAGCAAACTCCCCTGATTGTCAACGATACAGCCTGCAGCCAAAAGAAGGTGAGAATGACAAAGGCATCTGTATTAACTTTGATCATTGGATGTGTCGAGTCCGACAGGCAGTGATGTGGTTCAAGCCTTCAGGTTGATAGGTAATTGGGTTGTTGTGTCGAAAGGGTGGAGTACTGGTGTCTCCGGATCACTGGTAGCTGAACCGGGGCTACAACTTATGATGGTGTTCGAGCATCCCTCTTCGAATGACTTGTTGTCTTTGCTGCTTGTTTTGGATGGGTGGTTCTCTCTTTTGTTATGCATATTCCTTGTCATTTGGTCGTCCTCGTCTATGTCACTCTTACTATGTAATAGTTGCCTCTATTTATAATGGCATTGTCATCTGGATCACGAGAGTCTGAGCGCTGCAGATGGGTGCGTTTTGGTGGTGTAGAAAGACTTCTTATGAACTATCATGTCTTGCTGTTTATGTCAGTAGTAGTCACTAGTCAGTGTTTGAATGTTGTATATATCGTTGTTTCCAACTGTTTATTGTCTCGAACTGCTGGTGGGCTAAATGAGGGCATCACCATTCTCCAGTGTTCAGAGTATATCTTGTTTTTTCAAGTTATAATTTGAGCTCAGTGTCTTTTCGATGATGTACACTTGGTTAGTCTAGTGAGGTGTCGTTGAATATGGGCCGAGTAGTAACGCAATGCCAAATAGGTCAATTATGACTCTCAGGCCGGGCTCTCAAAAGATCCTAAAAAAGGACGGGCTCTCAAAAAAATAAAGAATAGGGACTCTTAGGCCGACATGTGGGTGCCACCGGTGTTTTCGTGCGCTTGCATGCCGAGAGCATATTGGCGCGTGTTCGAAATTCATGCTACCTTTTCATCCCCAATCAACCGCCCCTCCCCCACCACTGGAATCTTGATCCCTACTTCAGTTCTCCCAAATCCCCCTCCTGTACTCCCTGTACTCAAGCGCACTATCATGTCGTCGGTCAACGCGGATCTCCGAGCCGGAGATCCTGAGGTATGTCCTGCCTTCGGGCGCTGCATGCTGTCGCTCAATAGTGGCATGGCGGCGCTTGACGACCAGTTTGCCGGCAAAGTGCTGATGGTAACCATCAATGGCGACCGGCCTCCCGTCTCACCGGACGACCTTGTCAAAGCTCTTGGCATTGCTCACGGCATCCAAATAAGTGACTTGCTCATCGAAGTCTGTCCGCCACCGGCTGATTTCTTCGTCCGGTTCTAGACAACTTTCGACTGCAGTCGTGTGTTCGAATCTTCCTGGCGTTTGTTCTGCGATGGCGCGCTGGTGAGCTTTGATCGGTGACACCCAGGATGGGGCTCGGTGCCCTCTGAGCTTGAGTTTTCAACAAAACTTACCTTCCACGGCATGCCTCGATGTGCTTGGAACAGCGAGCCCATGAATGAGCTTATCAACGACCTTGGAGGTGAGCTCGTAAGTATGTTTGTTCCTCCAGACATCTGGGTTATGACGGTTATGGCATGGATGAAGAAGCCGTCCACCATACCGGAGGTGATTGGTGTTGAGATACCGGTGCAGGAACCGGGGTTGTACTATTCGTCGCCACCAAGGCCACCGTAGACCATGTTAGGGATGTACGAGTGTTCGCGCATGTCGAAGAAGTGGTCAATCCATCAATCGAAGTCCTACCGCCGCCGCTGGTGCTCGGGTCCTTTGACGACGTCCATTACAGGAGTCAACGTCAGACTTTCCTCGTATTGCTCAGAACGATGGATGGCATAGGGCCTACTTCATCGCGCGGCGGAGGCCACTGCTTCTTTGGGAGAAGAGGCAGGGTTGCTGCCTGGATGTGATCTAATTTGAGGTAACAACTGAATCTTGTCAGATGACCTGTTCTATTTTTTTACATGAACTTTTTTTATAAAGAGTTGTACGTCAACTTAATGTTGTAGCAGAACTTATATATTGTGTTGTCTGTATGTTTTCTTTGCACAGCATTCAAGATATCTCCCTGTCATTGATAAAGACGATGAACCGTTATGTACGACTTCGTTGGTTTCAACATAACCCTACCCGTAGCGATCCACTGCTTCCACCCTGATTGTGCCGCCTGCGTGAAATTTTTGTATGCAAGTTTAGTGTGTTATGATGTTCTATATGATTGTGTGACCTATATAAGTTTTTACTGAGCATCATCAATGCATATGGCTGGAAGATGTATTTACGAGCATCGACCGATGGGTCACACACACACACATGCACACGCATAAGTGGGACCCGTTGAATTATTTCTTCACTCGTGACAGCTTTTAATTAGGTTCCACTGTACTCTAACTTTTTTCTTAAGTTATTAGTTGAGCTCAATGACTTCAAAAAGTTGTACAGAAGCCTTGTTTGGGCCTTTCTGGTGTCACTGAATGTGGGCTGAGTAGCCATGTAAGGTTGTACTATACTACACAGGCCTTTTCTTTCAACATCAGCAATGCAACTGGGCCGACAGTTGTACACAATCCGGGTCAACTTGTTGTTCTCCGCCCCATTGGGCTACAAATCTTTCCTAGGAGGAATGCATTAGGCTTAACAAGATAATGGGCTTCAAGAAATAATAAATGGGACATAATTATAAAAAACTGGGTAGTAACTATAAAAAATGCACCAAACACGTAATTAGTTTATAAAATATTACTTTTGGATTTTGAAATTTTTAATTTCATTAACTGTTGCGCGCGCAATGTTTCGTTGGATTTTTACGTAACACAAATTTATATTGAAATTGTATTTAATCTGATTAGAAATTTCGGGACAAAAATATTTCGGATCATATCAAAATGTGGAAGATTTTATTGAATTCTGTTTTGAACGGTTGGTTGAAATTATTAATCTTGTCCTAGCTAGAAAATGGGTTGTACTTTTAACAAACTGTAAATGGGATGTAGTAAATTCCATTAGAATTCAAAAATGGGTTGTGCATTCTTATAAATCGCAAATGGGCTATAAGTTCTCTGTCACACACTTGTGGGCCTACTAAGTTGACGCGTATGCAAGGCTTTGTCAACTTATAGTCAACACACGGTTCTAGCAGCAGTGTCCGTTGGATGTCCATCCAACGGATGTCGTGCTTCCTCTTCAATCTCGGATATTTTAGCTTCAGCCGCCCAAAAATGATTCCTCCCCCTGACATCTGGGGCACACCGTTTTTGAGGCTGACCTGTGGGCCTACTAAGTTGACGCGTACCAAGGGCTTTGTCAACTTAGTCATTATAAACAATTCTAGCTGCAGTGACCGTACGATGTCCACCCAACAGCCGTTGCGATTCTTCAACCTCTGGTCTTCTTGCTCCAGCCGCCCAAAGCAACGTCGGTCGTGTCGCCTGCTCCTGCCTCCCATGGCTGGCTATGCTGCCGCAGAGGCCTCAGCTCCCCTATCACTCCCACCGCTGCCCAGGCCCTGCAGCAGCGACATCCTCGCACCGCAGCCGAACCAGTGAACCCTCGTACTCCTCTCCACATGGGCATCCACTGTCGCGTCTTCCCCGGCTCCGCGTCGTCCCTTCCTAGGCCTCGCCGTCGTCCACCGCCTTGGTGCTCTCGGCGCGGCGTGGTTAATGTGGTCAACGACCGACTTCAATCGGAAGAGTACTATGCGTGGAGAGGCTGACAGCTGGGTCCACGGCCGCAGCTAGGAAGTGCCTCCTTATTACGCGGAAAATAATTACTCCTCCACCTCACAGCAGGGACCCACTGGACGGGCCACCATATTTCATGAAAAAATGTTTCCCCCCTGACTGCTGGGACCCACCAGCTACATCTTCACACGCAAGGAAGTGCGTCCATATTACGAGCAAAAAAATGATTCGCCCCCTGACTGCTCGGACCTACCAGCTACATCTTCGCACGCAAGGAAGTGCGTCCATATTACAAAAAAACAATTCGCCCCTGACTGCTGGGACCCACCAGCTACATCTTTGCACACAAGGAAGTGCCTCATAGTCGGGACCCACCCGGTCAAAGCGTACGTAGCGTTGTCATTCTGGTCGTGAACGTGTACGTACATACTGGTCGATCGGTCTGTCTGCAGGCTGCAACGATGAACCGTGGCCGTGTAAGGAAGGGCACATGTGGTAGTAGAGGTGCGCATGTGTGGTAGTAGAGGCACGCACATAGCATGTACACGTACGTACAGGGGCCAGGGTGCAAGAAAGTAAATACGGCCACGTACGTACATACGGGCGCGGTCTCGAATGCCTACTCGTGCATACGTACGACCAGGGCTCGTGTACATGGTTGTGGCTGGGTCAGAACGGAGAAACTGCGTCATCGTCGTGTTCATGGGGAGGTAACGGAATGCGTCGTGTTCATCGGGAGGCAACGGAACGCGTGCTGTTCATCGGGAGCCAACCGGCTTGGACGCAACAGCCGATGGAAACGAGGCCTGGCGTATCGCAGAACAGAGGAAACGGCCTTGTGTTCGACCGGCCACGGTGGAAACGGGATCATGTTCATCAGGAGGGGTCTGGCATACCGCAAAACGGACGAAACGGACCTCCTACGGTCGAAACGGGGTCCTGTTGATCGGGAGGGGTGTGGTGTACCGCAAAACGGAGGAAACAGACTTGTGTTGGAGCGCTACGGTCGAAACGGGGGTCCTGTTCATCGGGAGGGGTGTGGCGTACCGCAAAATGGGACTCCACGAGATACTGTTCATCTCCACCGTCGACCTCCTCCAGCCTCCATGGGCTACTGTTCATCCACCATCGACCTCCTCCAGCCTCCACCTGCGACTGTTCATCCATGGGCTCCTGTTCATCCAGCCTCCACCGCGCGCTCCTCCACCGGCTACTGTTCAACCAGCCCTCTACACGGGGTTCCTGTTCAACCACCCCTCCACGGACTACTGTATATCCAGCCCTCCATCGGCTACTGTTCAACCAGCCCTCCACCGGCTACTGTTCAACCAGCCCTCCACGGGGTCCTGTTCATCCACCGGCTCGATCGATCGGGGTACTGTTCATCCAGCGGCAACGGGCTCTACTACCACGGGTTCCTCTTCATCCAACCCCCACCGGGAACTGTTCATCCAAACCCCCCAACAATGCTCACTGTTCATCTAAAGGCAGCATCGATCGGCTTCAGTTAGCAGCAGTAGAGAAGGAATCGCTCGATCGGGTTCAGTTAACAGCAAGGGATCGATCGATCGCTCGGGTTCAGTAACACGTAGCATGCAGTGCAATCGCTCGGGTTCAGTTAGAGCCCAACGCCTTGCTCGGGTTCAGATAGAGCCCAATGCCTCTCACACACACGCGGGTACGTATGAGAGAAACGTGCATCGCTCGGCCCCCGACCAGCCACCATAACCGGGAACTACCCAATATTTTCCTCGCCCTCGCTTCTACCATGGTTATTTCCGTCATGGACGGCCCAAAGAATGTCATGCAGCTGCATCTCTGGCCCGCCCAAGATGAAAAGCCCATTTTCTGTCATGATTTTTTGTCATAGAAGTAGGACCCCACCACATCTATGATGATACCGGGTTTTTTCACAATTATTGTCATAGAAGTGTCGTAAGTATGACACAAAAAATTCGTTCGGCCCAAAATGTCACAGATGTGTCTTTTTTTGTAGTGTATGGGCACTCCCCTTGGCTTCCGTCAAGCTTGGGGGAGGTGCCCCGGTATCGTATCACCTCACTATCTTTTGCCTTTACTTATCTTAGTTCGATCCATAGTTATCTTTTTCTTTAGATGAATAAAAGTTTAGTTCAATCATTTCTTTTCGAGAATTTTCTTAGTGATCTGTCTTTGTAATCGTGTGCGAGATATAAAATAAAGTTTGGTTTGAGTTTTTTCCTTCTTTACTTTCATGTTGCAATAAAAAGAAAATAAATAAATAAAAAGATCATATGCTAATCTTATGGTAGTTGATGACACCACAAAAGGAAAAGTATAAGTAGAAAATTTTATTAGAGATTGACAAACATAGCATTGGTCAATGGTGCAACTCATGAAAGAATTAATAAGGGAAGAGAGGATTTACATATAGATATACTATCCTGGAAATCTTTTGTGATTGTGAGCCCCCATCAAAATATTATATGACAAAATTGTTGACGTTGGACAAGGAAGACAACTTAATGATTTATGTTTCTTCATATTCACATAGAAGTTATATTGTCATAGATCCTTCAACATGTGGTGCTTGTGCCTATCTTTGCTAGCCAAAAATTCCGCACTAAGTAGAGATACTACTTGTGCATCCAAAAACCGTTAAACCCGAAGATTATTTTCAACTGTCCACCATACCTACCTAAGGATTGAGTCAGATCCTTCAAGTCAGTTGTCATCGGTGTAATAAGGCAATAAAAATGCTTCTAAAAGTGTGAGATCATTTAGTGTAAGAGAAAATTGAGCGTTGTACGAACTTGTGATTGTGAATAATAAAAGTGACAGACTGCATAATAAAGGTTGTCATCACAAGGGGCGATACAACGTGACGTTCTTTTGCACTAAGGGGTTGAGCATACAAACAAATAAGCGCATGGCAACCTCTGCTTCCCTCTGCGAAGGGCCTATCTTTTACTTTTATGTATTTACTTTTATGCAAGAGTCAAAGTTTTTCTCTCTATTCCTTTTTATTTTTCTCCTTTGGCAAGCATCATATGGTGAGGAAAGATCTAGGCACATATGTCTAGTTGAATATGGGTGGCATAAGTTGTTATTGTTGACATCACCCTTGAGGTGAATATGTTGGGAGGTGAAACTATAAGCCCTATCTTTCTATGTGCCCGGTTGAAACGTTTTGGTCATGTGTATGCGGTGAGTGTTAGCAATCATAGAAGACTATATGATGGTTGAGTATGTGGACTTGCCTAAAGGCTCCGATACGTGACCCTTCCTGAAAAGCTGATGAATTGTAGTTGCAAAGTTGACTGAGAACATAGTTTGTTGGTTTCTAATACAGTTTATGCTTTAAACTTTGATAAGTCTGATGAATTATCACCTATTCATGAGAAGTCTATGATAAAAGTTTGTTGCTGTTATAATAATCTACATGATGCTTCTATGTCTGTATTTTGTTTTTATCGACACCTCTCTCTCTCTCTAAGCATGTTGACATGTTTTTCGATTTCGGTTTTCGCTTGAGGACAAGCGAGGTCTAAGCTTGGGGGAGTTGATATGTCCATTTTGCATCATGTTTTCTTACTGTTGTTTATGATGTTTTTATGCATAGTAATGCTTTCTGGAGTAATTCTAATGCCTTTCTCTCATAATATGCAAGGTACACACAAAGAGGGAGAATTCCGGCGGCTGGAAATCTGGACCTGGAAAAGCTACGTTAGGCGACCTATTCTGCACAAGTCCAAACAAGCTGAAACTTTACGAAGATTTTTTCTGGAATATATGAGGAATATTAGAGCCAATAAGTACCAGAGGGGGCCCACCAGGTGGGCACAACCCACCTGGGAGCGCCAGGGAGCCCAGGCACGCCCTGGTGGGTTGTGGTCACCCAGGCCCACCTCCGGTGCCCATCTTCTAGTATATAAGTCATTTTGACCTAGAAAAAAATAAAGAGAGGACTTTCGGGACAGAGCGCCGCCGTCTCGAGGTGGAACTTGGGCAGGAGCACTTTTGCCCTCCGGTGGAGCGATTCCACCGGGGGAACTTCCCTCCCGGAGAGGGAAGTCATCGTCATCATCATCACCAACAACTCTCCCATCTTGGGAAGGGCAATCTCCATCAACATCTTCAACAGCACCATCTCATCTCAAACCCTAGTTCATCTCTTGTGTTCAATCTTGTTACCGGAACTATAGATTGGTGCTTGTGGGTGACTAGTAGTGTTGATTACATCTTGTAGTTAATTACTATATGGTTTATTTGGTGGAAGATTATATGTTCAGATCTAATATGCTATTTAATACCCCTCTGATCTTGAGCATGATTATCACTTGTGAGTAGTTACTTTTGTTCTTGAGGTCATGGGAGAAATCATGTTGCAAGTAATCATGTGAACTTGATATGTGTTCGATATTTTGATAGTATGTATGTTGTGATTCCCTTAGTGGTGTCATGTGAACATCGACTACATGACACTTCACCATATTTGGGCCTAAGGGAATGCATTGTGGAGTAGTTATTAGATGATGGGTTGCGAGAGTGACAGAAGCTTAAACCCTAGTTTATGCGCTATTCCGTAAGGGACCGATTGGATCCAAAAGTTTAATGCTATGGTTAGGATTTATCCTTAATACTTTTCTCGTAGTTGCAGATGCTTGTGAGGGGGTTAATCATAAGTAGGAGGTTTGTTCAAGTAACAACATCTAAGCACTGGTCCACCCACATATAAAATTATCAAAGTAGCGAACACGAATAAACATGACGAAAGTGACTAGATGAAATCCCCATGTACCCTCAAGAACGCTCTGCCTATTATAAGAGATCGTTTTGGCCTGTCCTTTGCCTCAAAAGGATTGGGCTACCTTGCTGCACTTTTGTTACTATTATTATTACTTGCTCGTTACAAAATATCTTGCTATCAAACTACTCTGTTACTTACAATTTCAGCACTTGCAGGCATTACCTTGCTGAAAAAAACTTGTCATTTCCTTCTGCTCCACGTTGGGTTCGATACTCTGACTTATCGAAAAGAGCTACAATTGATCCCATATACTTGTGGGTCATTAGATCCACACACACCTCTCCTCCGTCGCCCGGCCCGCGAGCGCGAGTGGGGGGTACCCTAGCCGCGTCGTCTTCTGCCTCCTCCATCGCCCTGCAAAGTCCCGTCGATGTAGGGAAGCGGCGGGCATTTTCTTCCCCTTCCCCCCTCCCGTGGGTGTGCACGGCATGGGCTGTAGCATGTTGCCGAGGATGCAGTGTTCGCGTGGGGCGCGGCGGCGGCGAGTCAGTCTGGCGCGTCAGCGGCGTGGACGGATGGTGGGGCTGCTGTGGCTATACGGGCTTCAGATCCGCAGAGGTGCATGCTCGGCGGGTCTACGTTGGGCTAGCGACAGCGGCTCAGACGACCTGGTGTGAGGAGCAGCACGGACTGGAGGTCATGGCTCTGCCTCCTAGTGGCCATTTGTTGGCGGAGGGTGTCAGATGCGGGCGCGCCCAGGAGGTTCGGGCGCGTGTGATGGTAGCCTAGATCCCTCGGGGATCTAGCCAGGAATTTTGTGCGGTGCGGGGGTGCCACTCAAGGCCATCTGCGGCTCTGGTCGGCCTGGTGTGTGCTACCACTTGAGCACTGCGTTGGTTTTCCCTTGAAGAGGAAAGGGTGATGCAGCAAAGTAGCATAAGTATTTCCCTCAGTTTTTGAGAACCAAGGTATCAATCCAGTATGAGACTACACGCAAGTCACCTTGTACCTACACAAGCAAATAAGAACCTTGCAACCAACGCGATAAAGGGGTTGTCAATCCCTTCACGGCCACTTGCAAAAGTGAGATTTGATAGAGATGATAAGATAAATATTTTTGGTATTTTTATGATATAGATTGAAAGTAAAGATTGCAAAGTAAAATAGATTGGAAAGTTATATGATGGAAAATAGACCCGGGGGCCATAGGTTTCACTAGTGGCTTTTCTCAAGATATCATAAGTATTACGATGGGTGAACAAATTGTTGTCGAGCAATTGATAGAAAAGTGCATAGTTATGAGAATATCTAGGCATGATCATGTATATAGGCATCACGTCCGCGACAAGTAGACCGAAACGATTCTTCATCTACTACTATTACTCCACACATCGACCGCTATCCAGCATGCATCTAGAGTATTAAGTTCATAAGAACAGAGTAACGCATTAGGCAAGATGACATGATGTAGAGGGATAAACTCAAGCAATATGATATAAACCCCATCTTTTTATCCTCGATGGCAACAATACAATGCGTGCCTTGCTGCCCCTGCTATCACTGGGAAAGGACACCGCAAGATTGAACCCAAAGCTAAGCACTTCTCCTATTGCAAGAAAGATCAATCTAGTAGGCCAAACCAAACTGATAATTCGAAGGGACTTGTAAAGATAACAAATCATACATAAAAGAATTCAGAGGAGATTCAAATATTGTTCATAGATAATCTTGATCATAAACCCACAATTCATCGGATCTCGACAAACACACCGCAAAAAGAATTACATCGAATAGATCTCCAAGAGAATCGAGGAGAACTTTGTATTGAGATCCAAAGAGAGAGAAGAAGCCATCGAGCTAATAACTATGGACCCGAAGGTCTATGGTAAACTACTCACACATCATCGGAGATGCTATGGTGTTGATGTAGAAGCCCTCCGTGATCGATTCCCCCTCCGGCGGAGCGCCGAAAAAGGCCCCAAATGGGATCTCATGGGTACAAAAGGTTGCGGCGGTGGAAATAGGGTTTCATGATGCTCTCGGATGTTTTCAGGGTATATGAGTATATATAGGCGAAAGAAGTCGGTCAGGGGAGCCACGAGGGGCCCACGAGGGTGGGGGTGTGCCTACCCCCCTGGGTGTGCCCTCCTGCCTCGTGGCCTCCTCGTTTCTTTCTTGACGTCCACTCCAAGTCTCCTGGATTGCGTTTGTTCCAAAAATCACTCTCCCGAAGGTTTCATTCCGTTTGGATTCCGTTTGATATCCTTTTCTATGAAACAATGAAATAGGCAAAAGAACAACAATTTGCACTGGGCCTTTGGTTAGTAGGTTAGTCCCAAAAATAATATAAAAGTATATAGTAAAGCCTATTAAACATCCAAAACAGATAATATAATAGCATGGAACAATCAAAAATTATAGATACGTTGGAGACGTATCAGTGTGCTCCTTGTGACTCAAGTGGGCGGAGGGGTGGCCGTGGAAGGGATCTCCCTCGGCTAGGTCCGTTTCAGCCATCGCAGAGTGGTGGCACCGGTCAGCAGGTCAGTTGCAGTGGCTTGGGCAACGGTGGTTGGCAGTTGGTGGTGGGGTGCGGGTGGGGGTGGCAACTCTCTTCTTCCCTGATCGGGCTGGCGGTGCAGGATGCTTGTATGAGCCATGACTGGGAGCTCATGCTCGGGCGGACCAATTTAGGCCTGGGACAAATTGGAGCTCCGCTCTAGGTAAAGGATGGTGGGCTCGGTCTAGGGGGTGCATGCGCATGTTGAGTTCCTTCTCTTTGTGGGTACGACGGTTGTTTGGGGTGGTCGGGACATCGCATATCTATCAGGCAGATCGGAGTCGTCGTCACAGATATGGTGTTGTGCGAGCATGTTCGGCGGCGGCAGTCAGTAGTCACGCCCCTACAGTGGTGGTGTTAATCTAGACATTGTGGCTGATGCGAGGTTAGGGGTGAAAGGAGGTGCCTTTTACTCCTCCTATTGTGGTGGGTACACTGTGATGCAGGCAGATGGTGATGGCTTAGACATGGATGCCGAGATGGCGGCCCCGGGTGGCGGTGCACATGGTTGGCTCTCTTGCGGGAAACCTCGTGGCGGTGGTGACTCGCGGTCTTGGTCGTCTGGGCGACAAGACGGGTGGCTCGAGCGTCGTCTCTGTATTCTCAGTGGCGGCGCTCCAATCTGGATCAAGGGACCTATCCTCTGTGTGTTAGTCCTAGAGACCTCGTGGTGGCACGGGAGAGTTGCCGAGCGAAAGCTTTGCGCCTTGGCACCAACGACCACGACAGTTGTGGGTGCCGCTATCTTCTTGAATAGTTGTTGTGGTTCTTCTCTCCATGTCATGGCTCCGGGTGAAAACTCTATTTGTTGCGGACTCGACAGTGGCGATGCTTTTGCGCCGTTCTCCCTCGTGAGGGCGTTGTCATGGAGCTTAAGTGTACTAGGGCGTCGTCTGTTGTTGTGTTCAGATCTTCTTGTATTCTCGTTTGGTTGTGTATTGTTCTGCGTGTGCCAGTTATCCTGGGATCAGCTTTGTAAGAAGGCCACCTCACCACCTTGTATCATTCGGTCGTGTACCTGTTCAGTTGTGGCTTTATATATAAAGTGGGGCGAAAACCTGTTTTGAGAGATATGGGATATAGGGCTGCCGTGATCCGACCCTCTTGTACGTGTATATATGCACCTCATGCAGATCAATCTAACATGAGTTGCATCATCTCTTCTCCTACCAATAAACGTGGTATCAAAGTTTAAGGCTTGAATTCAAATCCTGACTTTCACAGTTTATCCAAAAATTATCATTGCCCCCCCTTTGTGTCAATGTATAGGCCCCTTGAGCCATACCTCCGAGTCTATCTACGTGTTGACTCCCTTGTCACATGTAAGAGGAGGTGTTGCAAATTTATATGTGCATTGTCTAACCCTTTCCATCAGTTCAGACTTTTAGTTGCATTGGCTAGTGCATGAAGCTAACATGCGTCACACGTGAGAGAGGGTGTTGGAGTGTATATGTGGATTCTCTAGCCCTTTCCATCAGTTCAGGATTTTGGTTGTGTTGGCTAGTACATATATCTTAACATGGTATATTGGTATCAGATACCTCTCATCCCTAAACCTAGCTTCCGCTCCTCCCACCACCTGCTGTCGCCACACCTCTCCTTCCTCCAGCTATAGCAGCCACACCTCCTACCACCGATGCACTTCTCCTCCATCCCATCACAATCGCCCTCCTTTTCTATCAACACTGACCTTCGTATTCCTCTCGTTGCAGCCACCCCATCTCCTGCTATCGCTGCCATTGCTTCTCCCAATTCCTCCATCTATGGTGCTTCCAACCCCTTCGCGGGTCCTGATCCTCCCTCTGTCGCTGACATCTACAACATCATCATCTTTGATCGGGTCCCAGATCGTCTTGATCAAACCGAGTCCACCTACTACGCTTGGAATACCCACTTCTCTCTATTTTTTCACGAGTACTATCTCACTGATCGCATCGACGGCTCCATCAACGCACATGTCATGAAGGGCGGTGTTGAGTGGTCGACCATTGACACCACTCTGTCATCGGATGGTCCTACCTCACCATCTCCTATTGTACACGCTCGCGCACGACGATGACGACGCCTACTCAATGTGTACAAAGCTTGGTGGCCTCTTCACCGACAATCGGCTCCAGTGACTTGTCTTCCTTCACCAAGAATTCTCTAGGTGCCACCAGAACAAATCTTCCATCAATGACTTCTTCATGTGCTTAAAGATGCTCTCTGACGAGCTGCATGACATCAGCAACACGGTCTCTGATGATCTTCTGCTCAACACTCTCACCGGCGGCCTCAATGAAGACTTTGGCAACGCCATTTCCAACCTTACCCCGCTGCCCGAGCCAAATTCCACAAGATCATGGCCTACCTGAACTTGGAGGAGCGCCCAATTAAGCAGCTGAAGTCTTGGGCCATGCATACCGCCCTTATCACCGGCACCTCTCATGGCGTTGCACCATCGCCGCCAGCTGCTTCTTAGTGGCGGCGACCTCCCGTGTCGTCGGCTCCATTCTACCAGCAACAGCAGCCGGTTCGAACCTCCTCTGACCGCAGGCGGTGCGGCAAACACAGCCGCAACAATTTTGGGGGAACGTCATGGCAATTCCTTCCAACTCTGCCATGGAACTCCAGTCACAACACTTGGACTGGGGTTGTTCATGCGTATACCATGCCTGTTCCTCATGAACCGGCTCCCGGATTAATTGGCCCTCCGCCAGCTAGTCACCAGGCCTATGTCGCAGCACCAAAGCAGCACGACGTGTATCCCATGTTGCCGCCTCTATCAGCACAGTAGCCCAGTGTCTACTTCCCCAACACCATGATGCAACAGTCGTCTCCATCACCATGGGATCTTGCCCTCCTCATGGTGCTTAACTCCGCCCCCTCGACGAGCAACCATGGCGGTGGAGGCGACTGGTACATGGACACTGGGGCTACTGCCTATATGTCTTGTCATCCCGGTAATCTTCGTACTTCCTATCCCACCAAGACGTCAAGTGGCATCAGCGAAGGTGATGGCTCCTCTCTTCCTATCACACATGTTGGAGATGCTTCTTTTCCATCTTCCTCTATGTCTCTCTCTCTCTCTCTCTCTCTCTCTCTCTCTCTCTCTCTCTCTCTCCCTCTCTCTCTCTCTCCCTCTCTCTAATATACTTGTTTCTCCGACACCCACAAAAAATCTAGTTTATGTTCAATATTTTACTCGTGAAAATCTTACTATTGTTGAATTTGACGAGTTTAGTTTTTCTGTCCAGGACACCCGTACCCCGATGGTTCTTCACCAATGTGACAGCCCCACGAGCTCTACCAGGTGCATCAATCATCCTCCATTGTTGTCAGCCCCGTCCCTCTCCCCCGGTGTAGATCATTGGCATGTTCTCCTAGATCATCCCAACCCTATACTGCAGTCCATCATATTCTTAAGAGTTTTTCTTTCACTTGTAATAAGATCAACGATCACATAGCTTGCCACCTTGGAAAGCATGCTCGTCTTTCGTTTAGTGCATCTTCTACCATTGCAATTTTTCATTATCAATTAATTCTTGGCGATGTATGGGCATCCCCTATTGCAAGTGATATTTGTTTTATTTATTATATTATCATCATAGATGATTTTTCTCACTATGTATGGACTTTTACCTTACGACAAAAGTCAAACGTGTTACCTACTCTCACAACTTTCTACTCATACGTTTCCACACAACTCGGTTGCTCTATTCATGCACTCCAAACCTACAATGGGAAAGAGTTTAATAACCTCTTCGTTGGCAACATACTAATTCCCATGGCACTATATTTCATCTCGCATGTCTATATACATCGCAACATAGCAGTCGTGCCAAACGCATCCTGTGCACTCTTAACGATTGCATTCACACACTTCTCTTTCATGCTAATGTGATACCTTGCTTCTGGCCCAATGCACTAGTCACGGTGTCTCTTCTTCTTAACATTTGGACATGTCATCCTTGCTAGAACTACGTGCCACACCACTTGTTCTTCAGCCCCCACTGTCCCATGATGAGCTTTGACTTTTCAGGTGCCTTTGTTACCCTAGCATCGCCTCTACCACTCCACACCAGCTCGCCCTGCATGCTCACTCGCATGCATCTTTCTCGGCTACCCCTCAAACACCAACGACTACTGATGCTATGATCCAATCTCTCATCATGTGGTCACCTCGAGGCACGTTTACTTTGACGAGAATCTTTTTCCGTTTCAACAAGTACCATCGCTAGCTCCTCTGCCACTTTGTATACTATTTGTAGTGCTATTATTAGGTTGTATTGATTGGCATGCGTCCTTTCTTAGCTTGAAAAATATCAAAAAGTTCGGCAAAGCCCAGTCCAAGCAAGTAGGACTGCACGCAAGTAGAAATTGTTACCGCCTAGATCAATGACCTCCCTGCTGCCTCCTAGATACTCTTTTCTTGTTCCAGAATAACACGGAGCTCCATCGACGATGACATTAACGTGCCATTGGCTAGTGCGAGATGGAAAGGAGGGAGAATACACATGCGTCTGATTATAGTTCTCCTTTCCTTAGGGGTTTTCATGCAAGGATGATATTGATTCTTTTTGAAAAGGAGGATTACCCCTGTTTTATGCACTGCGAATATAGAGGGTGCGGCCAAAAAATCAAGTTGATATAAACATGAAAAAACATAAAATGTGACAACACATGAGACTACATTTAATCCACTACAGAAAAAACATATGAAGTTGTGTATGAAACATACATGACAAAGAACATTTTAACCACGGCGAAGCGTACGCCGAGTGTTACACTTGGTTTACACCTCAGGGCTTAATAGGTTTCGGCTTAGGGGCTATAAGACGAGTATCAATTATCGGGCACATGACTTACATGTAGGCCTAGTATAATACAGAGGCACCCGACAAAAATAGTGAGGTGAGGTCACGGCTTCATGTAGAGTTTGGCGTCGTGGTGTGTCATTCTTTTCCTCTCGGGCTCGCGACTAGAAACCCTAGTCACCGCCAGGAGAGTTCCTCCGCCTCGTTCCTCCGGCGGCTCCCCCTCCACCGGCGACCTCGGTCGTCGGTGGTGAGGGGGGTCGCTGGATCTATGCGTGTGGATCGTGTAGCTTTAGGTTAGGCCCTAGTAGCTTTGATTTTTCGGCCGATCATCGTCTTCATGTCAGAGGCGGCGATGGCCGCGCTAAATAAAGAAGGTTCAGATCTGTCCCCAACAAGGCAATCGTTCCTATGGTTGGGGATGAATTTGGAAATCAGTCTGTCCAAGTAAGGATGGTGTGGCGGCGGCATCATCCTCGTGGTGGACCAGTGTCCTCTGGCTCCGTCGTTGCGACGGTGGTTGCTCCAACGCTGGTGTGGAGCTTGGGAGGTAGTTCAGGAGCGGATGCAGATTATGATCTGCATCGATGACATCTGGAAGACGAAACATGTGCTGGATTTGTGGTTGATGGATGGCATGCATGGTTTCCTCCTTCGACGTCTTAGTCGTGGTGGGGTGCCAGATCTGGACTTCGACGGCGTGTCCGGGATGTTGCCTCGGTTTGACTTGTTCAACGATAATGGCTTTGCTTTTGGTGAGCCACCTTGGAGGTCCGCAAAGCTGCTTATCAGCGATGGAGCCGCGTCGAGCTCAGGTGAGGAGGCGATCCCTCATTTTTTTTCCTTTGGTGGCTGCTGCGGTGGTGCCGGAGGCAGATGACGGGAGTTGGTGTTAAGTTCGGCGATGTTCTGCTATCTTTTCAATTTTGTCATGTCAGTCTTTACGTGACTTGTACTTTATTTTTCATGATATGAATGAGACACGTATTATCATGCAAAAAAAATCACGGCTGGCAGTACCTAATGGAGCTGCCACATGGCCCGTCTGTAAGCCTAGTGTTCACTAAGCCGTATGCCGGCAAGGACACACGGTTTACTTGTAAGCCGGGAAGCTTGGTCGTGTGTTACGTGTACCATATGGCTTACAGATAGGTCATGTACTCGTGGGTAAGCCAAGAGTCGTTCTGGCGTTACGGCTTAGTGACTAAGCCGTGTGTTACCTCCCAGTGTTCTGCCGCCGGCCAGGGGATCATGTTGCCACTACGTGTCACCGTATACCGAGTATTTTGTAGACTCGCACTAAGCTTATATCTAAATCGGTAGGTGCAAATTGGTTCTTGCATTTTTATAAGCCGAGTGTGTTTTTGGCATACACGACTTATTTGTAATACTCGGCCATCCGTGGGCCCGGGCGGTGTATGGTGTTGATCGAAAGCTAGAGGGGTTTGTCGGGGGAATATTCCTCTTGTTCCGTGTCACAGCAGGTAACGCCGACATACCAAACCAAGTTGGAGCGTGTGCAGTCATAGGACTCCCTCCCGCCTGCTCGATGTGGGGGTATGAGCGAGCGGAACTTTTGTTATTGTACGAATTGTCCTGGATAGTCAGAGCATGATCAATTCTGAAATGTTTACACAGTAGATACACACTAGCCATAAGCTATGTGGTAATTATTCGTAGTTGTTAGAGATGTAGAAGTATCTTAACTAATTACTCTTTACAGATTGTTCTTTACTTTGATCGTCGTTATACTTGCATTGGCTGCTCATGTCTGTTTGTTTAATGTTTGTATTACTGGATAGCAATTAGGAATATGTCTATAGTATGAAATGTTTAATTATTACTCTGATGTTTTACTGCAATAGAGAAAGTCAAAGAGGTAGATCTCCATGATCAAACGGGCTAGGGTTAGGCTTCTCCGTGCGGTCTACGGCATTGACCGGAAGGTTGAGGGGTTTGACCGGGGGATATTTCTATTGTTCTGTGTCACGGCAGATCATGCCGACATGCCAGACCAAATTGGAGCGCATGCAATCACATGACTCCCTCCGGCCTACTCGATATGAGAGGACTAACACCCTACGTCTTGAACCTTCCTGCGTGACTGTCCGGTTTGTGAGGCAGGTGCCACATCAATGTTTTGCACTGGGTATTTAAACATCACATCACCCTTTCATTGATATATCCAGGCCCCACACAGGCCCGTGCGGTATCCAGGCCCTCCCTGGGGCGGTTTTCGGTGCTACGGCCATCCATGGGCCCGGGCGGTGTGTGACACTTGTATCATATGCCTCTTATATATGTGAGGATAGTCACACGATTTAACCTATACCAACATAATTGCGGAGGCGCGTAGGGGGAGGCGATGGTGTGTGCCGATACCCGAGTGGCCGGTGTGCAGTATTGTGACCGTGTCATGGGGAGGAGCGCCACCCCGAAATGTATCCAGATTGATGAAACTCGTTAACAAAACTTGGTATCGTCCTCGTGTGATTGCTTTTAGTCCTCGATAGATCGACTAAGCGTCTCAAATTATTCCTCGGGTGATTGATTTTAGTCCTGGGTAGGAATAAGAGGAAGGAAAAAAAATGCAATAGCTAACTATAAGTCCAAGTCACCACTAAGCACTGCATGTAGTTTGTGCACCGTAAGCCAAGGAGTTGGCAATTTTATCAGGTGCTCGGCTTATAGCCATCATCGTCAAGGAGCCGTTAGTGGACCGCGAGCAGGTCATGTGGCAATTACGTTTGCCGTGTATTGTCTGTAAGACAAGTACTTTTTCGCCCACATACTCGGCTTTTGTAGGAATAAGCCCGTGAACCCGTGTTTTGACAGTCGAGGTATGTCTTGATACTAGGTGACGTGTGATTTTCCTGTAGTGATCAAATGTTCGGATCATTATTCTAATTTACCAGTAGAATTGTTGGTATTTTATCCACACACAAAATGATGTGGTATTGCAACTTAAGGAACAACGAAAAAAGGATTTAGCAGGTCACTAAGTAAAACAGACTCATCAGGCTAAAAGGTATTATCAAGCTTTCAGTCCTTGATCAAGTCAACCTTTCGGCCCCATCATTTGTCCCTCGTCTACCTCGAGAAAATTCTCTGGCTATGGCCATCCAATGCGCACGTGAAACTGAGCCAGCAACAAGGGTCAACTCAGCCGACGAACTTCGAGGCCAAATGAGCCCTTTGTTTGTCCACGTTCGGCCGGGCCGCTCGCCTGTCCTGCCGCGAATGCCAGCGAGAAATATGAACATAGCCCAATCTTCTCATTAAAATTTAAATCTGTGACAAACTCTGCATGTCACCAGCCTGCATGAACAGTGTGGCCCAGAAGTCCAACTCATCGTTGCTCGACGACGGCGATGCGCTATCTACGCCGAAGGTGTCGCTGGTTTCCATCCCGGAACCGGAGCTGTCCACCGACATCGCCAGTGTCTCCGACCAGAAGCTGTCGTCAATCTGGAACTCCTCCGATTCCGAGGAAGAGCTTCCCGTGTTCTCCAACGACGAGGCCATCGAGTAGCCGGTGGCGGACGACGTCGAGAGGGACTGCTCCGGTGACATCGAGAGGGACTGCCCCGGTGACGACGCCGGCTCGGAGGTCGGGCCATCGAGCGCGCTCGCTGCCACAGCAGGCTTCTTGGTTTTGCGCTTAGGCGCTGCCTGGCCGGATGGCTTGGACGAGGACTCGAGTCGCTTCTTGAGGTGTGTGTGCCAGACGTTCTTGATCTCGTTGTCCGTCCTCCCAGGCAGCCTGGCGGCAATGGTGGACCATCTGTTGCCGAGCATGGCGTGGAGTTGGATAATGGCTTCTTCCTCCTCGCTGGTGAAGTTACCGCGCTTGATGTCGGGGCGCAGGTAGTTGATCCATCGGAGGCGGCAGCTCTTGCCGCAGCGCAGCAGGCCGGCCTGCTTCGGCAGCGCCCGCCAGTTGCTGTGCCCGTGCTGCTCGATGTGAGCGACCAGGGTCATGTCCTCCTCCGCCGTCCACGGGCCCCTCTTGAGCCCCATCTTCTCGCAGCAAGGAGCCCTCACCATTGCTGTTGCTTACTCTGTATGCTCCTCTGCACTCTTCTCTTCTCTTCGCGCAGGCCCGGATAAGACGCTCGCGCTGTGTGTGTGTGATGGGTCGGAGGCGAGGGGGGGAGTCGGATGCTCGGAGGAAGCTGATGATGGTTTGTGGATTGCGAGGGCGTTGGGCTATTTATGCTCGCTCGCGTCGACAGCAAAACGTGGTCAATTGGGGTTCTTGGGCAGCTTCTGGGAAGGATCGAGCCGAATGGCCACACCGCTGGGTGACAAAACGAGGCGGAATAGCAACGTTCGCTCCCCGTTGTTCATTTTCTATTGTTTGGAGTCCATGTACGGTGTTTTGGTTTGTTTCCTTGTTTATTACTACTCGCTTTGCTTCTACTTTAGTTACTATATACTCCTGTGCCCATTTTAAAATCCACATGTTGGATGCGCATGTGTTTCTGGTGGCATTGTTCTCTCTGAAATGATTAGTGAACTGCTGCCTCGTTTGTCTCAGGAGTGGACGTACTTAGCTTTGCTGCAACAAAGAGATCAATGGGATTCTCAATCAGATTCAGGGGCCCTTGTTATATGTGCAGTGAGTCTATCACAACAGTTTTGTACTAGCACTGGTTCCAGCAAAAAACGCTTATTAAAAAAAACTAAAATATCGCGTATATCATGTGACACAATATATTCCTACACACCTTGGTTAAGAGAATACTGCTTGAAAGTGTTTTGTTCTTGATTATTTGATCGATGGTCCTGAACCGCTTTCCTCCTCCCTCCTACTAAACCCTAGGAGCTAGGGCGGCGGTGCCGATCTACCTCTTCCGGGGCTAGATCACATGCCTCCCCTCCTTCCGTCTGCTGCTCCACTGAAGGGAGCAGACACGGACCATGCTGTTTTGGATGGGGGTGGTGATATGGTGAGGCTTTTAGTTTAGGTTTTGATTCCCGGTCCCGATGATGAGGCGATGGCGCCGCAGTCATTATGGAATAAGCTTTAAGAAAATTTGAAGACCATTTCCTCACGTTTACCATTTCCGGATAGAGCAACTAATTTAGGAAATCAGTGACATAGTCGGCCATTTCATTTCAATGAAGCCGCAACTTTTACATTACCCAGAATGCCTGACCAAGAAACTTTTTGGATAAGAAAAACGATGCCGCCCGTAAAAGAAAGCGGAAAGGTGGTGGCAACATTTTACTTTCTTCCTTTCGCTCTCCTTGAGACGAACCGGCCGTATGACGAAGCAAAGTGCGCTGGAGATGTCTGATTAGTTATCAACCACCTCCAAATCTCTCTGAATGGGTTTCAGTTCAAGTCCAAACCACCTTTTAGCCTTAGGGACTTCTGTGATCAAGTGGGCGATTTTAGACGAGGATGCATGATTCAATCAAGTGGATCTTATGAGCTGATTCGGTATTTGCTAAGTCTGTAGTGAATCGGCGCGCGTTGCTTGCCGTCAACACGACCTCGAGGTGTCATCAGCAATCACTCTTTCAAAATCTTTTGCAGTATATTTTTTACTGAAATACTGATCGATTCAACAAGGAGAGACCTGGCTTCACCTGAAGAAGAAACGGAGAGACCTAGCTAGCTTTTGCAGCGTTCTTTGATTGATTAAAATAACATTGTACGTGACAAAATTAAACTTTTACATCATCCATGTTGTTCTCTTGTGACGGTTTCAGTGTTTGTTACTTGTAGTAATTACCACGCAAACGTATGAACTGGTACACAACGTACAAGATGAATCAGTAATCACATTGGTAGCCCGGATGTGCATGAACTGGTATCACACCAGCTTTGTCCTGGTCACTCTTACGGTACATGTGGGTGACGTTAGTTAAGTAGAAGCTCCAGCAGATAAGTTAACGCTCCATGGTTAGAAAATCAGAGAAAGTTGAATACTATACCAGGTTGATTCAATGGCCATACCGGATGTTACACATATATATGGTGCTCAAAACCTTCATTGCCTTCTTCAAATATAATTAAAACGAGCTTCAGTTGACGTGGTCAACTTAGTAGAGACATTGTCAGTTTGCACCACCTTAATTGGGTCATTGTTGAAATATATTGCCCACCTCCCTTCATCAGTTCGGACTTTTAGATGAGTTGGCTGGTGCATGAATTCAATATCATATTAGAGCCAAGAGGTCTTGAGTTCAAGACAACGTAATATTAAATAAAACGATTCTGCGGACTACATCTGTCGGGGCGGACGGCGTCCCCCGCGAGCACCTATGGGGCCGGAGCCCCTTTCGTTGTTCGGTGAGGGGGGCGGAGGGAGCACGGAGAGCAGATCGAGGCGAGCACACGGGCGGTTTACCCAGGTTCGGGCCGCGATGGACGCGTAAAACCCTACTCCTGCTTGGTTGTATTGAACTGGGGAGCTCGGGAGCTTGGAGAGCTAGCTACACCGAGCGTATGGCTGTCTGGATTCCGGATGTCCAAACCTCCGAACCCCCCCAACCTCCGAACCCCCGAACCTCCTCTACGTTGCACACGGGCCTCCTTTTATAGCGCAAAGGGGTCACCGACAGGTGTCAACGTAAGAGAAAGGGGTAAAAGTGTAAAAGGGGTGGAAGTTGTAACAGTGCGGGAACAGTGGCGCTACAGTGCGGCACAGTGTTATCATACCTACTTCTGACGGTAGGGGACAAGGGCATTAAATGCCCGTCACGGTCGCCCGGACAGCACCGAGGCGGACCGTTAGGTGCGCCACCGCTCGCCTCGATGGTGGCTGCATGCCACCGCATACCCCAGGCTGCGCGGTGCCCCGCCACGTGCCCTTGGGGGAAGCCCCGGAGCGACGCGTGGGCGGGCGAGCTGGAGCGCAGTCCTGAGGTGGCGATTTGCCGCGGCAAGTGGCTTGCCGCGGGGGTCGTCTTCCTGTGCCTGATAGCTTGCCGGCTATCAGGCCTTGCCGGGGCGCATGGCGCGCCGTGGCGGGCTTCTCTTGTGGTGCCTGGGTTCGGCCTTCCCGACAAGCTCCTCTTGTCGGGGTCTCGATCTTCTGTCTCTTATACTTTGTTCTTGGATGGTATTACATGGGCTCAGTCGTCCCGGCAAGCTCCTCTTGCCGGGGTCTTGTCTTCTTGGCCCGGCAAGCTCCTCTTGCCGGGGGCCTTGTCTTGGATGCTTGGTCTTCTCTTGGCGCTTCCTGGGCGGGCCTCGCCGCAGGGTGCTACAACTGCCCGTGCACAAGTCTGGGGTACTAAGGTACCCCTACTTTAGTACACCGACAGGAGCCCCCGGGCCTGGGCCACACACGGTGCCGAGCGTCGTTGGGCCAGGCCCTAACAGTGCACGGGCACGCGTGGCCTTGGTCGCGCTACTCCTTAACTCCGCACCCGTCGCACCTTCCCCAGGCGGCGCGCGCTTATCGCGGCGTCGTAGGGGGCGGGGCGTGCGGGGTGAGCGTGACGTGGGTGGCGTGCGCGGGACTGAACCGCGCAGGCGCGCGTCACGTCGCGCACGATCTCTTTATTCGGAGAGGCGAAGCGCCCCCCCCCCCCCACCTCTTCCTCTTATAAGCGGAGGAAAGTAGGGGCGGTTCGCCCTTCCCTTGGTTGCTACCTCTCTAAAACCTCTGCCGCCTCCTTCTCCCGGAGACAGCAGCGATCTGTCCTTGGAGCGCCCGGCGTCGTCAACTTCGACGATCCCCCTCCCCCGCCCCCGCCATGGCCCCGAAGAGCGATAAGGCGAAGGGGAAGGCCGCGAAATCGGCCGAGGCGCTACGGCTTGAAGCGCTTCGGAAGGAGACGGCGACGTTCCCCCCCCCCCAGCTCGGTGCGGTGGAGCTGAGGGACAAGTACCGCCTCTTCTGGTCGACGAAGACGCGAGCGCATCCGCGCACGCGGGTGCTTCCCGCCGACGCCCAGAAGCAGTACCCGACCGGGTATCCTTTCTTCGTCGTCTTCTTCTACTGCGGGCTCTGCCCGCCTTACTCGGAGTTCTTCTGTGAAATCATGAACACCTATGGCCTCCACCTCCTCGACTTTACCCCCAATGCCGTCCTGACAATGGCGGTCTTCACGCACCTCTGCGAGAACTTCGTCGGAGTTCGTCCCAACGTGGCCCTCTTCCGGCACTTCTTTGCCCCTCGGGTGGAGGAAGGAGAGCCGCTGTCCGGTGGGATCGCCTGGGTTTCCCGGTCCGGCAAGAAGGAGGCCTACTTAGATGGGGACCTCCGCGGCAGGTGGGAGGAGTGGAGGGCGGAATGGTGCTTGATTGTCGAGGACCATCCGCAGCCGTTCACCGTCGTGCGCCGAACTCCGGTGGTGCGCGGCGATGGCTGGAGCGAGGTGTCCCCGGACGATGCCAAATTGAAGATCGCCATCACCCGGATTCTGCGTCTCAGGCTTGCCGGCCTCACCGTCGGCGCCGTCGGCGCGGATTTCCTTCGCCGCCGGATCGCCCCTTTGCAAGAGAGGGGGAGGCCGGCCTGGGAGTTCCAGAATGCGGCGGACATCATGAGGCTGCGTCCGGGCCTCAATTTCAACTTCACCGTGCTAGAGCACGACGCGATGTTGAGGGAGTTGTTCAAGCACGACCCCGACCACCCGGAGTGGTTCTGGCTGCCGCCGGGCGTCGTTCCCTTGTGCAACAACTCGTCGCTCAGCCATATCCTTGCGATGATGCCATTGTGCGACTCGCATGGGATCAATGCGACCTGGCATGAGCCGCCGGAGGATGTCGTGCGGGCCTTCTTCGACGGCCTGGAGGAGGAGCCAGTCAATCCCGCCGAGAAGGATGGCCTCATCCGAGACACCACCGCGGCGGAGTTTGCTTACATTGCCTCCAGGATGGAGGAGGCGGCGGCCGCCGCGGCCGCGGGCGAAGCTGGGTTCACCGGGGCCGAGGCGGAGGCGGCGGAGGCAGAGAGCCTTGCCGATCCGATGGAGCTTGTCGACCAGGGGGAACCAGCCGGGCACGGCGGCGAGGACGAGCCTGCCCAAGACGCGAGCGGCTTGCCGGAGGTCGGCGTTGCCTTCCTGCAGCCTCCGGGCGGCTCGTCGCAGGCGGAGCCCCCGGCCCAGCCGAGGAGGCGCCTCCGCAGGGCCGGGTCGGCAGCGGGAGCGGGGTCTTTGCGGGCTGGGGCTTCGGTTGCCGCTGCGCCCCGCGCCGCGGCGTCGACGGGGGCGGAGTCATCTACTGCCCCTGCCAAGCGGCCCCGGGAACCCACTCCCCTGTCCCCCCGCGTCAGGGCCGAGCCGGTTTTCGACTATTCTGCGCTCAGCTCCGACGACGAGGAGGACGGAGAGTAAGTTCCCTTATGGAGCTCATATCTTTTTCCCTGTTGGTTCGTCCTGTTCGACAGCTCGTTCGCCCTTCCCTTAACCCGGTCCCCTTTTCAGGACCCTGGCTCAGAGGAGAGCGAAGAGATCGAGGATCCCGTGGGTCATCCTTGATGACGAATCTCCCCCGGCAAGCGAGGTCGTGTCGGAGGCGCCCTTACCGGACCCGGCAGGGGATCCTCAGGGCAGCCCGCAACGCAGCCCCCAGCGTGAGCACATGACTTGCTCCTGCCGCTTGGCGCGTACGCGAGCTCTCCTTCTTCTTGTTGTTGATGCGAAGTTGTTGCTTTTGGGCAGGAGCGGAGCAGCTCCGGCGGGCGCGTCCGGAGGGCGCCCCCGCCGTGCCGACCACGTCTACTACCCTGCCAAGGGAGAGATCCCCGGCGAGGGAGGAGCCCCCGGCAAGGGAGGACCTTCCGACGGGGGACGCGGCCAACGATCCCCCAGCCGCGGCGAGCGCGGCTTCGGACCCCGTCGCCGGTAACTCTCCCTTGCGCAGAAAAGCTCCCCTTGGTCTTTTCTTCCTTTGACTCGTTCGATTGATCTTTCTCCTTTCCTCAGACCCGCCCGCCTCGGATTCGATAGAGGCTGAGGTCGTCGTCGAGGAGGGCGCGCATGGCGATGCCGACGACGTTGCCGGCGCTCGGGAGGCGGACGGCGTTGATATCCCCGCGGGCGACGGGGAGGCCGAGGCCGCCAAAGCCGACGCGGCCGCCTGGGGCGAGGGGACCGGTAATCGTGCTGACGGCCCCGAGGTGACGGGGGCGTCGGGCACTCCGCCGGCCAGCGACCCTGCCGCCGCCGCCGCGGCGGACTCCGAGGAGCCCCCGGCGGGCGCCTACCTGAAAGCAGGCGACGGCGTCTTCATCAGGCTCCCCTGGGAGTCGAGCTCCAGGGCGCCTGTTGAGGGGGAGGCCTTGGACGGAGAGGTGCTTGCCTCCGTCGGGCTGACGGTGGTGGACGTGCCAAACTCCAGCGGCAATGAGCCCGAGGAGGAGCAGCTGTTCCGTAGGCTTGTGTCGCTCTACCGGGACCGGCAGGCCAAAGTGGAGCGGCGAGAGGCCCTTGTCGCGAAGGCGGGTGCGGACATGGAGAAACGCGCCGCCGAGCTCCGGGAGCTCAACCAGCAGGCCGTCCAGTCCCTGGCGGAGGAGCGGAGGCAGCTTGGCGAGGCGCGGACGGCCTTTATCCTTGAGAAGGCGGAGGCCGAGGAGCAGCAGAGGCTTGCCGCCGCGGAGTTATCCGCGCGGGAAGGCGAGCTGGTGCTGAAAACGGCCAGCCTCGCCAACCACGAGGAGGAGGTTGCCGCGCGCGAGCGGGCGCTCAGCGGAGACCTGAAGAAGGCGCAGGACGCTGCTGCAGCCGCTGAGGTCGCCAAGAAGGGGCTGGAGGCGAGGGTGGCGCAGCTCGATTCCGACTTCAAGGCGAAGGACGAGGAGCTTGCCGCGCTCCGGCAGGAGCGCGAGAAGGGTGCGCTCACCCTCGGTGAGCTTCAGGGTCGCTTCGCCGAGAAGATCCAGGAGCTTGACGCCGCCAAGAACTCCAACTCCATTCTGGAACTGAAATTGGAGGCGCTCGGCAAGGCGCTGGACAGCGCTAAGGAGCGGGAGGCGGCTTTACGGAAGGAGGTCGACGGCAACGAGGAGCTGCTGAGGCGCGCCGCCGTTTCCCAGAACACCTTCAGGGATACGGTGGAGCGGTGGACCGAGGGCCTCGTCGACATCGCCGCCACCATCGACAAGGAGCTGACGCTGCTGGGGATCGAGGGCCACCAGTCCCTCACCGACGAGGACGTCGGGCCCAGCGCCAAGCTCACTTCCTTCTTCCAGGGGGTGGTGCAGGCGCTCCAGCACCTCCGAACGTCGCTTCCGAAGGAGCTGGCCGACGAGACGCGGGAGGCCATCTCCGGGGCCCTCGAGAGGGTGCTGGTGAAGATCGTTTTCCGCAACCCCGACATCAGGCTCACCAACGTCCTCAGGCCCTTGCCGGAGAACGCTGACCTGACGGGGATCCAGGCCCTCATCGCCCCTATCGTCAAGAAGGCGGCCGGGGTCAAGAGGATCGAGGGCGACCGCGTGGACTAGGCCGCCTGCCCCTTTCTTTTATCTCCTTTCCCTGCCGCTGATAAATATGCCATGGAAACGGCTGGTTAGAGCAGCAGTAAGGCATTTTGTAATATAACTTTTTATCTTAGGCAATGCATCGCACTGTTATCTCCTCTACTCGACCGGCGCCTTGTTTGTTTCCGCCCTACGTTTTCGGGGACTTGCCGGCGTAGGTCTCCGCCTTGCCACGGGCGCCGAGTGCGGGACGTCAGCGACCCGCTGGCGGGGCTACCACCGGCAAGAAACCTCGCCGCGGCTGGTTGCCGCTCACTCAGGTTGTTGAGCAGGCTCAAGGCAAAGTAAGCGGTGCGACTGCGGTCGCAGCACGCTTAGGGTGCCGGGCGAGCTCGAAACAAAGTGAGGACGCTACTCGGGGTGTAGCACACTCAAGTCGTTGAGCGGACTCGAAACGAAATGAGGGCGCAACCAGTCTCGTGCCGGTCCTTCCGCGCTCAGGCCTCTCAACCAAGGCTCGGTCGTTCGAGGGAGATAACTCTTAAAAATTGATGGGGCAATTGCTCGAGCTCCGGCAACTTATCTTTTCTTATCGCTTGCCGCCCGGTAGGGTAAAACCTCCTTGGGCAGCATCCAGCCCATCCTGGGGGTAGGCAAAGGCGCAGGGCCTCACGACCCTCCGGAGCTAGGCGCAGCTATGCTTGGGGATCCGCGCCCCTCTCTGCGCCAAGGATCACATGCAACTGCGGCAAGACTTGGGCAGAGAGGACGGTTGGCGGAACGGGTTCCGGCAACCGCGCTGGCAAGATTCCTCCCACGGTCGGCGTCAACTCGTTCGGCACCCCGGCGGACGAGGCGCGCCGGGGAACGAGGTCGCCTTTCTCGTGGCTTTTGGCGCTAACTTCTGCGGCTAAGGGAGCGGCGCAGAGTTCGCTGGAGGCGAATCGTTCGCCCAGCGGCCAGAAGGCGGTCCTCCTCAAGGAGCAGCTGCTTCTTGCCCAGTCTCTGCGCGAGTGGATACTCGAGGAGGGCCGCACACGAGCCCGTGGGAAAGAATGCCAAAGCTTGTCGGGAACCCCCGCTTCAACTGGACAGATCCTCGGATCCGCAGGAGCGGACTGTTCGTCAGCGTTCAGACTGCTGATCTGCTTGCCGGAGCAAGGCTTATCGGGGACACCTGCTTCGACTGGACGGACCCTGGGATCCGCAGGAGCGGGCTGTCCCCCGGCCCCCTACCTGGCGCGCCAAAGATGTCGGGGCGGACGGCGTCCCCCGCGAGCACCTATGGGGCCGGAGCCCCTTTCGTTGTTCGGTGAGGGGGGCGGAGGGAGCACGGAGAGCAGATCGAGGCGAGCACACGGGCGGTTTACCCAGGTTCGGGCCGCGATGGACGCGTAAAACCCTACTCCTGCTTGGTTGTATTGAACTGGGGAGCTCGGGAGCTTGGAGAGCTAGCTACACCGAGCGTATGGCTGTCTGGATTCCGGATGTCCAAACCTCCGAACCCCCCAACCTCCGAACCCCCCCCCCTACCTGGCGCGCCAAAGATGTCGGGGCGGACGGCGTCCCCCGCGAGCATCTATGGGGCCGGAGCCCCTTTCGTTGTTCGGTGAGGGGGGCGGAGGGAGCACGGAGAGCAGATCGAGGCGAGCACACGGGCGGTTTACCCAGGTTCGGGCCGCGATGGACGCGTAAAACCCTACTCCTGCTTGGTTGTATTGAACTGGGGAGCTCGGGAGCTTGGAGAGCTAGCTACACCGAGCGTATGGCTGTCTGGATTCCGGATGTCCAAACCTCCGAACCCCCCCAACCTCCGAACCCCCGAACCTCCTCTACGTTGCACACGGGCCTCCTTTTATAGCGCAAAGGGGTCACCGACAGGTGTCAACGTAAGAGAAAGGGGTAAAAGTGTAAAAGGGGTGGAAGTTGTAACAGTGCGGGAACAGTGGCGCTACAGTGCGGCACAGTGTTATCATACCTACTTCTGACGGTAGGGGACAAGGGCATTAAATGCTCGTCACGGTCGCCCGGACAGCACCGAGGCGGACCATTAAGTGCGCCACCGCTCGCCTCGATGGTGGCTGCATGCCACCGCATACCCCAGGCTGCGCGGTGCCCCGCCACGTGCCCTTGGGGGAAGCTCCGGAGCGACGCGTGGGCGGGCGAGCTGGAGCGCAGTCCTGAGGTGGCGATTTGCCGCGGCAAGTGGCTTGCCGCGGGGGTCGTCTTCCTGTGCCTGATAGCTTGCCGGCTATCAAGCCTTGCCGGGGCGCATGGCGCGCCGTGGCGGGCTTCTCTTGTGGTGCCTGGGTTCGGCCTTCCCGACAAGCTCCTCTTGTCGGGGTCTCGATCTTCTGTCTCTTATACTTTGTTCTTGGATGGTATTACATGGGCTCAGTCGTCCCGGCAAGCTCCTCTTGCCGGGGTCTTGTCTTCTTGGCCCGGCAAGCTCCTCTTGCCGGGGGCCTTGTCTTGGATGCTTGGTCTTCTCTTGGCGCTTCCTGGGCGGGCCTCGCCGCAGGGTGCTACAACTGCCCGTGCACAAGTCTGGGGTACTAAGGTACCCCTACTTTAGTACACCGACAACATCGATCACACGTCTAAGGACTAAAATAGTCTAGACGTGAGGTGGGGGGGGTAAGTTGACTGGTGCATAAATTCAACAGTCATCTCTGAAATAATGAATGGCCATTTTTCTAATGAGATAAAGGGATGAGGATAATAAACCAGAGAAGCTAGCTATCAAGATCTTCATAGCTGAAAATGACACCGCCCCGCCACAACGAAGACCTGCTCAAAGCTGCATCGACTCAAGGAGGAAGGCTAGACGGGTTCTTTGCACTCGCCCCGATAGCGGATCAGTTGTTAATTCGTGCTAGATTAAGTACCTACGCGACCCAATCATGCATACGCATCAGGCAGCAATATCAATGGCGAGAAGTTAAGGATCGGTGCATGCTGCAACGGGGAACGGGCTTGACAGACCAAGTTCGAATTGGAGTCCTTCCACACGGCACGATGGGTCGATTCGAAATGTTGTGTGACAAGTTTTCAGCTTGATACAGTGAAATGGAGCGGATCTTGTGTTTTTGGGTCAATGCTGGGGGTTTCACTGTACATATTGTCGAACATAACTTTGACACTAAACTACCCAGCTAAGCCTCATAAGTCATAGCCATCCGCACCTTTCTCTCGGTTCACACAACACAAGGTGGGCTGGCTAATTTTGTTTTGCTAGTTTGTGTGCCGCTACATGTGAATCCATTCCATACTTTTTCTGCCTACAGCACCACTGAGTTACAGCATCTTCACTCCCCCCCCCACCACCCCCAACAGGCCCCCGAGCGCGATTTTTTTAGCGCCGGCAAAAAGTCGGCCCAGTCGCGCCCCAGGTCGTTGCTTATCGCCGGTTTGGACCAAAATAATAACTGGTGAACCCGAGCCGAACCTAGCGCACCAGGGACGCCTGGGGCGCCGGAGCAAAAAGGCGCGCGGGGCTGCGCCGTCGGCGACAACATGCATATTCCCGCCGTTTTTACCCGATTTTTTCCTCCATTCCCCCATTGCTTCCCCCTTCTCCCCCGCCATTCCCGCCATTCTCCTCATCAGACCCGGGCGCCATGCCGCCGAAGAAGTATGTGGCCCCTTGCGCCGCCGCCGATTCAACCCAGCCGAAGCAGAGGAAGGCGAGGGTGCCGATGGCAAGGCCACCGGGCTTGTCGAACGCTGAGTGGAGGGCGGATGTTCGGCGCAGGGAGGCGGTCACCGCCGACCGGCGGAACAGGCTCATGACCAAGAGGGCCAGGAACGCGGCGGCGGCGGCGCAGCAGGGAAAGGCGTCTTGCGCGGGGATCATGAACCTTCCGCCCGGCCACTGCCCACAAGCCGCGTGGGGGAGCCAGCAGAGCGTCACGTCGCCGGCCAACTTCTCGCCGCCCCCGCCGCAATGGGGGTACGCACCCTCGCCTGGCTACTTCGACGGCGACGCGCATGTCGGTTTCAACCCCAACATCACCGTCCCGCATGGCGCCCCGCTGCGTGCCTCTCCCTCTAGCCAGAGCCCCGACCAGCGTGCACTCCCTCCCCCGCGTTCACCGCCGGCCTCAACACCCAATACAGCTACTTGCCGCCGGCGTACTCAGCCTTGCCTGTGCCGCCTCTACGCCGGGGCGCCCTACCACTCGCACACGGCTTGGCGCCACAGTTCAGCAACACCGACGCTGACATGGACGAGATCATCACGAGCGGCTCGGTCGCCGCCGCTTCCTTCCCCTGGTTCCATGCACAAGACGAAACGATGGACACCGCCATCGATATGGACGACGAGCTCGACGACGCCGAGGAGGAGGTGAAGGAGGAAGAACGGGCAGAGGAGGAGGCGGAGCCGATGCCGACGCCGAAAGGGAGAAAGAAGAAGCGGGCGGCCAATGCCAGGCCGGGCGAGCCTCGCTTCAAGTGGACATGCAAGGAAGACGAGTGCCACGCCAAAGCATGCAAGACCGTCAGCATCGAACCAATCACCGGCTCGAATCAGAACACCGACATGTACTGGAGAAGGATCAAGACGGCATTCGATGAGCGCAAGTTGGTCGATCCCTACTTCGCCAACATCCACATGGAGCGCGGCGACAAGGCCATGGCAAACCATTGAGAGATCATCCAGGCAGCCTGCAAGAAATGGCATGGGATCATAGAGGTCGTGGCTCACCCAGAAAGAGGGGCCAACATTGACGTCAGGTATGTCCGACCGTCGGCTCAGTTCTTTTGCCGTGTACTTCGCCGACACTTGTTCTTTAGCTGTGCAGATGGTTCGAATGTTCAACATGTATCGCCAGGACAACAGCAACCAAGAGTTCAAGTTCCTTCACGTGTTCTCCAGGATCGAGTCATGCGAGAAGTGGAGGGAGGTCCGGCTCACCCTCGCCAAGGCCAAGGAGACGTACAAGTCGGACGCGTCTGCCCCGGGGGCGGCGGATGGGTGCCCTGATGGCAACAAAAGAGCCAAGGTGGCGAGGGACGCGACACCCGCTGCCGAACGGTTGCAATCATCGATCGAGCAGTGTATCGCCGACACCAAGGACAGCGCCGCAAAAAGAGAGGAGAAATCCGATGCGCAGTGGTCGGCATTGATGACGAAGCAGGACGTGAAGCTCGACCTTCTCAGGACTAACGTCGCTGCGAAGAAGAAGAACACCGACCTGGCGTTCTTGATGGCGGCAGACATGTCGACGATGGACGAGCAGGTCAAGGCGTGGTACCTGGTGGGGCGCGGCCTCATCTTGAACCAGATGCCCGGGCCGGCGTCGACTACCACCTGATATGTCTCCGGCGTATCTAGTTTTCCTAACAGTTTTCCTCTTGTTTTGTACTCTAATTTGCATGATTTGAATGAAACTAACCCGGACTGACGCTGTTTTTAGCAGAACTACCATGGTGTTGTTTTTGTGCAGAAATAAAAGTTCTCGGAATGAAACGAAACTTTTTGGAGACTTACTTCAGAATAAAAGAAAATTACTGGAGCCAAGAACCACTAGAGGGGGCCCCTGGGTGAGCATAACCCACCAGGGCGCCCCCTCCAGGCGCGCCCAGGTGGGTTGTGCCCACCTGGTGGCCCCACAAACCCTATCTCCAACTCCTTAAATACCCTTATTCGGAGAGAAAACCAGGGAGGAAGAATTATCATGTTTCACGAGACGGAGCGGCCACCACCTCCTGTTTTTCATCGGGAGGCCAAATCTGGAGTCCGTTTGGGGCTCCGGAGAGGGGGATCTTCGATCTTCGTCATCACCAACCATTCTCCATTGCCAATTCCATGATGCTCCCCACCGGGAGTGAGTAATTCCTTCATAGGATCGCAGGCCGGTGAGGAGTTGGATGAGATTCATCATGTAATCGAGTTAGTTTTGTTAGGTCTTGATCCCTAGTATGCATTATGTTCTAAGACTAGTGTTGATATGACTTTGCCATGCTTAATACTTGTCACATTTGGGCCTGGGTGTCATGGTTTCAGATCTGGACCGTTTATGTTATCACCATTATATCTATGTTCTAGATCCGATCTTGCAAATCATATTCACCTATTACGTGTTATGATCCGTAAACCCCGGAGTGACAAGAGTCGGGATGTTGGAAATATGCCCTAGAGGCAATAATAAAAGTATTATTATTATATTTCCTTGTTCATGGTAATTGTCTTTATTCATGCTATAATTGTGTTATCTGGAAATCGTAATACATGTGTGAATACTAGACACCAATATGTCCCTAGTATGCCTCTAGTTGACTAGCTCGTTGATCAATAGATAGTCATGGTTTCCTGACTATGGACATGGCGATGTCATTGATAACGAGATCACATCATTAGGAGAATGATGTGATGGACAAGACCCAATCCTAAGCATAGCACAAGATCGTGTAGTTCGTTTTGCTAGAGCTTTCCAATGTCGAGTATCTTTTCCTTAGACCATGAGATCGTGTAACTCCCGGATACTGTAGGAGTGCTTTGGGTGTACCAAACGTCACAACGTAACTGGGTGACTATAAAGGTGCACTACAGGTATCTCCGAAAGTATCTGTTGGGTTGACACGGATCAAGACTGGGATTTGTCACTCCGTATGACGGAGAGGTATCACCGGGCCCACTCGGTAATGCATCATCATAATGAGCTCAAAGTGACCAAGTGTTTGGCCACGGGATCATGCATTACGGTACGAGTAAAGTGACTTGCCGGTAACGGGACTAAACGAGGTATTGGGATACCGACGATCGAGTCTCGGGCAAGTAACCTACCGATTGACAAAGGGAATAGTTTACGGGGTTGCTTGAACCCTCGACATCGTGGTTCATCCGATGACATCATCGAGGAACATGTGGGAGCCAACATGGGTATCCAGATCCCGCTGTTGGTTATTGCCCGAGAGTCGTCTTGGTCATGTCTGCATGTCTCCCGAACCCGTAGGGTCTACACACTTAAGGTTCGGTGACGCTAGGGTTATTAGGAAGACTTGTATGTGATTACCGAATGTTGTTTGGAGTCCCGGATGAGATCCCGGACGTCACGAGGAGTTCCGGAGTGGTCCGGAGGTAAAGATTTATATATGGGAAGTTGTCATACGGACACCGGAATAGTTCGGGGGCATATCGGTATTGTACCGGGGCCACCGGAGGGGCCTCGGGGGTCCACCGGGAGGGGCCACCTCTCTCGGAGGGGCTCATGGGCTGCAAAGGGGAAGGGAACCAGCCCAAAGTGGGCTGGTGCGCCTCCCCCCCAAGGGCCCATGCGCCCTAGGGTTTGGGGAACCCTAAAGGGGGCGCCCCCCTTGCTTGGGGGGTAAGCCCCCTCCCCCTTGGCCGCCCCCCCCCCCTCTAGATCCATCTAGAGGGGGCCGGCCCCCCTTGCCCTTTCCCCTATAAATAGAGGGGTGAGGGGAGGGCTGCAGAGACAACTCAAGGCGCAGCCCCTCCCCTCCCCAACACCTCTCCTCCTCCGTACGCGCTTGGCGAAGCCCTGTCGGAGTTCTGTTGCACCAACCTCACCACGCCGTCGTGCTGCCGTTGGAGTCTTCTTCCTCAACCTCTCCTTCCCCTTGCTGGATCAAGAAGGAGGAGACGTCGATCGTCCCGTACGTGTGTTGAACGCGGAGGTGCTGTCCGTTCGGCACTTGGTCATCGGTGATCCGAATCACGACGAGTACGACTACGTCATCACCATCCCCTTGAACGCTTCCGCACGCAATCTGCAAGTGGTATGTAGATGCAATCTCTCTCCCATGACTCGTTGCTTAGATGAACTCATAGATGGATCTTGGTGAAACCGTAGGAAAATTTTAATTTTCTGCAACGTTCCCCAACAGTGGTATCAGAGCTAGGTCTATGCGTAGTTCTCTATTGCACGAGTAGAACACAAAGTAGTTGTGGGCGTCGAATTGTCAATTCTTCTTGCCGTTACTAGTCCTATCTTGGTTCAGCGGTATTGTGGGATGAAGCGGCCCGGACCAACCTTACACGTACGCTTACGTGAGACCGGTTCCACCGACTAACATGCACTAGTTGCATAAGGTGGCTGGCGGGTGTCTGTCTCTCCCACTTTAGTTGGATCGGATTCGATGAACAGGGTCCTTATGAAGGGTAAATAGAGATTGACAAATTCACGTTGTGGTTTTAACGTAGGTAAGAAACGTTCTTGCTAGCAACCTATAACAGCCACGTAAAAAAAAAACTTGCAACAACATTAGAGACGTCTAACTTGTTTTTGCAGCAAGTGCTTTGTGATGTGATATGGCCAGAAGTTGTGATGAATCATGTGATGTATGAGATGATCTTGTTATTGTAATAGGAATCACGACTTGCATGTCGATGAGTATGACAACCGGCAGGAGCCATAGGAGTTGTCATTATTCTTTTATGACCTGCGTGTCACCATGTAAATTACTTTACTTTATTGCTAAACGTGTTAGCCATAGTAGTAGTAGTAATGGTTGGCGAGCAACTCCATGGAGACACGATGATGGAGATCATGATGATGGAGATCATGGTGTCGTGCCGGTGACAAGATGATCATGGAGCCCCAAGATGGAGATCGAAGGAGCTATATGATGATGGCCATATCATGTCACTACTATATAATTGCATGTGATGTTTATTATGTTTTTACATCTTGTTTACTTAGAACGACGGTAGTAAATAAGATGATCCCTTACAAAATTTCAAGAAGTGTTCTCCCCTAACTGTGCACCGTTGCTAAAGTTCGTCGTTTCGAAGCACCACGTGATGATCGGGTGTGATAGATCCATACGTTCACATACAACGGGTGTAAGACAGTTTTACACATGCAAAACACTTAGGGTTAACTTGACGAGCCTAGCATGTACAGACATGGCCTCGGAACACGGAGACCAAAAGGTCGAACATGAGTCGTATAGAAGATACGATCAACATGGAGATGTTCACCGATGATGACTAGTCCGTCTCACGTGATGATCGGACACGGCCTAGTCGACTCGGATCATGTAACACTTAGATGACTAGAGGGATGTCTAATCTGAGTGGGAGTTCATTCATTAATTTTATTAGATGAACTTAATTATCATGAACTTAGTCTAAATCTTTACAATATGTCTTGTAGATCAAATGGCCCACGGTAATGTCAGCCTCAACTTCAACGCGTTCCTAGAGAAAACTAAGCTGAAAGATGAAGGCAGCAACTACTCGGACTGGGTCCGGAACTTGAGGATCATCCTCATAGCAGCCAAGAAAGATTATGTCCTAGATGCACCGCTAGGTGATGCACCATTCCCAGAAAACCAGGACGTTATGAACGCCCATCAGTCACGCACTGATGATTACTCCATCGTTCAGTGCGGCATGCTTTACAGCTTAGAACCGGGGCTCCAAAAGCGTTTTGAGAAGCACGAAGCATATGAGATGTTCGAGGAGCTGAAATTGATTTTCCAAGCTCATGCCCGGGTCGAGAGATATGAAGTCTCCGACAAGTTCTTTAGCTGCAAAATGGAGGAAAATAGCTCTGTCAGTGAACACATACTCAAGATGTCTGGGTTGCACAACCGCTTGACTCAGCTGGAAGTTAATCTTCCGGATGAGGCGGTCATTGACAGAATCCTTCAGTCGCTCCCACCTAGCTACAAAAGCTTCGTGATGAACTACAACATGCAGGGGATGGAAAAGACCATTCCCGAGTTGTATTCAATGCTGAAATCCGCGGAGGTGGAGATCAAAAAGGAACATCAAGTGTTGATGGTGAATAAAACCACTAAGTTCAAGAAAGGCAAGGGTAAGAAGAACTTCAAGAAAGACGGCAAGGAGGTTGCCGCGCCTGGTAAATCAGTTGCCAGGAAGAAGTCAAAGAATGGACCCAAACCTGAAACTGAGTGCTTTTATTACAAGGGAAATGGTCACTGGAAACGGAATTGCCCCAAGTACTTAGCGGATAAGAAGGCCGGCAACACTAAAGGTATATATGATATACATGTAATTGATGTGTACCTTACCAGTGCTCGTAGTAGTTCCTGGGTATTTGATACCGGTGTTGTTGCTCATATTTGTAACTCACAGCAGGAGCTGCGGAATAAGAGAAGACTGGCGAAGGACGAGGTGACGATGCGCGTCGGGAATGGTTCCAAGGTCGATGTGATCGTCGTCGGCACGCTACCTCTACATTTACCCACGGGATTAGTTTTAAACCTCAATAATTGTTATTTAGTGCCGAGTTTGAGCATGAACATTGTATCTGGATCTCGTTTAATACGAGATGGCTACTCATTTAAATCCGAGAATAATGGTTGTTCTATTTATATGAGTGATATGTTTTATGGTCATGCTCCGGTGGTTAATGGTTTATTCTTAATGAATCTCGTGCGTGATAATACACATATTCATAGTGTGAATGCCAAAAGGTGTAAAGTTGATAACGATAGTCCCACATACTTGTGGCACTGCCGCCTTGGTCACATTGGTGTCAAGCGCATGAAGAAGCTCCATGCTGATGGACTTTTGGAGTCTCTCGATTATGTATCGTTTGACACATGCGAACCATGCCTTATGGGCAAAATGACCAAGACTCCGTTCTCCGGAACAATGGAGCGAGCAACCAACTTATTGGAAATTATACATACTGATGTGTGCGGTCCAATGAGCGTTGAGGCTCGCGGAGGATATCGTTATGTTCTCACACTCACTGATGATTTGAGTAGATATGGCTATGTCTACTTAATGAAACACAAGTCTGAGACCTTTGAAAAGTTCAAGGAGTTTCAGAATGAGGTTGAGAATCAACGTGACAGAAGAATCAAGTTTCTACGATCAGATCGTGGAGGAGAATACTTAAGTCACGAATTTGGCACACACCTAAGAAAATGTGGAATAGTTTCACAACTCACGCCGCCTGGAACACCTCAGCGTAATGATGTGTCCGAACGTCGTAATCGCACTTTATTGGATATGGTGCGATCTATGATGTCCCTTACCGATTTACCGCTATCTTTTTGGGGATACGCTCTAGAGACAGCCACATTCACTTTAAATAGGGCACCGTCTAAATCCGTTGAGACGACACCGTATGAATTATGGTTTGGAAAGAAACCTAAGCTGTCGTTTCTAAAAGTTTGGGGATGCGAGGCTTATGTCAAGAAACTTCAACCTGAAAAGCTCGAACCCAAATCGGAAAAATGTGTCTTCATAGGATACCCTAAGGAAACTATAGGGTATACCTTCTACTTAAGATCCGAGGGCAAGATCTTTGTTGCCAAGAACGGAACCTTTCTGGAGAAAGAGTTTCTCTCGAAAGAAGTAAGTGGGAGGAAAGTGGAGCTTGATGAAGTACTGCCTCTTGAAACGGAGAATGGCGCAGCGCAGGAAAATGTTCCTGTGGTGCCTGCTCCAATTAGAGAGGAGGTTAATGATAATGATCAAGATACTTCGGACCAAGCTTCCACTGAACTTCGTAGGTCCACAAGGACACGTTCCGCACCAGAGTGGTACGGCAACCCTGTCCTGGAAATCATGTTGTTGGACAACGGTGAACCTTCGAACTATGAAGAAGCGATGGCGGGCCCGGATTCCAACAAATGGTTAGAAGCCATGAAATCCGAGATAGGATCCATGTATGAAAACAAAGTATGGACTTTGACAGACTTGCTCGATGATCGGCGAGCGATAGAAAATAAATGGATCTTCAAGAAGAAGACGGACGCGGATGGTAATGTCACCATCCATAAAGCTCGACTTGTCGCTAAGGGTTATCGGCAAGTTCAAGGGATTGACTACGATGAGACTTTCTCTCCCGTAGCGAAGCTGAAGTCCGTCCGAATCATGTTAGCAATTGCCGCATACTATGATTATGAGATATGGCAAATGGACATCAAAACGGCATTCCTTAACGGCTATCTTAAGGAAGAACTGTATATGATGCAGCCGGAAGGTTTTGTCGATCCCAAGAATGCTAACAAGGTGTGCAAGCTCCACCGATCCATTTATGGGCTGGTGTAAGCATCTCGGAGTTGGAACATTCGCTTTGATGAGATGATCAAAGCGTTTGGGTTTATGCAGACTTATGGAGAAGCCTGCGTTTACAAGAAAGTGAGTGGGAGCTCCGTAGCATTTCTCATATTATATGTGGATGACATACTATTGATGGGAAATGATATAGAATTCTTGGAAAGCATAAAGGCCTATTTGAACAAGTGTTTTTCAATGAAGGACCTTGGAGAAGCTGCTTATATATTAGGCATCAAAATCTATAGAGATAGATCAAGACGCCTCATAGGTCTTTCGCAAAGCACGTACCTTGATAAGATTTTGAAGAAGTTCAAAATGGATCAGTCCAAGAAAGGGTTCTTGCCTGTATTGCAAGGTGTGAAATTGAGCTCGGCTCAATGCCCGACCACGGCAAAGGATAAACAAGAGATGAGCGTCATCCCCTATGCTTCAGCCATAGGATCCATTATGTATGCCATGCTGTGTACCAGACCTGATGTAAACCTTGCCGTAAGTTTGGTAGGTAGGTACCAAAGTAACCCCGGCAAGGAACACTGGACAGCGGTCAAGAATATCCTTAAGTACCTGAAAAGGACTAAGGACATGTTTCTCGTTTATGGAGGTGACGAAGAGCTCGTCGTAAAGGGTTACGTCGATGCTAGCTTCGACACATATCTGGATGACTCTAAGTCACAAACTGGATACGTGTATATGTTGAATGGTGGAGCAGTGAGCTGGTGCAGCTGCAAGCAGAGCGTCGTGGCGGGATCTACATGTGAAGCGGAATACATGGCAGCCTCGGAGGCAGCGCATGAGGCGATTTGGGTGAAGGAGTTCATCACCGACCTAGGAGTCATACCCAATGCGTCGGGGCCGATCAAACTCTTCTGTGACAACACTGGAGCTATTGCACTGGCCAAGGAGCCCAGGTTTCACAAGAAGACCAGGCACATCAAGCGTCGCTTCAACTCCATCCGTGAAAATGTTCAAGATGGAGACATAGAAATTTGTAAAGTGCACACGGATCTGAATGTCGCAGATCCGTTGACTAAACCTCTCCCTAGGGCAAAGCATGATCAGCACCAGAACTCTATGGGTGTTCGATTCATCACAATGTAACTAGATTATTGACTCTAGTGCAAGTGGGAGACTGTTGGAAATATGCCCTAGAGGCAATAATAAAAGTATTATTATTATATTTCCTTGTTCATGGTAATTGTCTTTATTCATGCTATAATTGTGTTATCTGGAAATCGTAATACATGTGTGAATACTAGACACCAATATGTCCCTAGTATGCCTCTAGTTGACTAGCTCGTTGATCAATAGATAGTCATGGTTTCCTGACTATGGACATGGGGATGTCATTGATAACGAGATCACATCATTAGGAGAATGATGTGATGGACAAGACCCAATCCTAAGCATAGCACAAGATCGTGTAGTTCGTTTTGCTAGAGCTTTCCAATGTCGAGTATCTTTTCCTTAGACCATGAGATCGTGTAACTCCCGGATACTGTAGGAGTGCTTTGGGTGTACCAAACGTCACAACGTAACTGGGTGACTATAAAGGTGCACTACAAGTATCTCCGAAAGTATCTGTTGGGTTGACACGGATCAAGACGGGGATTTGTCACTCCGTATGACGGAGAGGTATCACCGGGCCCACTCGGTAATGCATCATCATAATGAGCTCAAAGTGACCAAGTGTTTGGCCACGGGATCATGCATTACGGTACGAGTAAAGTGACTTGCCGGTAACGGGACTAAACAAGGTATTGGGATACCGACGATCGAGTCTCGGGCAAGTAACCTACCGATTGACAAAGGGAATAGTTTACGGGGTTGCTTGAACCCTCGACATCGTGGTTCATCCGATGACATCATCGAGGAACATGTGGGAGCCAACATGGGTATCCAGATCCCGCTGTTGGTTATTGCCCGAGAGTCGTCTTGGTCATGTCTGCATGTCTCCCGAACCCGTAGGGTCTACACACTTAAGGTTCGGTGACGCTAGGGTTATTAGGAAGACTTGTATGTGATTACCGAATGTTGTTCAGAGTCCCGGATGAGATCCCGGACGTCACGAGGAGTTCCGGAGTGGTCCGGAGGTAAAGATTTATATATGGGAAGTTGTCATACGGACACCGGAATAGTTCGGGGGCATATCGGTATTGTACCGGGGCCACCGGAGGGGCCTCGGGGGTCCACCGGGAGGGGCCACCTCTCTCGGAGGGGCTCATGGGCTGCAAAGGGGAAGGGAACCAGCCCAAAGTGGGCTGGTGCGCCTCCCCCCCAAGGGCCCATGCGCCCTAGGGTTTGGGGAACCCTAAAGGGGGCGCCCCCCTTGCTTGGGGGGTAAGCCCCCTCCCCCTTGGCCGCCGCCCCCCCCCCCCCTCTAGATCCATCTAGAGGGGGCCGGCCCCCCTTGCCCTTTCCCCTATAAATAGAGGGGTGAGGGGAGGGCTGCAGAGACAACTCAAGGCGCAGCCCCTCCCCTCCCCAACACCTCTCCTCCTCCGTACGCGCTTGGCGAAGCCCTGTCGGAGTTCTGTTGCACCAACCTCACCACGCCGTCGTGCTGCCGTTGGAGTCTTCTTCCTCAACCTCTCCTTCCCCTTGCTGGATCAAGAAGGAGGAGACGTCGATCGTCCCGTACGTGTGTTGAACGCGGAGGTGCTGTCCGTTCGGCACTTGGTCATCGGTGATCCGAATCACGACGAGTACGACTACGTCATCACCATCCCCTTGAACGCTTCCGCACGCAATCTGCAAGTGGTATGTAGATGCAATCTCTCTCCCATGACTCGTTGCTTAGATGAACTCATAGATGGATCTTGGTGAAACCGTAGGAAAATTTTAATTTTCTGCAACGTTCCCCAACACGGGATACTTTCCGGTGATGGCCGTGATTTGAGGAGTTCATGTATTCACTATGTGTTAATGTTTTTGTTCCGGTTCTCTATTAAAAGGAGGTCTTAATATCCGTTAGTTTCTATATGGACCCCGCTGCTCCCTTGAGGGTAGGACAAAAGATGGCACGCAAGTTCTTTCCATAAGCACGTATGACTATTTACGGAATACATGCCTACATTATATTTATGAACTGGAGCTAGTTTTGTATCTCCCTATGCTATGACTGTTATATGATGAATATCATCCAACGAATTCACTGATCCAGTGCCTACGAATTTTCCATATATTGTTCTTGGTAAGTTACTACTGTTGTTGCTACTGTTACACTTGCTACATAATTATTGCTATCACTGTTACCTTTACTGGTACTATCATCACTACTATCACTACTATCATATTATTGTGCTACTAATCATATTGCTGCAGATATTTAATCTTCAGGTGTGGTTGAATTGACAACTCAACTGCTAAGGAAGGAAATATGCCCTAGAGGCAAAAATAAAGTTGTTATTTTATATTTCCTTATTCATGATAAAGGTTTATTATTCATGGTAGAATTGTATTGATCAGAAACCTAAATACATGTGTGAATATATAAACAAACACCGTGTCCCTGGTGAGCCTCTACTTGACTAGCTCGTTGATCAAAGATGGTTAAGGTTTCCTAACCATGGACATGAGTTGTCATTTGATAACGGGATCACATCATTAGGAGAATGATGTGATGGACAAGACCCATTCGTTAGCTTAGCATTATGATCGTTCAGTTTTATTGCTATTGCTTTTTTCATGTTAAAAACATATTCCTTCGACTATGAGATTATGCAACTACCGGATACCATAGGAATGCCTTGTGTGCTATCAAACGTCACAACGTAACTGGATGATTATAAAGATGCTCTATAGGTATCTCCGAAGGTTGTTGTTGAGTTGGCATAGATCGAGATTAGGATTTGTCACTCTAAGTATCTGAGAGGTATCTCTGGGTCCTCTCGGTAATACACATCATAAGGTCATGCCGACATGCCAGGCCAGGTTGGAGCGCATGAGGTCACATGACTCCCTCCCACTTGCTCGATGTGAGGGGGGGACTAGCACTCTACGTCCTAAACCTTCCTGCCCGACTGTCTGGTTTGTGAGGCAGGTGCCACATTAATATTTTGCACTGGGTATTTAAACATCAAATCCCCCTTTCATTGATATATCCAGGCCCCACGCAGGCCGGTGCGGTATCCGGGCCCTCCCTGGGACGGTTTTCGTTGCTACAGCCATCCATGGGCCCGGGCGGCGTGTGACAGTTGTATCATACGCCTCTTATATATGTGGGGATAGACACATGATGTAATCTATGCCAACATAATTGTGGAGCATATGTAGGGGGAGGCGATGGTGTGTGCCGATGCCCGGGTGGCTGGTGTGTGCGGTATAGTGACGGTGTCATAAGGAGGAGCGATCGCCCCGGAATGTACTCGGATTGGTGAAACTCGTTAACAAACATCGGTGTCGTCCTTGTGTGATTGCTTTTAGTCCTTGTTAGATTGACTAAGTGTCTCAGATTATTCCTCGTGTGATTGCTTTTAGTCTGATACGTCTCCGTCGTATCTATAATATTTTATTGTTCCATGCCAATATTCTACAACTTCCATATACTTTTTGGCAACTTTTTATACTATTTTTGGGACTAACATATTGATCCAGTGCCCAGTGCCAGTTCCTATCTGTTGCATGTTTTTGGTTTCGTAGAATATCCATATCAAACGGAGTCCAAACGAGATAAAAACGGATGGAGCTTATTTTTGGAATATTTGGAAAAATCCGAAAGAAAAATCCACGCGAGACGGTGCCCGAGGTGGCCACGAGGCAGGGGGCGCGCCTGCCCCCCTGGGCGCGCCCCTACCCTCGTGAGCCACCCGTAAGGCGGTTGACGCTCTTCTTTTGCCGCAAGAAAGCTAATTTTCGGAAGAAAAAAATCACGGCGAAGGTTTCAGGCCAATCGTAGTTACGGATCTCCATATATACACGAAACGGTGAAACAGAGCCAGAACAGAACGCAGAAACAGAGAGAGACAGAGAGACAGATCCAATCTCGGAGGGGCTCCCACGCCATGGAGACCATGGACCAGAGGGGAAACCCTTCTTGGATGCACCATGCTGGTATGTACGAATCTTGAAGCGTCCTTGCTTTAGTTTTCATTTTTCTTTTATGCACCATGCTGGTATGAGATGGTCCTTGGTTGATTTATAGAATGCTCTTTGCACTTCACTTATATCTTTTGAGTATGGCTTTATAAAATGCTTCATGTGCTTCACTTATATCATTTGAAGTTTGGATTGTCTGTTTCTCTTCACTTAGACAACCGCCATTTGTAGAATGCTCTTTTGCTTCACTTATATTTGTTAGAGCGTGGGCATATCTTTTGTAGAAAGAATTAAACTCTCTTGCTTCACTTATATCTATTTAGAGAGATGACAGGAACTGGTCATTCACATGGTTAGTCATAAAATCCTACATAAAACTTGTAGATCGCTGAATATGATATGTTTGATTCCTTGCAATAGTTTTGCGATATAAAAGTGGTGATATTAGAGTCGTGCTAGTTGAGTAATTGTGAAATTGAGAAATACTTGTGTTGAGGTTTGCAAGTCCCGTAGCATGCACGTATGGTGAACCGTTATGTAACGAAGTCGGAGCATGAGGTGTTTATTGATTGTCTTCCTTATGAGTGGCGGTCGGGAACGAGCGATGGTCTTTTTCTACCAATCTATCCCCCTAGGAGCATGCGCGTAGTACTTTGTTCCGATGACTAATAGATTTTTGCAATAAGTATGTGAGTTCTTTATGACTAATGTTGAGTCCATGGATTATACGCACTCTCACCCTTCCATCATTGCTATCCTCTTCGGTACCGTGCATTGCCCTTTGTCACCTCGAGAGTTGGTGCAAACTTTGCCGGTGCATCCAAACCCTGTGATACGATACGCTCTATCACACATAAACCTCCTTATATATTCCTCAAAACAGCCACCATACCTACCTATCATGGTATTTCCATAGTCATTCCGAGATATATTGTCATGCAACTTCCATCATCATCATATACATGACTTGAGCATTTATTGTCATATTGCTTTGCATGATCGTAAGATAGCTAGCATGATGTTTTCATGGCTTGTCCGTTTTTTGATGTCATTGCTACGCTAGATCATTGCACACCCCGGTACACCGCCGGAGGCATTCATATAGAGTCATATCTTTGTTCTAGATATCGAGTTGTAATATTGAGTTGTAAGTAAATAAAAGTGTGATGATCATCATTATTAGAGCATTGCCCCAGTGAGGAAAGGGTGATGGAGACTATGATTCCCCCACAAGTCGGGATGAGACTCCGGACTTTATGAAAAATAAAAGAGGCCAAAGAAGCCAAAAAAAGAGGCCAAAGAAGCCCACCAAAAAAAGATAAAACAAGAAAATAAAGAAATGAGAGAAAAAAAGAGAAGGGGCAATGTTACTATCCTTTTACCACACTTGTGCTTCAAAGTAGCACCATGTTCTTCATATAAAGAGTCTCTTGAGTTATCACTTTCATATACTAGTGGGAATTTTCATTATATAACTTGGCTTGTATATTCCGTTGATGGGCTTCCTCAAACGCCCGAGGTCTTCGTGAGCAAGCAAGTTGGATGCACACCCATTTAGTTTTCAGTCTAAGATTTCATACACTTATAGCTATAGTGCATCCGTTGCATGGCAATCCCTACTCCTCACATTGATATCTATTGATGGGCATCTTCATAGACCGTTGATACGCCTAGTTGATGTGAGACTTCCTCCTTTTTTGTCTTCTCCACATAACCCCATCATCATATTCTATTCCACCTATAGTGCTATGTCCATGGCTCACGCTCATGTATTGCGTGAAAGTTGAAAAGGTTTGAGAACGTCAAAAGTATGAAACAATTGTTTGGCTTGTGATCGTGGTTGTGCATGATGTGAATGCTTTGTGTGGTGAAGATGGAGCATAGCCATACTATATGATTTTGTAGGGATGAGCTTTCTTTGGCTATGTTATTTCAGTAAGACATAATTGCTTGGTTGGTATGCTTGAAGTATTATTGTTTTTATGTCAAAGGACAGATTATTGATTTGAATCACTCGTGTCTTAATATTCATGCCATGATTAGACATATGATCAAGATTATGCTAGGTAGCATTCCACATCAAAAATTATCTTTTTTTATCATTTACATACTCAAGGACGAGCAGGAATTAAGTTTGGGGATGTTGATACATCTCTGTCATATCTATAATTTTTTATTGTTCCATGCCAATATTGTACAATTTCCTACACTGTTTGGCAACTTTTTATACTATTTTTGGGACTAACATATTGATCCAGTGCCCAGTGCCAGTTCCTGTTTGTTGCATGTTTTTGGTTTCGCAGAATATCCATATCAAACGGAGTCCAAACGGGATAAAAACGGACGGAGCTTATTTTTGGAATATTTGGAAAAATCCGAAAGAAAAATCCACGTGAGACGGTGCCCGAGGTGGCCATGAGGCAGGGGGCGTGCCTGCCCCCCTGGCGCCCCTACCCTCGTGAGCCACCCGTAAGGCGGTTGACGCTCTTCTTTTGCCGCAAGAAAGCTAATTTTCAGAAGAAAAAATCACGGCGAAGGTTTCAGGCTAATCGGAGTTACGGATCTCCATATATACACGAAACGGTGAAACATAGCCAGAACAGAACGCAGAAATAGAGAGAGACAGAGAGACAGATCCAATCTCGGAGGGGCTCCCACGCCATGGAGACCATGGACCAGAGGGGAAACCCTTCTCCCATCTAGGGAGGAGGTCAAGGAAGAAGAAGAAGAAGGGGGCTCTATCCCCCTCGCTTCCGGTGGCGCCGGAGTGCCACCGGGGGCCATCACTGTCGGTGTACTAAAGTAGGGGTACCTTAGTACCCCAGACTTGTGCATGGGCAGTTGTAGCACCCTGCGGCGAGGCCCGCCCAGGAAGCGCCAAGAGAAGACCAAGCATTCAAGACAAGGCCCCCGGCAAGAGGAGCTTGCCGGGCCAAGAAGACAAGACCCCGGCAAGAGGAGCTTGCCGGGACGACTGAGCCCATGTAATACCATCCAAGAACAAAGTATACGAGACAGAAGATCGAGACCCCGACAAGAGGAGCTTGTCGGGAAGGCCGAACCCAGGCACCACAAGAGAAGCCCGCCACGGCGCGCCATGCGCCCCGGCAAGGCCTGATAGCCGGCAAGCTATCAGGCACAGGAAGACGACCCCCGCGGCAAGCCACTTGCCGCGGCAAATCGCCACCTCAGGACTGCGCTCCAGCTCGCCCGCCCACGCGTCGCTCCGGGGCTTCCCCCAAGGGCACGTGGCGGGGCACCGCGCAGCCTGGGGTATGCGGTGGCATGCAGCCACCATCGTGGCGAGCGGTGGCGCACCTAACGGTCCGCCTCGGTGCTGTCCGGGCGACCGTGACGGGCATTTAATGCCCTCGTCCCCTACCGTCAGAACTAGGTATGATAACACTGTGCCGCACTGTAGCGCCACTGTTCCCGCACTGTTACAACTTCCACCCCTTTTACACTTTTACCCCTTTCTCTTACGTTGACACCTGTCGGTGACCCCTTTGCGCTATAAAAGGAGGCCCGTGTGCAACGTAGAGGGGGAGGGGGAGGTTCGGAGATTCGGGATCCAGACAGCCATACGCTCGGTGTAGCTAGCTCTCCAAGCTCCCGAGCTCCCCAGTTCAATACAACCAAGCAGGAGTAGGGTTTTACGCGTCCATCGCGGCCCGAACCTGGGTAAACCGCCCGTGTGCTCGCCTCGATCGGCTCTCCGCGCTCCCTCCGCCCCCCTCACCGGACAACGAAAGGGGCTCCGGCCCCATAGGTGCTCGCGGGGGACGCAGTCCACCCCGACATCTTTGGCGCGCCAGGTAGGGGGCCATGGAGCGCGTGCTGCGGAGGCATTCTTTCCCACGGGCTCGTGTGCGGCCCTCCTCGAGTATCCACTCGCGCAGAGACTGGGCAAGAAGCAGCTGCTCCTTGAGGAGGACCGCCTTCTGGCCGCTGGGCGAACGATTCGCCTCCAGCGAACTCTGCGCCGCTCCCGTAGCCGCAGAAGTTAGCGCCAGAAGTCACGAAAAAGGCGACCTCGTTCCCCGGCGCGCCTCGTCCGCCGGGGTGCCGAACGAGTTGACGCCGACCGTGGGAGGAATCTTGCCAGCGCGGTTGCCGGAACCCGTTCCGCCAACCATCCTCTCTGCCCAAGTCTTGCCGCAGTTGCATGTGATCCTTGGCGCAGAGAGGGGCGCGGATCCCCAAGCATAGCTACGCCTAGCTCCGGAGGGTCGTGAGGCCCTGCGCCTTTGCCTACCCCCAGGATGGGCTGGATGCTGCCCAAGGAGGTTTTACCCTACCGGCCGGCAAGCGATAAGAAAAGATAAGTTGCCGGAGCTCGAGCAATTGCCCCATCAATTTTTAAGAGTTATCTCCCCTGAACGACCGAGCCTTGGTTGAGAGGCCTGAGCGCGGAAGGACCGGCACGAGACTGGTTGCGCCCTCATTTCGTTTCGAGTCCGCTCAACGACTTGAGTGTGCTACACCCCGAGTAGCGTCCTCACTTTGTTTCGAGCTCGCCCGGCACCCTAAGCGTGCTGCGACCGCAGTCGCACCTCTTACTTTGCCTTGAGCCTGCTCAACAATCTGAGTGAGCGGCAGGTCACTAAGTAAAACAGACTCATCAGGCTAAAAGGTATTATCAGGCTTTCAGTCCTTGATCAAGTCAACCTTTCGGCCCCATCATTTGTCCCTCGTCTACCTCGAGAAAATTCTCTGGCTATGGCCATCCAATGCGCACGTGAAACTGAGCCAGCAACAAGGGTCAACTCAGCCGACGAACTTCGAGGCCAAATGAGCCCTTTGTTTGTCCACGTTCGGCCGGGCCGCTCGCCTGTCCTGCCGCGAATGCCAGCGAGAAATATGAACATAGCCCAATCTTCTCATTAAAATTTAAATCTGTGACAAACTCTGCATGTCACCAGCCTGCATGAACAGTGTGGCCCAGAAGTCCAACTCATCGTTGCTCGACGACGGCGATGCGCTATCTACGCCGAAGGTGTCGCTGGTTTCCATCCCGGAACCGGAGCTGTCCACCGACATCGCCAGTGTCTCCGACCAGAAGCTGTCGTCAATCTGGAACTGCTCCGATTCCGAGGGCATTAAATGCCCGTCACGGTCGCCCGGACAGCACCGAGGCGGACCGTTAGGTGCGCCACCGCTCGCCTCGATGGTGGCTGCATGCCACCGCATACCCCAGGCTGCGCGGTGCCCCGCCACGTGCCCTTGGGGGAAGCCCCGGAGCGACGCGTGGGCGGGCGAGCTGGAGCGCAGTCCTGAGGTGGCGATTTGCCGCGGCAAGTGGCTTGCCGCGGGGGTCGTCTTCCTGTGCCTGATAGCTTGCCGGCTATCAGGCCTTGCCGGGGCGCATGGCGCGCCGTGGCGGGCTTCTCTTGTGGTGCCTGGGTTCGGCCTTCCCGACAAGCTCCTCTTGTCGGGGTCTCGATCTTCTGTCTCTTATACTTTGTTCTTGGATGGTATTACATGGGCTCAGTCGTCCCGGCAAGCTCCTCTTGCCGGGGTCTTGTCTTCTTGGCCCGGCAAGCTCCTCTTGCCGGGGGCCTTGTCTTGGATGCTTGGTCTTCTCTTGGCGCTTCCTGGGCGGGCCTCGCCGCAGGGTGCTACAACTGCCCGTGCACAAGTCTGGGGTACTAAGGTACCCCTACTTTAGTACACCGACAGGAGCCCCCGGGCCTGGGCCACACACGGTGCCGAGCGTCGTTGGGCCAGGCCCTAACAGTGCACGGGCACGCGTGGCCTTGGTCGCGCTACTCCTTAACTCCGCACCCGTCGCACCTTCCCCAGGCGGCGCGCGCTTATCGCGGCGTCGTAGGGGGCGGGGCGTGCGGGGTGAGCGTGACGTGGGTGGCCTGCTTCGGCAGCGCCCGCCAGTTGCTGTGCCCGTGCTGCTCGATGTGAGCGACCAGGGTCATGTCCTCCTCCGCTGTCCACGGGCCCCTCTTGAGCCCCATCTTCTCGCAGCAAGGAGCCCTCACCATTGCTGTTGCTTACTCTGTATGCTCCTCTGCACTCTTCTCTTCTCTTCGCGCAGGCCCGGATAAGACGCTCGCGCTGTGTGTGTGTGATGGGTCGGAGGCGAGGGGGGAGTCGGATGCTCGGAGGAAGCTGATGATGGTTTGTGGATTGTGAGGGCGTTGGGCAATTTATGCTCGCTCGCGTCGACAGCAAAACGTGGTCAATTGGGGTTCTTGGGCAGCTTCTGGGAAGGATCGAGTTTGGAGTCCATGTACGGTGTTTTGGTTTGTTTCCTTGTTTATTACTTTTTTTTAGAACGAAGACGCACAATACCTCCAGCTTTAAATTAATAAAGCCCACTAAACAGGCAGCATCCATCATAAGGCGTAACAGAAGTCTCCAGCTAAAGAGTGCAAACTGGCCGAAGCCTAAAGTAATATTACATGCCACTGGCCTCTGCCTGGGAAGATATCATTAGACAAGAAACGCAAAATGCAGCCAGACTAAACAGGTCGCCAAAATAACGCCATGGATCTCAGCTTAGGAACGAGCTTCCACCTGGATCATGCGGATTCGCTCCATGGCCTCCTTCATCCGATCTTCATCACGCTGTTTCCCCAACGAAGTCCATGTCTGTAGGAACACATGGCATTTGAAAATAATATCAGTAGGGTGGTTAGGGAACTTATGCTCAATTGTCATCTTGTTGCGGATAGTCCAGAGGGACCAGCATAGCGCCCCTACGCAGCGCCACAACACGCGCCCGAAGCTACCCCAATGAGCTAGTAGGATCCTACGTAGGTCCGCGGTCGAATTGGGACTCCAGGACTGCTCAAAAGCCTTGCGGACGGCACTCCAGGCGAAACGAGCGAGATGGCACTTAAAAAAGATGTGGTTGGCGTCTTCATGCAAACCACAGAGCGCGCATGAGCCATCCGAAGGGCCGTGTCGAATGGCAATGTTGTTGGAGGAAGGAAGGCGATCTCGAAATAATTGCCAAAGAAACACTTTGATCTTCAAGGGGATAGACGCTTTCCATAGCCCCCTAGCTATGTCAAGCGTCGGTCCCTCAGTCAACTTATTATAGAGAGATTGAACCGAGAATTTCCCTGAGCTCGTGAGGGACCATGAGACCGAGTCCTCCTCAGGGAGGAGAGCGAATCCCTGGAGTTTAGCTAGGAGCCCATCCCAGCCAGCTCGTTCGTGGGGGAGGAGTGGTCTTTTGAAAGAAATGGCGGGAGGATTGGATCTTAGCGCCTCAGCCACCAAGATGTCAACGTTAGTAGCCATTTGGTATATGGCATAGTGACTCTGCCATAGAGGTTCCGTCCCTAGCCAATGGTCAAGCCAGAACCGTGTAGATTTCCCATTCTTAACACAGAATTTGGCCCCGAGATTGAAGGCAGGCTTAACGGCTTGGATACCATTCCAGAAAGGCGATCCCTTCGCCTTTGAGGTCAGGAAGTTTCCGTCGGGGAAATATTTGGCACGGAGGATATCGGCCCAGAGTTCATGTTCATTCTGGGACAGTTTCCAGATCCACTTGGCTAGAAGCGCCACGTTCATAAGTTTGGAGTTGAGGATCCCGAGACCACCGAATTTCTTAGGACGGCAAAGCGTTGCCCATTTGATAAGGTGATATTTCTTCTTGTTCCCAGTTCCTTCCCAAAAGAACTTGGACCTGGGGTGTCTAACTTGGCGTGTACCCCGTCAGCCAGCAGGAACATGCCCATAGTAAACAGAGGCAGGGAAGACGCCCCACATCTACTTGCGTCGTTCGTGGTGATGGCCTTAATGGTCTGCTAGCTAGGTCCTGCCTTATCTTTGGCGTCCTGTTCTTCTCATCCTTTGTAACCCTTTTACTTGTACGATTTTTGGCCCGGTTTTCCTTATAAACCGGTCAACTTGTTCAGGCTTTCGATCCGGTTTTCCTTATAAACTGGATCACTCTCTTGGCATAATGGCCACTTTGAGTAATATATTCAGGTGGAGGGAGTCCTCCCCCGGTGATTTCTCAAAAAAAAAGCAACGGAGGCTCAAACGCGGCAGCAGTTTTGGTCACGGCCGTCTGCGGTTTTCTTCGGCACACCAAACGATCTGGATTTGGGTCTATTTTCCCATTTCTATAAGGGTGTTTTTGTAATGGTTTATGCTACTCAGTATATGGCCTTTGGCATTTCCATAAAAAAAACATTTGTGACCCGAACAAGCAGAATATGTATTCAGTTTTCTTTTCAAGAACACATTTATCAAGATTTTTCAAACATGTAAACACTCAAAACTATATACATCTTCTGGGCACACACACTTTACAGCTTTTTGATTGCTTAGCACATAACGGTGTCGACTGTTAGGAATATGCAACTTGTATTCCCATGAGGCCATAGGCCGATATATATACATGTACAGGTGTGGAACATATGCAGGAAACCCCTTATACAACGGGATAAATACAAAGGGGTACATGACTTATATTATAACTCTAACACCCCCCTCAAACTCATGGTGGATGAACAACACTGAGTTTGGAGAGATAAAAGCCATGTTGTGCTCTAGTCTGGGCCTTCGTCAGGAAATCCGCCAACTGTAATTCAGAAGGCACATACTGAAGAGCAATAACCTGATCCTGCACACCAGCGCGCACATAGAAAGCATCAACACCAATATGCTTGGTGAGCTCATGCTTCACAGGATCGCGCGCAATGCTAATAGCACCTATACTGTCAGATAAGAGCAGAGTCGGTGTAGTGATAGAAACACCAAAATCCTGAAGTAACCACCGTCACCAAGTCACCTCTGCCGTCAAAAGAGCCATTGCTCGCAACTCAGCCTCGACACTCGAACAGGAAACTGCAATCTGTTTCTTCGTCTTCCAGGCAATGAGAGAACCACCAAGAAAAACACAGTAAGCAGAAAGTGAATGGCGATCTGAAGGATCACTAGCCCACATAGCATCCTAATAGGCCTGAAACTGTAAAGACTGGAGCGAGGAAAGAATAGACGGTGAGAGATCATGCCCCGAAGATATCGAAGAACACGAAGGAGATGACTATAGTGAACCGATGTGGGAGCAGAGACGAACTGACTCAGAATATGAACCGGATAAGAGATGTCTGGACGAGTGACAGCTAGATAGACAAGACTGCCAACAAGATGACGATAACGCGTCGGGTCAGGGAGAGGATCACCATCAGTAGCACGGAGGTGAAGATTGAGCTCCATAGGAGTCTCAACAATGCGCTCGTCAGTAAGAGCAGCATGAGCAAGAAGATCCTGGATATACTTTCCCTGGGATATAAAAAAAGGCATCAGAGGTAGAAGAGACTTCAATCCCAAGAAAGTAGCGAAGAGGTCCAAGATCAGACATAAGAAACTGCTCACTAAGAAGAGTCTTTACAAAGGCACTATACTCGGGGTCATCCCCAGTGATGATCATGTCATCAACATAGAGAAGAAGAAGAGTCCGACCACGAGGAGAAAGGTGAATAAACAATGTTGGATCATGAGCACTTGCTGAAAAACCAGCGGAAGTGACCACAGAGGCAAAACGCTCAAACCAGTCATGGGGGGCTTGCTTAAGGCCATAGAGAGAGCGACGAAGACGACATACCATGCCATCAGGAACAGAATACCCAGGTGGTGCCTGCATGTACACCTCCTCACGCAGCTCACCATTAAGAAAGGCATTCTTAACATCAAGCTGAGAGATAGACCAGTGGCGTGTATAGGCAACGGCAAGAAGTGTACGAACAGTGGTAATATGGGCCACAGGAGCAAAAGTCTCGTCATAATCATGACCATGCTCCTGCTGAAAACCACGAGCCAGAAGACGAGCCTTGTGACGCTCAAGAGAACCATCAGAGCGAGTCTTAACCTTGTAGACCCACTTACAAGTGATGGGACGGACTCCGGGAGGAAGAGAAACAAGATCCCAGGTAGCAGTGCGTTCGAGAGCAGCAATATCCTCTGACATTGCAAACTGCCATTCACGATGAACAATAGCCTGACGATAAGTCGGCTCAAGAACAGCAGCACCAGCGGTGGTAAATCCAAAGCGATCATGTCGGGGAAACTGCCTCCACGAGCACCTATGGGGACGGAGCCCCTTTTCGGTTCGGCGGGGGGCGGAGGTCGCACGAAGAGCAGATCGAGGCGAGGCACACGAGCAGTTTACCCAGCTTCGGGCCTCACGGATGCGTAAAACCGTACTGCTGCTTTGTGGATTGTATTGTGTTCTTGCTCGGGGGCGCTGGGTGCTATAGTACACTCGAGCAGCTAACGAGACCGAGCTTTCCTCTGTTCGTCCTTCCCACTCCTTCTACGTTGCGCTTGGGCCTCCTTTTATATGCTCAAGGGGTCACCGACAGGTGGCAACGTAGGCAAGGGCAAAAATGGAAAAGGTGTTGCGGTTGGTACAGCTACCTACATAGTGTATCATACCTAACCCTGACGGCAGGGGACAAGGGCATTAAAAGCCTATCTACGTCGCCCAAACAGTGCAGAAAAGCGACCGTCAGGGGCGGCACCGTTCGCCACGATGGCAATCTTGTCAGCGCCGCTTGCCACAGTGTACCCCTGGCTGCACAGCCTCCCGCCACGTACGCCTGGAAGGGTCCCAGAGCGACACGTTGGTGGATGCGCTGGAGCGCAGGTACAGAGTAGTTGCTTGCCGCGGCAAGCGCCTTGCCACGGTACTTGTCTTGTCGTGTCCGGAAGCTTGTCGCTCGCCGGGTCTTGCCGGGACGCGTAGCGCGTCGCGGCGAGTTCCTTGAGATGCTTTGGTTGGCCTTCCCGGCAAGCTCCTCTTGTCGGGGTCTTGTGCCTTGATTGGCCTTCCCGGCAAGCTCCTCTTGCCGGGGCCTTGTCTCCTTGGCTTGAATACTCTGTTCTTGAATGGCTCCAAAGGAACCACGGAGGTCCTTGGTGGTCACCTGGCAAGCCTTGCCGCGGGGCGCTGCGACTGCCCGTGCACAAGTTTGGGATACTAGGGTACCCCTACTCTAGTACACCGACAGGAGCCCCCGGGCCTGGGCCATACACGATGCCGAGCGCTGTTGGGCCAGGCCCAAAACAGGGCACGGGCATGCGCGGCCTGGGTCACGCCGTATCTTGCTCCGTATCCACCGCGCCCTCCCCCAACGGCACGCGTCAATTGCGACATTGTGGGAGAGATCGTGGGTGGTTTCTTTATTCGAAAAAGTGGAACGTCCGCCCCCTTCCTCCTTATAAGCAGGGGAAACAGGGGCAGAGACGTGGTTTTCGAGGCGTCCACTCCCCACGATCACGGGGTGGGGAGAGGTCGCCTCATCCGTCGCCTCGGTTCTGCACGCCTGCCACGCGGCTTCCATGCGCTTGGGGTGGCGAACGGTGGAGGCGGGGAACCGGGCCATCGTGGGTCGAGGCAGCGGGCCGGTTACAGTTCCCTGCTCCTTCTGCGTCTTGATTGGCGGAGCGGGGCGGCCGAGCCCCCACCCCGTCCCTTTATAAAGAGCGGGAGGGGGGAAGGGCATCCTGCATTCCTTCATCTCCTTCCTTCTTCAGCTTCTGCTCCCCTCCCTTCCATTCGTCATGGAGAGAGGGAACCCTGGTCCTTCAACGGTGGCGGCGAGGGTCGCCGCTAGACAACGCGTCCCTCCCTCTCCCGCACCCGTGGTGGCAGAGCCCGCCGTAAGGGGAAGAGGGAGGGGGCGAGGCCGTGGGCGAGGTCGAGGGCGAGGCCGAGGCGCTCGGGGAAGAGGTGGACGGGGCGGCGCTCCGGCCTCGCCTCCGCCAGCGGTTCCTCTTCCCATTGCAGTCCATATTGGGGACGACCCTTGCGAGTTCTTTGTCAGGCTGCGTCGGCCGCCTCGTCGTCGCCTTCGTCTCCCGACTCCATTTGCGAGTGAGATGGAGTTGGACCCGCCCGAGACACTGAGGCTGCACATGAGGGGCTGTGGAATCAGCGGTACGCGAGTTCGCGTTGACTTCCCAGCCCCTAATGTGATGTATCTTGGTCGAGGGTGGAAGACGTTCGCCCGTATCCACCGCCTGACGGAGGGGCTCACCCTCCATTTTAAGCTGATGGAGGGCGGTCTCCTCTCCGTCAAGGTCTTCGGGTGCTTCGGAACTCGGGCAAGGTGCTGCGTGGAGAGCTCCTCTGATAGCGAAGACTCCTCCTCGAGCGAGAGTGACGAGGAGGACAGCAGCGTCGACGATGGGGGTAGCGGGCGGCAGGATGACGGGTCCGACTAGGTGTCGGGCGTCGCTCCGTGCGGCACCGGTGATCCCATCATCCGTGTCGCCGGCTCCTTGAACTTCTCGGGGTCGTCTCCTTGGGCGGCTGGCGTAGGGAGGCTGCGGAAGAGGAAGAGGGCGGGCGGCAAGGCCGTCAAGTCGGAGTACATGGGCGTGACGCCCTCGACAGTGTGCTGACGTCCTGCCGTCTCGTCTTCGAGCCCTGCTTCCGGCGCCGCCATCACCATCCAGCCTTTGGACGGCCACCGAGATGTTCTCTTGCTGTCTTCTGCTACCCGTAGCTCGCCTAGGCGCCCCTTTTGCCATTTTTGCCTCCTTGACCTACCTCCTGAAGAGAGGGACAAGAAAAGGATTACGGGCACCTTATCTCTTTTTAATTTGTAAGCCCTCGGGCCTTAGCTGCATTTAAAACTTGTAATCCCATCATTCATGTTTTTCATTCTCTATGAACTGTACCTGAGTGGAATGTTTTTTAGTGAAAAGGGGATGCTTGCCGGGTCACTTGTCTTGCGGGTGGAACCCATGTCAAGGAGCAAATCCTTGATATCTTTAAGATAGACACTTCTTTTCCCGGCAGCAGGCCCTGCCGTCTTCCCACGTCGCTCGACCTTTCTCACGCTTTTGGCGGAGGCAGGGATGAGGCGGGTTCAGGCCCCTCGTTTCGTCCCTTTGCTGCCGCGACTACGACCAAACCTGGCCCCAAGAACGAGCCCTAGGGCCTAGAGTTAGGGGAGCAAGGTAGCTTTTAGGAAGAAACAAGGTTTCGCATTCCTCGGTCCATAAGAGAATGCATGATAAGGGATGAAAAACTTATCTGAGATTGCAGCCCCCGGCAACTCTGGTTCGCCGTGGGTGAATCTTTGTACTTGCAGCCCCCGGCAACACTGGCTTGCCGGGGTCCAGATGATGGCCCGTCCTTCTTCTCTTGTCGCTGCTGGTCGTGTTATGGAAAACAGTCTATTAGAGCCGCGACAAGCCATCTTGTAATATATAACTTTATTTTGGGCAGTGATTGCAATGTTATTTTCTTTACTTGATTCCTTCCTTTGTATGTTTTTGCCCTACGCTTTTTAGGGAACTTGCCGGCGCAGGCACCCTTGCCGCGAGCGCTGAGTGCGGGACGTCAGCAGCCTGCTGGCGGTGCCGTTACCGACAAGAAACCTTGTCGCAACTAGTCGCAGCTCACTTAAGTTATTGAGCGGACTCGAAATAAAGTAAGGGCGCAACTAGCCACGAGCTGGTTCCTTCGCGCACAGGTTTTCCATACAAAGCATGGTCGTTCAAGGAAGATAACTTAAAAATTTAAAAATCTGATTGCTCAAACTTTGGCAACTTAGCTTTTCTGTTGTTCGCTTTCCGGCAAGGCGAAACTTGCTTGAACGACGCCTGGTCCACACCCTTATCTCCTCCTTCCCCCCCGGCAAACTTGTGGGCGAGGGGAACCTTCCTTTCCTTGAGAAAAGAAAGAAGAGAAAATAAAGATATGGAGCCTTATGGCTCGTTATTGCTTACCGGGGTTTGGTGCTGCACAAAGTGTCAGATAACTCATGCAAAAAAGAATAAAAAGCATGAAATTGACAAGATGTGCGGAGCACATGAGCTTTCTTTATGCACAGGGTCTGCGCCTGGCTTTGTACAAAGGATTACATGCAACAGCAGCAACATTTGTACAAAAGGTGGTTGCCGGAACAGGGTCCGACAACCGCGCCTTACGGGTAAAACTTACGAAGATGCTCAATATTCCAGGAGTTGCTCACCGGAATGCCATCTTCGGTCTCAAGGCGGACAGCGCCAGGCCTAGTGACTCGTTTCACCCGGTAAGGGCCTTCCCACTTCGGCGTCAACTTGTTTGAATTCTTGGCGGACTGAACGCGCCGAAGAACAAGGTCGCCTTCCTCGAGACTTCTGGCGTTAACTTTGCGGCTATGGTAGCGGCGCAAAGCTTGCTGGTAGCAAGCAGCTCGCACAGCAGCCTGAAGACGATATTCCTCAAGGAGCAGCGCGTCATCTTCTCGCAGCTGCTCTTGCTCAAGCTCATCATAAGCGAGCACTCGAGGTGACCCGTGTGCGAGTTCCGTGGGGAGAACTGCCTCTGCTCCATAGACTAGAGCGAAAGGTGTCTGACCAGTGGCTCGATTTGGCGTCGTCCTGATCGACCAAAGAACCACCGGCAGCTCCTCGATCCAGTTTCTTCCGCACTTGTGCAGCCTGTCGAAAGTCCTGGTCTTGAGCCCATGCAACACTTCAGCATTTGCCCTCTCCGCTTGACCGTTGCTTCTCGGGTGAGCAACAGAAGCGAAGCAGACCTTGGCGCCAAGATCTTGGATGTACTGCATGAAGGTGCGGCTCGTGAATTGCGTACCATTATCGGTGATGATCCTGTTAGGGATCCCGAAGCGGCAAACAATTGACCTGAAGAACTTGACTACTGACTGTGCTGTCACCTTCCTCACTGCTTCCACTTCCGGCCACTTTGTGAACTTGTCGATTGCGACGTACAAGAACTCAAAGCCCCCGACAGCTCGGGGGAAGGGGCCGAGGATGTCGATCCCCCAGACCGAAAATGGCCAGGATAAAGGGATCGTCTGGAGAGCTTGAGATGGATGGTGTATCTGCTTGGAATGGAACTGGCACGCTTCACACTTGGTTACTTGTGCAGTTGCATCCTGGAGGGCTGTCGGCCAAAAGAAACCTTGCCGGAACGCTTTGCCGGCAAGTGCTCTTGCGCCAATGTGGTGACCACATATGCCTCCATGTATCTCTGCCAACAGCTTCTGTCCATCTTCCCGGTGAATACACTTCAATTTCACACCGTTGAGTCTTCTTCTGTATAGTGTGTTGTCAACAAACTGGTACATACTTGACTGCCGGGCTACTCTTTCCGCTTCTTCTTACTCTTCGGGAAGTTCTCCTGTCTGAAGGAAACGGACGATCTGCTGTGCCCATGCTGGAGTTTGTGGCTCGACAACAAGGACTAAAGGCACATCTGCTGCTGCGGGAACATCCGCTTCTACGGCGAGAACCTGCGGCTCAGCCGGAGTTTGACGTTCCCCGGCAAGCTTGCCGGAGCAAAACTTGTCGGGAGCGTCTGCTTCAATGAAACAAACCCTGGGGCTTGTCGGAGCAGACTGCTCCTCAGCACTCTTGGCGTTGATCTTGGGGACCTTCTTGGCGGCGGCTTCGGGAAGCTCTGCCGGAAAATAGTCACCAAAAATCAACTTCCTCTTCTTGCTCTGTCCAGTTGATGGCGTAACAGACGGTTGAGTCAGCTTGAGCACAAACATCCCTGGTTCCACAGGTAACTTAAGTGTTGCGCACTTTGACAGGCCATCAGCAATGTCGTTCTGAGCTCTTGGAACGTGCTCCATCTCTAGGCCGACAAAGTGCTCTTCTAACTTTCTCACTTCATCAACGTAGGCTTCCATCAACGGACTCTGATAATTCTTGTTAACTTGGCAGACGACAAGCTGTGAGTCACCCCGGACAATGAGCTTCTTGATCCCAAGGTCTGCCGCGATCCTGAGACCGGCAAGCAAACCTTCATACTCTGCAGTATTGTTTGTCGCTTGCTCCTTGGGAAAGTGCATCTGGACCACGTACTTGAGGTGCTCTCCGGTAGGTGCGACAAGCAGCACGCCAGCACCGGCGCCTTGCAGCGAGAAGGCACCATCAAAGTACATCAGCCACTCTTTGTTTGCTTCCTTGACGAGGATGCTCGTCTCTGGGATTTCTTCATCTGGTGTTGGCGTCCACTCTGCTATGAATTCTGCCAATGCTCTGCTTTGGATAGTTGAAGTGCTCTCAAACTTGAGGCCAAAGCTTGACAGTTCCAGTGCCCACTCAACAATCCTGCCTGTCGCTTCTGGATTCTGCAGTATCCTCTTCAGCAGAAAGCGAGTGACAAATGTGATCTCATGTGCTTGGAAGTAATGGCGCAGCTTTCTCGAGGCCATGAGAAGGCCGAAAAGCAATTTCTGCACACCAGAGTACCTTGACCTAGCCCCCTGCAGAAGGGAGCTGACAAAGTAAACTGGGCGTTGCACCATCCTCTTCTGTTGTATCTCCTCATGCGCCTGCGCAGATCCATCCTTGTCGGGACCAGAGCTTGTCGGGGAAGCCCCCTGCTTGTCGCTGGATGCGCTTGCCGCGGTCGCCGGCTCATCATTTGCCTCCCTCTCCGCTACTAACGCAGCACTAACCACTTGATTGGTTGCCGCCAGATACAGCAGCAACTTCTCTTGTGGCTTAGGTGCGACAAGTATTGGAGTGGAGGACAGATACCTCTTCAAGTCCTGCAGCGCAGCCTCCGCTTCCGGAGTCCATTTCATTGGACCTGCCTTTTTCAATATTTTGAAAAACGGCAGGGCGCGCTCAGCTGACTTAGAGATAAACCTGCTGAGAGCTGCCACGCAACCGGCAAGTTTTCGTACATCCTTGACGCGCTTTGGTGCTTCAATTTGCTCAATGGCCTTGATCTTGTCGGGATTGGCTTCAATTCCTCGCTGAGACACGAAGAACCCGAGAAGCTTGCCGGAAGGGACTCCAAACACGCACTTCTCGGGGTTGAGCTTGAGGATGATCTTGCACAGATTTGCAAAGGTCTCTTCTAAATCCTGAATCAGAGTTGACTTGTCCCTGCTCTTGACCACTATGTCATCCATGTAAGCTTCCACATTTCTGTGTATTTGTGGCTCAAAAGCGGTATGGACTACCCTTGCAAATGTTGAACCAGCATTCTTCAAACCAAAAGGCATCCGTATGAAACAGTACGTGCCACATGGAGTGATGAATGCGGTTTTCTCCTCATCCTCTTCTGCCATGAAAATCTGATGATATCCTGAGTATGCATCAAGAAATGAAAGCAAATCACATCCGGCCGTGGAGTCAACAATCTGGTCAATGCGCGGCAAGGGAAATGGGTCTTTGGGACAAGCTTTATTAACATCGGTAAAGTCGATACAAAGCCTCCATTTCCCGTTTGCCTTGCGCACGACTACAGGATTGGCCAACCACGTAGGATGGAGCACTCCTCTGACGAGGCCTGCTGCTTCCAACTTCTTGATCTCTTCTGCGATGAATTCTTGGCGCTCCACTGCTTGCTTCCGGACTTTCTGCTTGATGGGCCGCGCATGAGGACAGACGGCAAGGTGGTGCTCAATTACTTTCCTGGGAACACCGGGGATGTCAGACAGTTGCCATGCAAACACATCAATGTTCGCCCGCAGGAAAGCAATGAGCGCGCTTTCCTATTTAGGGTCGAGACTGGCACTGATGGTGAAGGTACCACCAGTGTCGTCCTCCTTGGCGGACACCTTCTTGGTCGTTGGCGGAGCTGCCATCGACTTCTTACACTTGCCGGTGGAGCTCGATGGTGCGTCCTCGACGGTAGCGCAGCACTCCGAAGAGGTGCGCTTGCCGGAGTGGGCATCAAAGCTCTTGCCGGACTTGGTCTTCTTCTTCCCCCCCGGAGCTTCAGCGGCAAGTGTCTCGCGATCCGTTGCGGCTGCTGCTTCCCGGTGGATCTTGTCGGCACAGATAAGAGCATCTTTCTTGTCGCCAGGGACATAGATGACACTTATCGGGCCTGGCATCTTCAGCATGTTATATGCATAGTGAGAGGCTGCCATGAACTTGGCGAGCGCTGGACGGCCGAGAATTCCATTGTAAGGTAATGGAAAATCGGCAACGTCAAAAGTGATCCTCTCAGTTCTGAAGTTCAACTCGCTGCCAAATGTCACTGGCAGCGTGATCTTCCCCTTCGGCTTGCTCCTTCCCGGGTTGATCCCTTGGAATGTGCCGGTCTCTTCGAGCTCGCTGTCAGGGACCTGGAGTTTCCGGAGCACAGCGGAGGAGATCAGGTTCAAGCCGGCCCCGCCGTCAACTAGCATCTTGGTGACCTTGAGGTTGCGGATAGTTGGTGAAACCAACATCGGCAAGCACCCGACCGCAGTTGTGCGATCAGGGTGGTCCTCAATATCAAAGATGATAGGCGTGCTGGACCATTTCAGAAGCTTGCGTGATTCGACGGGTGGTTCTGCCGCATTGACTTCCCGCACCCACTACTTGAGCTGGCGGTGTGAAGTATGCAGAGAAGCATCGCCGTCAACGCACAAGACCTCTATGGCTTTCTGAAACTCCTGCTCACTGGTCTCGTCATCTTCCATGTCTTCGTCGTCATCGTCTTCATCCTTGTCGCGGCCGCGGGGAGGTCTGTCTCCTTGCCGCTGCTTGGCCTTGCCGCGGCGTCCTCCCCGGGCGGGGCGTTTCGTGCCAGATCCTCCAGCACCTCCTTGGGCCTTCTCCTTGTCGCGTCGCTCGTACTCGGCTTTTTGCAGCTCGACGAGCTGCTCGACCTTCTTGCAGCTCTGGAGGTCGTGGCCCTTGGTGCGGTGGATCTTGCAGTACTGTTTGTTGGTGTCGTCCTGCTTGTCGGCGGCCGCCACAGCCTGGCAGTTGGTGCATGCGGCAACCTCCTTGCCGGAGCTACCAGCCTTGGCTGTCTTGGCGCCACCTTCGTTGCCGGACTGCTCAACAGCTAGCACCTCTTTGCCTTTCTTCTTCCTATTGTTCCGACGTCGGCTCTTCTTTGCCGGGGCAGCATCTTCACTGTCAGATCCTTCTGCTCCTGTGTTCTCTCCGGGGTGTCTCCTCCCTTCCTCAGCACGTGCAAACTTGTCGGCCAGGGCATACAGCTCACTGACGTCTCTGATCTTGCACATCGCCATCTCCTCCCGCATCCTGCGGTTACGCACGTTCTGGTGGAACGCGCTGATGACCGCGGCAGGGTGGACATCTGGGATGTTGCGCTGCACTTGGCTGAATCTCTGGATGTACTTGCGCAGGGGCTCTCCTTCCTTCTGGGCGAGCAGATGGAGGTCACTTTCCTGGCCATGAGGTTTGTGGCCGCCTGTGAAGGCACCGACAAACTGATGGCACAGGTCTGCCCAGGAAGATATGGAGTTGTCCGGCAAGTGCATGAGCCAGGACCGGACGTTGGGTTTGAGCACCAGCGGGAAGTAGTTGGCAAGGATCTTGTCGTCTCGCCCCCCCCCCGGCAGCTTGCACCGCGATGGTGTAGATGCTGAGGAACTCCGACGGATGCAACTTGCCGTCGTACTTCTCTGGTACGTCTGGCTTGAAGTTCTTCGTACTGGGCCACTGGACTTGCCGCAGCTCAGGGGTAAACGCAGGGCAACCTACCGCGTAGGGCAGGTCGCCTGGTTCCCCTGGCGCATGCATGTCGACAGTGGGCCCAGCGCGCCGGTCTGATTGACGCCGCGCTTCTCTTCGGCGCTCGATGCGAGTACGAGCGTCTTCTTGCTGTCGTTCGTGAAGAACTTGGCGTTGATCGCGGCGAGCTCGCGGATCTGATGAAGCAGTGGAGTTGCTGTCGTGGTGGACCCGGCGAGTCGGCGATCTTGGCCTTCGGGGCGAAGAGTGCCCGGTGGTTGCACCCCCACCGGTCTTGTCGCCATCGGCTCGCACCTGGCTGGCTTGCCGTGGCTGCGATGTGGTCGGCTGCCGTGGAGTGTCGCCGTTGGCGAAGCCGATGAGGCTCTGAATGGTGGCCCTCCAGTCGTCGATCTTGTCCGCTGTTGGAGGAAAATCTAGGAGCAGTTGAGCTCGCGCCAAAGCTTCCGCTGGAGTGGCGGGTAGCGGTGGCAAACGGTGCGAGGAGCGGGATATGCTCGGACTTCTAACTGCGTTAGAAGGAGCAATATTCTGTCCAGGCGACCATGCCTCGCTCGTGCCAGCATGTTGGCCTTGAGCATTCCGAGATCCGCCAGCTCGATTTGGGTCCAGCAAGCGTATGGTACCGTCAGTACCATGACGCTGCCGGTCCCGCACCTCCTGAGATGGGCGCGGTGCATCTACGGACGCCCTGTCGTCGTGGGAGCCGGCTACGCCGCCGACGGGCAGCGCAGTCTTGTCCTTGGACCTGGCGGCACCGTGGGCTCCCTCGTCGACGCCCGTTCTTCCGCCGGCGTCTTCCCCACCAGCCGTTTGCTCCGGCGGAGTGGGTCCGTCGCGGGCGGGTCAGCCGCCTCCGAAGCTTTCTTCTTCGGCGGCATGTCGATGAAGATGATGAAGATCTAGCTCGTGTGAAACGCCGGATCAGGTTCACACAACCTCGACGCCCCCTACCTGGCGCGCCAAAGATGTCGGGGAAACTGCCTCCACGAGCACCTATGGGGATGGAGCCCCTTTTCGGTTCGGCAGGGGGCGGAGGTCGCACGAAGAGCAGATCGAGGCGAGGCACACGAGCAGTTTACCCAGCTTCGGGCCGCACGGATGCGTAAAACCCTACTGCTGCTTTATGGATTGTATTGTGTTCTTGCTCGGGGGCGCTGGGTGCTACAGTACACTCGAGCAGCTAACGAGACCGAGCGTTCCTCTGTTCGTCCTTCCCCCTCCTTCTACGTTGCGCATGGGCCTCCTTTTATATGCTCAAGGGGTAACCGACAGGTGGCAACGTAGGCAAGGGCAAAAATGGAAAAGGTGTTGCGGTTGGTACAGCTACCTACACAGTGTATCATACCTAACCCTGACGGCAGGGGACAAGGGCATTAATTGCCTATCTACATCGCCCAAACAGTGCAGAAAAGCGAACGTCAGTGGCGCCACCGTTCGCCACGATGGCAATCTTGTCAGCGCCGCTTGCCACAGTGTACCCCTGGCTGCACAGCCTCCCGCCACGTACGCCTGGAAAGGTCCCAGAGCGACACGTTGGTGGATGCGCTGGAGCGCGGGTACAGAGTGGTTGTTTGCCGCGGCAAGCGCCTTGCCGCGGTAGTTGTCTTGTCATGTCCGGAAGCTTGTCGCTCGCCGGGTCTTGCCGGGACGCGTAGCGCATCGCGGCGAGTTCCTTGAGATGCTTTGGTTGGCCTTCCCGGCAAGCTCCTCTTGTCGGGGTCTTGTGCCTTGATTGGCCTTCCCGGCAACCTCCTCTTGCCGGGGCCTTGTCTCCTTGGCTTGAATACTCTATTCTTGAATGGCTCCAAAGGAACCACAGAGGTCCTTGGTGGTCACCTGGCAAGCCTTGCCGCGGGGCGCTGCAACTGCCCGTGCACAAGTTTGGGATACTAGGGTACCCCTACTCTAGTACACCGACAGATCAATAGGCGGACGAGGACGAGAATGCAAGCCATAAGTAGGCTGCGAGGAAGATGACGACTCATCCACAGAGGCATCCACAGGTCGTGAACGACGAGTGTAATGCTGAGGAAAAGATGGAACAATAGAAGGAGGAATCGCCAAGGTAGAATCGGGGGGTGGCGACGAAGAAGTCACCGGAGATGAAGGTGTAGAATCCGGTGACATGCTAGGCGAGGAGACCGAGGAAGATGGTGGCTGCAAATCGACTGGAGGTGGAGAAGCAGAGGGAGTGGAACGAAGAGGCACAGGCTCGACGGGGGTGAGAGGTGAGTCAGGAAAAGTGAGGAAAGAGATATCCTCCACTGAAAAAGTCGAGGAAGATGGGCGTGGGTAGATGGGACAAGACTCATCAAAAGTCACGTCTCGAGAGATACGCATCCGACGACCGATAGGATCCCAACAACGATAGCCCTTATGCTCATCACTGTAGCCTAAGAAGACACACTCAACAGACTGAGCGGTCAGTTTGGTGCGTTCACGAGGGGCAAGAAGAACATAGCAAACACAACCAAATAAGCGAAGCATCGAATAATCGGGAGAACGATCAAAAAGACGCTCGAAAGGAACACCACCCTGTAGAGCAGCGGAAGGCTGTATATTGATAAGATAGGTGGAGGTGGAGACGGCCTCAGCCCAAAAATGAGGCGGGAGAGAGGCAGCAATCATCAATGCATGAGCCGTCTCAAGAAGATGTCGATGCTTTCCCTCAGCCACACCATTCTAAGCATGAGCACCGGGACAATAGAATTGAGAAAGAGTTCCTTGCTCAGCAAGAACACCACGCAACATCTTAGAGATATATGCGCCAGCGGAGTCAGCACGAAAAACACGAATGGGTGAAGAGAGCTGAGTATGAACCATGGCAGCAAAACCTTATAAACAGGCAACACCTCACTACGAGAAGTCATGAAATAAAGCCATGTGTAACGAGAGAAATCATCTATGAAAATAATATAGTATTTATGACCACCTTTCGAAGCAAAAGGAGCCAGACCCCATACATCAGAATGGACTAAATCGAAAGGACGCTTAGACACTGACTCACTATGTGAATATGGTAACTGGATCTGCTTGCGAAGACGACAACCCTGACACTCTAAAGAGACATCTCCTGAGACAGACCCCAGAAGACCTCGACGAACTAAAGATGACAACCGAGAACCACACAGATGACCAAGTCGATGATGCCACTGCTTGAAGGAACCAGTAACGGAGGCGATTGAAGCGGAGGAACTGGCGATGGTGGTGGCAGCGGAAGGAAGATGAAGCCAGTCCAACTCCCAAAGACCCTGAGAATCATGGTGGCGACGGCCAGCCCCAACCAGAGTGTGTGTGCGACGGTCCTGGACAGAACAAGAGTCAACGTCAAGGATGACGCGACAACCAGAATCAGTAAGTTGACCAGCAGAAAATAGATTCATGGTAAGTCGAGGAACATGAGCAACATCAGGAACAGAATAAGAAGGAGTGGTAAGATTGCCTCTACTAGCAACAAAAGGTGGAGTACCATCAGCAGTGAAGACATGAACAGGAGAATCCAGTTTTCAAAGAGAGGACAAAGTGGAAGAATGAGAAGACATATGAAAAGAAGCTCCAGAGTCCAGAACCCATGGGGATGTACCTGACTGTGTAGAGGGCGGTTGCTCAGTGCGGGAAGCATCAGTCACAAAACCAGCAGTACCCATCGAGGAAGAACCTGAAGCCGCGAGCAGACGCTCAAGTCTCAGAATATCCTGCTCAGTCAAAGCAATGGCTGAAGCTGTCGAGGTAGATGACGAAGTCCCTGAACATGATGATCGCGCCTTGCGCAAGTGTTTCCTCTTTGTGTAGCACTGGGACTCAATATGACCATCATTGTTGCAGTAATCGCAATGTGAACGGGCGACATGAGCCTCCAGAAGGAGTGGGCAAGAGCGGCGGAGAACTCGAGCGAGAAGGGGTCGGTGCAGCAGGTGGCGTGGAAGAAGACCGAGTAGAGAGCACAGAGGGAACCTCTAGCAAACCAGCACCACGTAAGTGAGTCTCCTCCGCACGAATCTCAGAAAGCGCCTCCATGAGAGAAATACGGCCACGAGCAAACAACTGAGCACGCTGGGGCTCAAACTCCTTATGGAGCCGAGACAGGAACTCGTAGACGCGATGAAACTCCAAAATGGCCTGGACAGCCTGGCAACAGGGGCAAGTACGACAACCAGCACTGCGGAGAGAATCAAGCTGGCGCCAGATAGCAGAACTCTGTGCATAGAAGTCATCAACAGTAGAGTCACCCTGCTGAAGAGCATGCTCCTGACGGACCACAGAAAGGTATAAGGCATCACCAGAGGGCTCATAGCGCTGACGAAGACGGGTCCACATCTCAAAGACAGTAGGAAGACCCAGAAACTCAGAAGCAAACTGAGGCAGAACACTTGCAGTGAGAACAGCTGCAGCACGAGCATCATCATCAAGCCACTGGGTGTAAACAGACAGAGCACCATGATACGTCTGAAGAGCCTCCTCATAAGCCAAAACCCTCTCATCATAAGCACGATCAGCAGCCTCATCAGCAAGCTTAGCCGCATCCTTGGCGGCCTGATTAGCATCCGTAGGAAGAACCAGTGGAGTCGGCGGAGTAGGGGCAACCGGAGGAACCGAACTTGGCGGACAGCAGACCTCGCCAGAAAGAACACCCCAGAGACGGATGCCACGCATGTGAATGCGCATGAAGCCAGTAAACTCGGTGTAGTTAGTACCATCAAAGATCACCGGACAGCGAGGGACAACAACATAGCCCGATGCAGCAGACATTTTTTTTTGATCAAGGGGCAGCTGGCAGTCGGCGGCTAAAGAAACGCAGGGACCAGGGCCTGCGGGAGCAGGAGATCAAGCCCTGTCAGTTAGCGATGAATTTTGATTTGGTGGTGGCGGGCAGCTTGACGAAGGCGTTGGCGCTGGATTGCGAGATGGTCGGGGTTGGGGCCGCTGGCAGCAAGAGCGCCCTTGCCAGGGCCGAGCGGCAGGCCGGCTGCCAAGCGGGACGAGCGGGCCGGCTGGGGAGCGAGGCCGGATGGGGATCGATCCGATCGAAGACTCCAGGAGATCGAGCGGGGCTTCGATCGGGAGCGAGACGAGCCGGACTAGATCGATCCGATACGGGAGACTCCGGGAGATCGAGGGAGAGCTTCGATCGGGAGCCAGACGAGCGGGAACAGGAGATCGAGGCCGGCGGCTTCGATCGACGGATCAATAGCACGAGTTGGAGCGTGCAAAAAATTGACCTAGCTCTAATACCATGTTAGGAATATGCAACTTGTATTTCCATGAGGTCATAGGCCGATATATATACATGTACATGTGTGGAACATATGCAGGAAACCTCTTATACAACGGGATAAATACAAAGGGGTACATGACTTATATTATAACTCTAACATCGACATGGTGAAGACTTAAGAAAATAACTATGCCCAGAACGATAAGCTTTAAGAAAATTTGAAGACCATTTCCTCACGTTTACCCTTTCCAGATGGAATTACTAATTTAGGAAATCATTGACATAGTCGACCATTTCATTCAGTGAAGCTGCAACTTTTACATTGCCCACAGTGCCTAGCGAAGCGATTTTTTGGATAAGAAAAACGATGCCGCCCGTAAAATAAAGCGGAAAGGTGGTGGCAACATTTTACTTTCTTCCTTTCGCTCTCCTTGAGACGAACCGGCCGTATGAGGAAGCAAAGTGCGCTGGAGATGTCTGATTAGTTATCAACCACCTCCCAATCTCTCTGAATGGGTTTCAGTTCAGTCAAGTCCAAACCACCTTTTAGCCTTTCGGACTTCTGTGATCAAGTGGGCGATTTTAGACGAGGATGCATGATTCAGAGGGTGCTTGGATATGTTTTAGTCCCAAGATTAAAAATAGTGGGACTAAAACTTGCTAGCCTTACCCATGCTTGGATCCAAATACTAAAGAGACTAAAATCAAGTTATTGAGCATTTATTATCCTCCAAACCCTCCAATTCAGAACTCGCATGTGTTAAAGGAGAGAATTAAATAAGGAGAGAGAGGGCTAATACATATTTTAGTAGGTTTCCTATGACTAAAAAATTTTAGCCTCAAAACTAGTCCTAGCCTCTCTTTAGTAGGTTTTCTATGACTAAAAAACTTTAGCCTCTAAAAGAGACTATTTTTAGTCAGACTAAAAATAGTCCCTTGGATCCAAGCACCCTCTCAATCAAGTGGATCTTATGAGCTGATTCGGTCTTTGCTAAGTCGTAGCAAATCGTCGCGCGTTGCTTGCCGTCGACACGACGTCGAGGTGTCATCAGCAATCACTCTTTCACTCGCAAAAAAAAAAGCAATCACTCTTTCAAAATCTTTTACAGTACACTTTTTTTACTGAATACTGATCGATTCAACAAGGAGGGACCCAGCTTCACCTGAAGAAGAAAAGGAGAGACCTGGCTTTGCGGCGTTCTTTGATTGATTAAAAGAACATTATATGTGACGCAATTAAACTTTTACTTCAGCAATCTTGTACTCTTGTGACGCTTTCAGCGTTACTTGCACTAATTACCACGCAAAATGTATGAACTGGTACACAGATGTACAAGATTAATCAGTAATCACATTGGTAAGCTAGCCTGGCTATGGATGAACTGGTACCACACCAGCTTTGTCCTGGTCTCTCATAAGGTACATGTGGGTGACGTACGTTAGCTAAGTTGAGGCTCAAGCAGATACGTTAATGCTTCAAAGGTTGGAAAATTAGAGAAAGTTGAATACTGTACCAGGTTGATTCAGTGGCCATATATACCGGATGTCACACATATATTCTTTTCCTTCTTAGAGAGGAGAAATGGTGCTCAAAACCTTTAGCTATTTTCTTCAAAAATGAAACGAGCTTCAGTTGACGTGGTCAAATTAATAAAGACCCGCATCGCTGGAATAATGAATGGCGATTTTTCTAATGAGATAAAGGGATGAGGATAATGAAACCAGAGAAGCCATCAGGATCTCCATAGTTGAAAATGACACGGCCCCGCCGCAACCAAGACCTGCACAAAGCAACATCAATCGAGTCATCAACTTGACGAGGAAAGCTGGACGGGTTCTCTGAATTGGCCCCGATAGCGCATCATTTGTTAATTCGTGCTGAATTAAGTACCCATGCGTCCCAATCATGCATGCGCATCAGACAGCAGTATCATGGCGAAATGCAATCGGGGAACGGGCTTAACAGACCAAGTTCGAATTGAAGTCCTTCAGCATGGCAGGAGGGATCGATTCGAAATGCATTCAGCTTGATACAGCGAAATAGAGCGGATCTTATATTTTTTGGGTCAATGATGGTGGTTTCACTGTACGTATTGTCGAACATAACTTTGACACTAAACTTCCCAGCTAATTAAGCATCATAATTCATAATTTTGTTTTGCTAGTTTGTTTGCAGCTATGTGTGAATCCATTTCATACTTTTTCTCCCTAGAGCTCCACTGAGTTAGGGGAGGCGATTTGTGACGCGCAAGGGGAAGGGGTTCACCGATTGTGGACCGCCGATGAGTGCCAGGATTCCGAAGTATGTTTTGTGAAGCGATATACATGTTGTGGGGCTGGTTTCATGATTATAGATATTTCAGTAAATAGTGGATGCAAATTGTTTTGTACAGAAATGGTGGCGTTTTGGGAAAATAATTCATTTTGTTCTTCTTCTTCCTTGCTTTTTGTTCTTCAAATAGGTTGTTCATTTCCAACAACTCTTAAGTTCGAACATCAATGTTGTAGAGTAAAAAAGACAGATCCAACTCTGTTGTTAGCGATTGAAAACGTCGAGGATAGTAACAACAGTAGTAGAGGTATATCCAAACCTTTTGCGGAAGAGGTTAGTTGTATTTGTATGCTTGATCAGCATTTGGGTTTCGTGTTGGTACAACCGTTACATCCTGTTTAGTATGTGTTTTTATTGCTGATGTTTATGCTTCTAGCTATTTGTGCTTGTACTCGCATGTTATCTTCCATGAACTCGCATGTTGGAACAATTCAATCTTTGAATCTTCGAACACAAATAAAATAGATGTACTAAGTCAGCGTATGTAAATCGTGTTGTGCTAACTTTGGCGCACCGAAACTTGCATGAATTTGGAAGTACGAGTTAGTTACAGAAGATGAAACTTAATCTCTATGTTTGTCTCCATTTTATTTAGAGTAAACCCTAGTACGCAATAAATATTAAAAATCATAACACCTAAACCCAAAACACTAAACCCCTCCTTATACAATTAGTAAACCCTTAACCCGAAAAAGTAATTTTATAAGCGTTATAACTTGAAAAAGTTTTTCAATGTCAAATAAGGAAACAAAACTTAAAATAGTATTATATAAGGAATTTCTCTTTACTGACGGACATATACAGAATAAAGTTGGATGATGGCCTACCGCATCCTTGTCAGCGGACTGCTTTCCTTGTTCGCGGATGGATACCGAAGGCAATTTACGGGTCGCCATTGAAGATGCCCTTAGACAGTATAAAATTGAATAAAACTATACTAGGCGCGTAAACAGGCGGATCACACGAGAGGTGAAATGTTCAGACGTTGAAAACAAGGACGTTGAGCATATACAAATTTTAATGTATTATAGTATTTCTAAATTGACCGAGCACTAAATAGAACTTTGTTTGGACGCTAGCACGCATGTGCGCATGTAGATAATATTATTGACCAAAGAACCTATGCGGCTGCTAGGGCAATGGTCAAACTGTGAACGAAGCCGCCATATGTGCGCCCAAGCGAGTCAAACTAGCTTGCAAACGACGCTCTCCTACTGGTGGATGCGACGAGGAAATTGATGATGCCGCTTCAAACATTTGCTCCTACGACTGACGGATGTCATGTTCATACACAGGAGACAGGACACGAGTCGTCCATCAACCATCTGTAGTGAAGTGTTGACAAAGGCCGTATGATCTCGCTTTCGTGTGCGATATTCTGCCGGGCCAGTGTCATTAGAGCAACTTTAATGGGCTGACCCAAACGGATGACGATTTCGTTCGCTTTATGTCTGTTTGGGTCGGTCGCCCGTCCGGCGTCTGCCTTGTTTTTTATATGGGCCGGTAGCGCGTCCAACGCGCCGATCCATATGTGCAAGTGTGGCCGGCTGGCCGTCCAATTTTACATTGCATTCAACATATTGTGAAATGAAAATTTAACAAGCAAAATAATTTAGCCGCCCAAATAAATAGTATCGTTTTACAGGCCAAATAAAAATAAAAATGTTTCACATAGTTTTGCAAATGAATAAAAGAAGATACATCTATTGGTTGTCAATATGAGTCCATATATGCTCAACCAAATCATTTTGCAGTTGCACGTGAGTTTTCCAATCACGTATGTCTTCATGAAACTGAGTGAACTGCTTAAATGTTCAGGCACAACATTCTCACCCTGAAACTGAAAGACTTGATCGTACAGACGTACCGGGCGCTCATCTTCTACGATCATATTGTGCATGATCACACAAGCAGTTATCACCTCCCATAGTTTCTGCGTGCTCCAAGTATTACCAGGATACCGAACGATGCCCCATCGAGATTGCAAAACACCAATGGCACGCTCGACATCCTTTCACCAATGGCACGCTCGACATCCTTTCTAGCACTCTCTTGCTCTTGGGCAAATCTTTTCCTTTTCTCTTCGACAGGGTTGGGTATTGTCTTTACAATAGTGGTCCACTGAGGATAGATACCGTCACCCAAATAGTACCCTTTGTCGTAGTTGTGGTCGTTGACAGTAAAGTTCACCGGTGGGCTGTTGCCTTCGGCAAGCCTAGCAAACACCGGCAAGCGTTGAAGCACGTTGATATCATTGTGTGATCCAGCCATGCCAAAGAAAGAGTGCCAGATCCAGAGATCTTGAGACGCCACGCCCTCTGGTATGACAGTGCAAGCCCTGACATGTCCTTTATACTGCCCTTCCCAAGCAGAAGGGCAGTTCTTTCACTCCCGGTGCATGCAGTCTATGCTACCAAGCATCCCCGGGAAGCCCCTGCTAGCATTCATCGCCAACAAACGGGCTGTATCTTGGCGGAGTCCATTTTCGTACCTTGGCAAACTGTCGAACAGCTTGCGGGCTTCGATGAAGGAGACGGCCGGCGAGGGGAGACGCGGCGCCCACAGACCAGCTAGCTGCCCTGCCGGAGTCCGACGAGTGTGACGGAGTCCGACGAGCGTGGCGGTCGTATGTGGCGGGGGCGGCGAGGCGTCTTCTTGGTCGCGGGCGGCTGGGCGGTGGGGGAAGCGGCGGCGGGAACCAGTTTGCTCCCCGGCGACAAAACGGCGGCGGCGGGCGACTGGGGGCAGGGGCGGCGTTACTGGGCGGATGTGGAAGCGGCGGCAGCTGGAGGAGTCGCCGGCAAAAATGGGCGGCGACGTCGGTGACGGAGGAGGCGGGGGCGAGGGTTGCTTGTTGGCCGGAGGGAGAGGAGGCCAATGTGCCACAGACTAGCAGGCCCGAGGACAGGAGTAGGCGAGCGCGCGCGTCCATCGCGTGTCCGCTCCGCAAATCAAGCTCAAAAATGGGTCGGGAATGGATCGCCCGTGGACGAAAAACGGACGCCCGTCCGTTTGGGTCGGCGCGTTGGACCGCCTTTTCTGTCTGCGCCGACTCAAATGGACGGCCGCGGACGAAATGGGTCGCCCAATTGAAGTTGCTTTTTAAGTAAGTCTAGTTAAGTTCATGAGCAGTACTAGTAGTTGGAGATATGTTCCGTGTGGAGAGAAAGTTGACGCTTGCGACCTCGTTTTTCTTGTGCGGGGACCTGGGTGCTTCAACCACATTAAGCTAAGACAAAGGAGCAGTACATGTAGTCCACGCATGAAACTGACGATGAAACCGGTGCATCCGGACAAAAACTGAACACTCATTCCTCTCGACCGGAGATAATACTACTATCAAAGGATAACAGTCCTACGCGAATATTCTACATCCATGGTAGGATCCAGCACAGGACAAGACACGAGCCCGTGCGCAACATACAAGTCGTACGCATGCCTTTCCCTCTCCATCTCGTTGCCAACTTGACATACAAGTAATCAAAACCAATGCATCCATGCAGACGCAACTACCAGGCTCTTTCCGTTCCAAATTTAATACTAGTAAGCACTACTGATCCACAGCAATTATCAGTAATCATGAAAGGGGCCTGCACGCCCCACGACAAGATCCGCGACGTCTGCCGCCCCCAGGCATGAAAGCGGTTCTCAGCACAGCGGGAAGTCACAATCTCTTGCTCTGTTAAAAAAACAGAAAAATCACAATAGCCTCGTGCAGGGAAGATAACGGTATTGTACCGGCCAGTAGTTCATTGTATGTATACTCTATATAGTGCTAGTATTACTAGGTCGTATTGACTGGCATGCGTCCTTACTTAGCTTGACAAATAGAGTCGCGTAGAGCGTAGAGCCCAGTCCAAGCAAGTAGGACTGCAGGGAAGTAGGACCCGCTGCCGCAACTGCAAGAGGCGCGTATTCACACCAGAGCTTCTCTTTAGCCTAGTAGATTCATAAAATCTAATTAGGATTCGACTACTATTAACAAGCTTACAACAGGACAAGGCCGCTGCCTTAAAGAAGGAGGATAAGAAACGAGTAGGGGAGTTAGCGGGGCATTATTTAGGAGGCGCATACGTTCACACACACGAGCGCGACTGAAGGAGTTTTTCATACTACGTGCAAAGCAAAACATGCAGTATCTAAGAGCAAGTGGGATGTGTTGTCGACAATCCGTCAGGTCGTCGTCACACTTGGCGTCGTGGAATTAGGTCCATCACGGCCGTTGAAAAACAGGCCGTTCCCGGCCGGTCCACTGTTTACGAGTGAGTGCTGAATCTTGTTGGCTTTACGACATTTGCGATTTGGGTACGACCTTGCCGTACAGAAAGAGCAGTCTGACGCAACTTAACAGTCCCAAAAGCTCTTGATGCAAGGTTATAAAGCCACCTGAACCAGCATCAAGTTGCCAACATGTTGATTATACTGTAGACAACCGCATTCTGCTCCCTTCCTTTCCAACCGCAGAGTTGATTTCGGGCGAAACTCGGCTTGTGCTTTACATGTGTGTGTATTTTTCGTTTTTGTGCGGGAGAATGCTTTACATGTGTTCAAGTAAGAACGACGATGTGATGGTAATAAAGTGAAGGGTTTTTATCGTTTATGCCACTAATTGTGTCCCACTACTCAGTTTTGCCATTAGAAGTTACAACTGCTCAAAAATGCCATCGATCTGTGAGATGCTTGCTAAAAAATGCCATTAGATATCTCAAAAACGCCATCATCTCGTTACATGTTTGCTCAAAAATACCATTAGACATTGTTATTTTCACGTCAAACTCGTTGACCATTTTATATGACAAAAATAAGCCTAGACCCACGTGGCAGTTCCCTCTATCTCACAATTATAAGTGTGGCCCTACTTGTCAGGAGTAACCAAGTGAATAATTTTACAGGAAAATAAGAACGCTGTTGGGATCAAGTGGGCCCCACACTCTATTGTAGTGAGATAGAGGGAGAGCTGGCATATTGGTTCATAGGTATTTATGTCATTATAACATGGCAAAAGAGATTTTAGATCACAATAATGGTATCCATTGGCATTTTTTAGCATGTATCTAACGAAGCGATGGCATTTTTGAGCAGTTGAAATTTCTAGTGGCAAAATTGAGTAGTGGGACACAACCGGTGGCATAAGTGATAAAAACCCTAAAGTGAAAGGTACCATACATCATACGGTTCAAAAGAAAATGCCATGGAAGGGGACTAATATCTTACTACTACATAGTTGAGAATGTAGAAAGATAGCTCCGGGTCAAAAACTCAACATTGTGGTATCCAGTTCAAAAAAAAAAAGAACATTGTGAGCGGTCTTGACAGGGCGAGAACGTATTCACGTTTCACCGTATTCTCCAAGACAGAAAAGCAAAACTTGACCGGATCAAGAAAACAAGTTAAACATTCGGCCGGCACGACATGCAACTGCTAGTAGTAGTATACATATGCAGGTCGCCGTCGTAAATCTGTTTCGGTTTTACCATGACTCAAGCCTAAAGACTTGGCCAACACCCCAGCAGGCGCCGCTCGGGCAGCCTCCTGTGTGTGTGGATGCAGCGCACGTGTTGCCTGTTGCCGCTGCTCTGGGACGTGTGCAAGATACTATTGCGGGTTCTGTGATGGCTTCTTCAGTTTGCGCTCCGGTCGCCGTGGTTCCTCTTGGTCCATCTGCATGTCACACGACTTCTCCTGCTGCACCCGTCGTGACCGTTCCGATGGAACCGGTGGCACGTCCCTCTTCACCAATCTTGGGAGCTGCCGCGCCGCTGCTGATTTCACAGACAACTACAGCTCAACCGATGACTCCGGAGGGTACCTTGTCTGGAGGATTGGCTTCGCCCCTTCGACGTAGTAGCCGTCACGCCGTCTCCGCTGATGGTTCTTCTCCAACTGATGAGCATTCTCTGTCGAAGGCAATGCGTCGTCAGGCCTCCAGGAATTTGGACTACTCGCCAGGTACGTCTTCCGTAAAATCCTTTCTTTCCTTTTCAGATACTCGCATTTCTACTAGCTTGAAGAACGTCGGTGTCTCTATTGGAAAGAATAATTCTGAAATTAATTTGTCGGTTGGGGTACTTAAACATATGGAGATTGACCGATTAAAGGTTTCTCCAAAGCGTTCTAGCACCCCATCAAACACCGAAACTGAGGACGATGATGAAACGGATGCCACATATGATGGTCCGCTTATCTCCCACTTGGTTGGTGAGGTTACCGAGGTTGGATTGGATGACGCAAGACCTGGGTCCATGTTTTGTGACTTCACAACGACTTCGCGTAAATCTAAATCACTTTCCTCGAAAAAGAAACAAAAAACGCCCAAGAAGGCAAAGATTTCCACACCCATTCGAGTTTCCACATGAGAGGCATGTTTTGTAATAGCAGAGGTCTTTCAGACTTGGCTAAGCATAAACACGTCGGTGATTGTGTGCGTGAACACGGTTTGGACTTTGTGGCAATTTCTGAGGCTGGTAAAGGTGACTTTCGCCCGCATGTCCTCGATCACCTATCCGGTGGTTTCGACTATTCATGGCATAGTTTACCAGCTCGTGGAAGGTCGGGAGGAATCCTTCTTGGGATTCAGACCGCAACCATGGATTTATTGGCTTTTTCGTTAGGTGAATTTCATATCAAATTTCACCTACGAAACAGAGCGGATAATTTTACATGGAGCCTGGTCGCAGTCTATGGAGCTGCCCAAGATGAGCATAAATCCGCTTTCCTTCGGGAATTGGTGAACCTGGCTAAGGATAACACGTACCCAATGCTTATTGGAGGAGACTTCAATATCCTTAGGTACCAGGAAGAGAAAAATAATAATCGCTTCGATACTCACTGGCCGTTCCTATTTAATGCTGTGATTGACAGTTTGGATCTTTGGGAGGTTAGTATGTCAGGACGACAATTCACTTGGGCTAATAACCGTTCTGTGCCGACATACGAGAAGCTCGATAGGGTACTCATGGATACCGAATGGGAGTTAAAATTTTCTCTGGTAACCGTTCGAACCCTAGAGCGTATCGAGGCACTATCGGACCATGCGCCAATCATTCTTGACTCTAACTCTACGAACACATCGGCCCACCGCCCTTTCAAGTTTGAATTGGGATGGTTGCACCGGGAAGGTTTTGTATACATGGTCAAGAAAATTTGGGAGAAGCCCGCTGTTGGTCATACACTCATTCAGAGATGGAACTTTAAAATAAGGGCCATGAGGCGACACCTCTCTGGATGGGCTAAGCACACCAATGGGATGTATAAAAAAGAAAAACAGCGCCTATCTACCATTATTGATGACCTCGATAAAATTGCAGAGACACGCATCTTATCTCAACAGGAGATTGATATGAAAAATCAATCCAATGAGAAGGTTGCACGTCTTTTGCGAGAAGAGGAAATCAAATATTACCAAAGATCCAAATCTGATTTCATCTTGATGGGAGATAGTAATACAAGATACTTCCAATTGGTCGCCAATGGTCGACATAGGAAGAAACATATTTATAGTCTCCAACAAGATGAAGGCCGGATTGAAGGTCAAGAGGAGCTCAAAAGGTATATCACTAGCTACTACAAATCTCTGTTCGGGCCGCCAGATGAAGGGAATTTCACCCTTGACGAGAACCGAACAGATGATATTCCTCAAGTCACGGCAGAAGAGAATGACTTCCTCACGGCACCTTTCTCAGAAGAGGAGGTGAGAGCAGCGGTGTTCCAAATGGAACATAACAAAGCTCCAGGACCTGATGGCTTCCCTGCAGAATTCTATCAGAATTTCTGGGATATCATCAAGTCTGACCTTTTGGAGTTGTTCAATTGTCTTCATGCTGATCAACTTGACCTATTCAGGCTGAATTTTGGCGAGATTGTTTTGTTGCCGAAGATTAAGGAGGCTGAACGGATCCAGCAATATAGACCCATATGCCTACTTAATGTCAGCTTCAAAATTTTCACCAAAGTAGCTACGAATAGGTTAAACTCGATAGCTGACCATGTTGTCCGGCCATCTCAAACGGCGTTCATGCAAGGAAGGAATATACTCGATGGCGTAGTAATCCTGCATGAGACCGTTCACGAGATGCACCGAAAAAACATGAGTGGAGTAGTATTCAAAATTGACTTTGAAAAAGCCTATGATAAGGTTAAATGGTCTTTCCTCCAACAGGCCTTAAGGATGAAAGGTTTCTCCGATAAATGGCGTCAAAGGATCCACAATTTTGTAACTGGAGGTAGCGTGGCCATCAAAGTCAATGATGATGTAGGCCATTACTTTCAGACAAAAAAAGGACTGCGACAGGGTGACTCCATGTCCCCAATGTTATTTAACATTGTTGCTGACATGTTGGCCATTCTGGTTGAGCGCGCCAAGCAGGACGGACAGATTGCAGGAGTAGTGCCACACCTTGTGGATGGTAGCCTCTCTATTCTGCAATATGCCGATGACACAGTTCTTTTTATGGAACATGACCTGGAAAAGGCTCGAAACCTGAAACTCTTGCTTTCAGCATTTGAGCAAATGTCGGGTCTTAAAATTAACTTCCATAAAAGCGAACTTTTCTGCTTTGGAGAAGCCGTTGAGGCGGTGGCCGATTATGCTGACTTGTTTGGTTGCGCACATGGCCATTTCCCGATTAAATATCTGGGAATACCGATTCATTATCGACGTCTCACCATTGCGGAGTGGAAGCATGTAGAGGAGTGGTTAGAGAAACGGTTGAGCAGCTGGAAAGGCAAGTTGCTCTTTGTTGGAGGACGACTGGTTTTGATTAACTCTGTCCTCACAAATATGGTCCTCTATATGCTTTCTTTCTTCCACCTCCCAAAAGGGGTCCTACAAAGACTGGACTATTTCAGATCCAGATTCTTTTGGCAAGGAGATGGGGAAAAGAAAAAATACAGACTAGCCAAGTGGAGTGTGGTTTGTAGGCCGAAAGACCAAGGTGGCCTTGGAATTCATGACCTGCAGGTGAAGAATGAGGCTCTCCTTAGTAAATGGTTGTTCAAACTTCTTACTGAGGATGGTGTTTGGCAAACTATACTGCGCAACAAGTATCTAGCCCACAAGGCGGTGTCTCAGGCATATTGAAAACCTGGCGACTCGCACTTTTGGGCTGGCCTAATGGCGGCAAAGAAACATCTCTTTCGCTTTGGGTCTTTCGCGATAATGGACGGGTCGGAGATTCGTTTTTGGGAAGATATCTGGCTAGGCGGTGCCACTCTTCGAGAACAATATCCAGCCTTGTACAACATTGCTCGCGATAAGAATAATACTATTACGCAGGTGCTCAATTCACCCCCCCCCCCCCCCCCCGAATATTTCGTTCAGGCGGGATTTGACTGGCCCCGACTTATGTCATGGCATAATCTTTTGTCCCGTCTGGATGCGATTAGCTTGACAGAAGGGCGGGATGTGTTTCGCTGAAACCTTACTACATCAGGGTCTTTCACCGTAGACTCTATGTATTATGCGCTCACGCATTTTGAGGTACCGGTGAGTAATAATAAGAAAATTTGGCGGTCGAAGATACCACTAAAAGTTAAAGTCTTCATGTGGTATCTTCGTAGGGGAGTTGTTCTAACCAAAGACAACCTCGCACGGCGCAATTGGCAAGGGAGTAAGAAGTGTTGTTTTTGTATTCATGATGAGACCATCAGACACCTCTTTTTCCAATGCAATTTTGCACGTTCTACGAAGTCAGTCATCCAAATAGCGTCAAGTTTATATCCGCCCACAAGTGTTGCCAACATTTTTGGTTATTGGTTGGACGGTATTTCAAATAGGTTCAAAACGCTATTAAGGGTGGAAGCGTATGCCTTACTATGGTCGCTTTGGCTATGTAGAAATGATTTTGTTTTTAATGACAAAAATGCTTCTCCTTTGCAGGCTATTTTCCGTTGTACGCACTCGCTTCGTATGTGGTCTATGCTACAACGAGCGGAGGTCCAACCGCTGTTTAAGGCGGTGTGTATGCGGTTGGAGCAGGTGGCTACAGAGGTTTTTACCCAACATGGGTGGCAGCATAACCTCCGGATCGGTTCATCTCACCTTTCGACATAGGCACAGTGTCGGTCTATAGGACTCTACTATTGCCGATTTGTCGGTTTTTATTTTCTTCTGATTGTCAGACTTTTAGTGTTCGGTTGTGTGCATCCTAGTTATGCAGAGGCCGGGTGTTGCTCATAATGCTTTGTATGCACTTGATGCTACATTTTTGAGTTAATAAAATCGCCCTTTATCGAAAAAAAAAGCCTAAAGACTTGGCCAAACAGAGGCTGCTCAGCATAGATTCTTACGACTAGTAATTTTCGTCTCTGGTAGGTAGACTAGCATTTCTTTTCCTTCATCGAGTGAATCGTCAATATTGTGCCAGTGTTGAACTCGCAGAATTTTGGACAAACTGAATGATTTTATGTTTTTGAGCATCAAGTGAATGAATAGGGCAATTCCTAAACGGCGCTTATAGCGCCCGTTTTAGTTATTTATCCAATCGAGCGCACACCCTCCCGCCGCACTGGGCCGGCCCATTCTTTTTTTTTTTCTAAAAACGCAAAAATTTGCTAGGTCTGGGCAAGATTCGAACTGGTGACCTCCCAGGTATAAGCACGCTGCCAGAACCACTCAACCACCTCACCTTTTTGTGTTGCGTCAGAGCTTTTCACCCTTTTGTTTCCACATTGTTTTTTTTCTTACAAACGATTTTGTTCGGTTTTTTCCTTTCTTCTTCTGCTAAGTGTGTGAACCCCCTTTTTTTTTTTCAAATTCGTGAACTTTATTTCAAATCAGTGAACTCTTTTTCAAAATTGATGAACCTTTTGTCAAATCGATGAACCTTTTTTTCAAAGTCGATGAACTATTTTCAAATTGGTGAACTCTTTTCCAAATTTGATGAACTTTTTTCGAACTCGATGAACTATTTTCAAATCGGTGAACTCTTTTCCAAATTTGATGAACTTTTTTCAAACTCGATGAACTTTTTTCAAATCGATGAACTGTTTTTCAAAGTCGATGAACTATTTTCAAATCAGTGAACTTTTTCCAAATTCCATGAACTTTTTTCAAATTCGGTGAACTCTTTTCCAAATTTGATAAACTTTTTTCAAACTCGATGAACTTTTTTCAAATCGATGAACCTTTTCTTCAAAGTTGATGAACTATTTTCAAATCGGTGATTTTTTTTTCAAATTCCATGAACTTTTTTCAATTTTGTGGACCTTTCTTCAAAAATGATGAACCTATTCAAATTCACGAATTTCATGTCAATAATTCATAAAATTAAGTTATTAATAGCACGGCCGCACGTTCTTATACTGTTGGCGCTTCAATAAAACACTAAAGTTAAGTTGTTCTAGTGGTTAGGCACAATTGTATAGGAAGACAGGGTCTCTAGTTCGAATCTTGGGAGGGGCACCTTTTGCTGTTTTTTTAGATAATTTCACTGCGCAGGCGCGTCGGCCTTGGTAGGCCAGGCCCAGGTAGGCAGCGCATGGGCGCTAGTACGCGTTACGGGCGCTAAAGGCGCGGCTTAGGAGCTCCTGTTTGGGCAATTCCCCCGCGCAGGTTAGGAGGACCCTCTCTCGGGGAGACAGAAACTAGTTTCGCCTGAAGTGAGTGCCAGGGTGGCCACAAGACTGAAAGCTCTCATTTTTTCTGCTTTTTTTTTACGTTGATGTTGTCTTCTTTTTTGCTTTTTTCATTTTTTATTTTTACTTCTAAATATTTATATTAAAAAACAAATAACATAAATGTTTGAAAATGTTAAACATGTATATAAAAAAAAATTCTGATCTATACTAAAAGTATATATAAAAATAGAGTGTATATGGAAAAGTAGACATCAAAAGTATATTGAAGAATTTTTAATCATTTATTTAAAAAATATGAACTTGTAAAAAATGTTCCTCATGTATACGGCAAATGTGCAATCGTGTATAAAAAAGTAGACATTACAACCTATATCGGAAATAGTAATAGTCATGTGTTTATAAAATGTTAAACATGCATATAAGAAATGTTCCTCCTACATACAAAAAATGTAAATTGTGTACAAAAAAAGTATACATAAAAAACATTTGTTTTAAAAAATGTTAATCATGTATTTGAAAATTGTTAAGCGTGTATATAAAAAATATCCATGATGTATACAAAAAAATATACAATAGTGATGGAAAAGTGAACATAAAAAATATAAGTTGTAAAAAATGTAAATCATGTATTTGAATAATGTGAAATGTGTAGATGAAAAGTGTTTAATACGTATTTAGGAAATGTTGACCATATATTCAAAAAAAGGTTCAGAACATGTATTTAAGAAAAATGGGCATTCTGTACTTGGAAAATGTATATCATGTATTTGAAAAATGTCAAAGTGTATAAAACAAGTAGACGTGTGTTGAAACTTGAAAGAAAAGAAAACAATGAAACCGACAAAAAGACAAAAGAAAAGCCAAAATACCGAAGAAGCCGAACAAAACAGACAAAGAAAACAATGGAAACCAAACTAAAATGAAGAAAAGAAAATTTTGACAAAAGCCAATGGAAAAACTGAACTAAAATGTTGAACATGTATTTGAAAATGCACATCCTATATTTGAAAATTCTTCAATGTGCATAAAAAACTAGATATGTGTTATAAAAAGTAAAAGCATTGAAAACTAACAAATAAAAAAAGGAAATACAAGTGAAAACCAAGAAAGAAATAAAAAACATTGGTGAAAATTAAAAATGAAAGAAAGAAAAGAAAAAGAGCCATTGAAAACCAAAGAAGAAACAAAGAAAACTGGTAAACAAAACCAAAAAAGAAAAAAAAAGGAGAAAACCAGTGAGGAAACCTAAATCCTTACTAGTGCAGTTGCACTGTTTGGTTGCAGCGAGCGCACCCGTCCAAGCCTGTGATCCCAGTATTCTTAATGCGACTGCATTGCTACTAGTCCCCCATGTTTCGGAAGAGGATACCTGACAAAAGAGGAAAACACCTGGTTGGCTGGTCCCCTTGCGTCTTCATGTTCCCCTCTGCGCTGCTATTTCTTAGCAAGATCCTACGTGCATGCATTTATTTGGGGCTTCAAAATTTTCTAAAATCCGTAACTTTTGACTTGAGCATCGAATTTCAAATCCGTTTTCACTATCTGTATTTGTCGTGATGAATTCTTCAAAACTATATCTCATATGGGTATGTTTCGACAAACCTTTTTTTACCCAACTTTGGATGCTGCAGATGCAACTTTAGTGCTATAAAAAAGCAACTTCTTATTAGTCTGCATAGTATGATCGCCTATTAGTGAAAATCCCTTTGAAGTTGACTACCAAGTCAACTAGATTCGCCCTTTAAGTTTCATACCATAACTAGCTTTGTCTCTAAGTTCATAGTATTATAGGCAACTTAGTTTTCAAGGTAGGCTAACAGTATCGTAAGGTGGCTACCATGACTAGCTAGTAGATTAACATCATCCTTAGTTGCATACAATACTTTTCGGTATGGTAAAAAACTTAGTTTCATACATAGGCGACTTAGCAACATTGATGGGCAACTTTTCATTGTATTGTAGGCAACTGAAATAGTATGGAAGACAACTAAACATCACCGGTTGGCAACTTTATAGTGTTTTGTAGACAACTTAGAGAATCCAATGATAAGAAACTTACAATATTTGTAGCAACTAATTTGCAAAGTCATGCAACTGAGAAGTAATAATAGGCAATTAATTATCAATAATAGGGAATTGCATCAATGGTAGTCCATTTCATAGTTTTTATAGGCAACTAAGCATCAATCGTAGGTAACCGACCATCAGCAATAAGCAACTAAGCATTGATGATATGCAAGTCGTTATAATGTTACCAAAATTCACACGTACACATAGTGTAGTGAAGTTGCTTTTGTATGTAGCACTAAAGGCCTCATGTTTTGTGTGATTTTTCTCGTTCTACACAAACTAGTCTAATAGGAGTCCTATTAGGCCAGAAAGAAGAAGCTTCCCTATAGCATTAGAGTTGCCTCCATTACACCCAAAGTTGCCCACACAAAAATGTGCGACGAAACCTGCCAATAGAGATCTACTTTTGAAAAACTCCTCGTGAGAAACCCAACAGTGAAAATGGAACTGGATTTCGATGCTTGAATCAAAAGTTATGCCTTTTTAAACTTTTTAAACGCCCAAACAAATGCAACGCGGGAACAAGATCTAGACTGATTTCTTAATTAATGTTTCTGGATCATGTGGATACAGAAGGAGGTGGTGGCATGGGACCAAGATGCTTCCTTTTTTAAAAGCATGCGCGGAGGACTAGTTGTACTTTTCATATTATGAGAGTCTGCTCAATTTAACCAGGGAGCGCATGTGCGCTAGCTAGCCAGGTCTAAAAAAGGAGAAAAATGGGGAAATCCTAGGGAAGGAAACCAGCGAAACCGAGCGAAAGAAATCAAGTGAATTCGGTCGAAACCCAACGAATAAAAAAATAGGACTAGGGTTTTCTTCCCTCCGACTCTGGCTGAAACTTAGGGCAACTCCAACGCAGACCCTCAACTGGACGTGGGCATCGGTCCGTTTGGGGTGCGATTTGCGTGGCGTTCGAGGGACAGACCGTCACTGGGAGCATCTGCGCCCAACGCGCAGAAGGCTCCGGGACCCCAAACGGCCCGCCCCGGCTCCTCGCAGCCCCTCCTAGCGCACGCCTCTGTCGGCGTTCTGGGAACAGGGGTCCCCAGACTTGCCTGCTTGCGGCCCATGGCGTGGCTACGCGGTGGGCCGTACGACCCATCTTCATCAACAAGGCATCCAAGACCTTCGCGAGGGTCCAAGCCTCGTGAGGCGGACGACACAAGACTTCCTCTGGAGTGGCCTGGCCAGGCAGGCTCACGAGGAGCGAAGATAACAAGGTAGGGTAAACCTCACGAGGTACTCGTGACGTAAGCCATGACGAACGGCGCCAGGCGGGCGCCGGTGCGCGCAGAGTCCTTGTTTCCTCTTTGGTGCTAAGGAGACAAGCGCAGACGAAGAATACCGAGGCATATGGAAAAGGTTGCCATATTGGTGCAACGAGACCAAGACCAGGAGGACGGCAAGGCGGAGGTCATCGTGGAGCCCAAGACGGCGTCACCCCAGGGCTTTTCGCAGGCGAAGACCGCTTTTTGTCAGGATAGCTTGTACTAGCTGCCCCCCTTCAAATTTGCCCGCCGTTTTTGGCTCCCTTCCCGCTCGATATTTGGGAAGAGGATCAGGGCCTCTATAAATAGGACTAGCCACCACAGTAGGAGGCAGCTGATCCGGAACGGGTTTAGATCTTCCTCAGTAACACAAAATCAAGAACACCCCAACCTCAGGAGGTCGTTCTTTCCTTGTACTGTTCATCATCAGCCCAGAGGCAATCCACCACCACCACACTGGAGTAGGGTATTACACCACAACGGTGGCCCAAACTAGTATAAACCCCGTGTGTCTTTCTGTGTTGTGAGTTTGTCGAGTTCGTTCGCAAGATCGTAGCGAGCTAGAGCGTAGATCGATAGGAGGGAAAGACTTCGCGCGCACCCCAGTGTTCGAACCTTACGGAAATGCTGGAGCCCCACATCCGACATTTGGCGCGCCAGGTAGGGGTGCGCCGGAGCTCCTCTCCACGAATCTGCGCCCTGTGCCGCTGCGTTTTGCTCCCATAGCAGGAGCGCCGCCATCAACCTCAGCGACCGCCGCCGACAGCAGGGAGCTAGTCTGGGTACCGAGCCCTGGCCCCCGCCCTGCAGCGGGTACGATGGCCGACGAAGTTCAAGCCAGAGATGCCGCCGCGTTACGACGGCACGGCAGATCCGGCGTAGTTCCTGCTGGCATACAAGGAGGCCGTCCTTGAAGCCGGGGCGGCGAAAAGATCATGGCCAACTGGTTCCCCATGGCCCTCGCCGGCGAGCCACGCGCCTGGCTGCTCAACCTCGCAGAATCCACGATGGCGCCTTGGGAAGAACTCCGCAACCTCTTCGCTGCGCGCTACGCGGCGCCGGTGCACCACGCAGTCGCCGCGCTGCTGGGTGGCTCCCAAGCACCGCCTTCATATCGCCACGTCAAGCCTTTCCTCTGTTAGATTGGAGCAGCCTCCAAACGCCTGGGGGCTCTGCCGGGTTGGGCTTCGCCGGAGGTCGACCTCACCTTTGACTCGGAAGACCACCCTGATTCCACCGCCGGCTCCGGCGTACTCCCAATGCTCTGTACACCTACCATCTGCAACGTGGCAGTCACCAAGACTCTCATCGATGGTGGCGCCGACCTCAATTTGCTCTCCGTGGAAGCCTTTAGTCTCCTCCACGTGCCGCCCGAGAGGCTCAACCTCAGCAAGCCTTTTTCGGGAGTAGGCGGCGGAGCGGCCCACTCTCTAGGGAAGATCCGCCTCCCCGTCACCTTCGGCACACGCGACAACTACCGCACGGAGCTGGTGGACTTCGACATCGCCCGCATCTGTCTCCCATACAATGCCATACTCGGGTACCCGGCTCTTGCTCAGTTCATGGCGACGACTCACCCGGCCTACAACCTCATGAAGATGCCAGGGAGCAAGGGCGTCCTCACCATCAAGGGTGTCACACCCAAGATGCGACCCTATCCTAAAGGAACTCGAAGGTCCCACCAAGGATACAAGCGCATCTTGAAGACGCTTTTGCAAGGTGGATATCATTACATCAACGTTACATAATAGATGGGGATACATACATAAGGCACAAATGCCACAAGAATACAACAACATCATACATGATGACAACATCCGACTACGGATGAAATATAAACAGAAACTCAAACAATATCCACCCTGCTAGCCCAGGCTGCCGACCTGGAACCTATTCCTTGATTGAAGAAGAAGCAGAAGAAGAACTCCAAAACACGTAAACATCGCTCTTGTGTCATGAGCATCGCATAACCTGTGCCTGCAACTGTTGTTGTAGTAATCTGTAAGCCACGAGGACTCAGCAATCCCATTACCATGGGTATCAAGACTAGCAAAGCTTAATGGGTAAGGAAGGGGTAAAGTGGTGAGGTTGCAGCAGCGACTAAGCATGTATGGTGGCTAACTTACGAAAACATGAGCGAGAAGAGGAGCTTAACAAGCGGTCGAAAACTAGTAATGATCAAGAAGTGATCCTGAACTCCTACCTACGTCAAACATAACCCAAAGACCGTGTTCTTCTCTCGAACAACCCCGAAAAGAAGCAATCACGGTTACGCACGCAGTTGGTGTATTTTAGAAGAGTTTACTTCAAGTCTACTACAACCGGATATCAACAAATTCCCATCTGCCACATAACCGCGGGTACGGCTTTTGAAAGTTCAAACCCTGCAGGGGTGTCCCAACTTAGCCCATGATAAGCTCTCACGATCAAAGAAGGATATTCCTTCTCCCGGGAAGACCCGACCAGTCCCGGAATTCCGGTTACAAGACATTTCGACAATGGTAAAACAAGACCAGCAAAGCTGCCCGAATGTGCCGACAAATCCTGATAGGAGCTGCGCATATCTCGTTCTCAAGGCACACCAGATTGTCCAAACTTCCGGTTGGCGAGCCCAGAGTTGCCCCTGGTGGTCACCGGCTGTTGACAGGTTGGACCAACACTCACGACGAGCACTGGCCGGGGGGGGGGGGTAAAATAAGATGACCCTTGAGAGCGCGACTCCCAAGGGAAAAAAAAGGCTAGGTGAGGCAAATGTAAAACCAAGGTTGAGCCTTGCTGGAAGAGTTTTATTCAAGGCGAACTGTCAAGGGGTTCCCATAACACCCAACCGCGTTAGGGACGCAAAATCCGGGAACATAATACCGATATGACGGAAACTAGGGCGGCAAGAGTGGAACAAAATACCAGGCATAAGGCCGAGCCTTCCACTCTTTACCAAGTATATAGATGCATTAATAATATACGAGATATTGTGATATTCCAACATAAACATAATCCAACATGGAGTAATATTCATCTTCACCTGCAACTAGCAACGATATAAGAGGGCCTGAGCAAATGTGGTAACATAGCCAAACAATGGTTTGCTAGGAAGGGTGACAAAGGTTAGAGGTTCATGGCAATTTGGGAGGCTTGATAAGCAAGTGGTAGGTAACGCGGCATAGCGATAGAACGAAGCAACTAGCATAGCAATGATAGTAGTGAGATCCAAGGTGACGGTCATCTTGCCTGAAATCCCGCTAGGAATAAGAATGATTCCATGAAGAAGATGAAACCACGTAGACGAACTAAGCGTAGTCGAACGAATCCTCACGATCGCAACGAAACGGGAACTATTGAGAGAAGCACACAACATGGTAAACACACCACACATGAACAAGGCATGATGCTCAACCAAGTATGATGCATGACAAGGCTACATGAAGCTACTCATGGCAAGAGATGATGCATACAAGAGCAACACATCAAAGCAAGTTTAAATGAGGTCGGAAACAACATATAACAACTCCGGTAAGTCCTCATATGCAAATTTCGAAATTGATCCAGATCTGAATAAATCTTATGTTCAAGTTGTTAAATAGCAAGTTAATATGGACCAAGATGATCTACACGAAATTCTAGTCAAGTTACATATAAAGTTCACTTAATTCGGAGCTACGTCCTAGAAGATATGAGCAAAACAAGTTAAACATGGCACTGACGCAAAATGCATTCAAACATCAAGGAAACACACTCCAAACATGGATGCAACAAGGTAACATGAAACTACATGCAAAACTAAGCAAGTTTCATGTAGAGCACACTCAAAACGGAACAACGGTTCAACACATACACATGAAACGAGTTTAAAGGACAAGTTGTCCAAAACAGCAACTAGGAAACTTGCAAGCATCAAAACTATATGCTACAGCCACCCAACATGAAAACAAAAGGCATGGACATGATGTACAAGTAAAGCATTACAAAACATGAACAATGAGCTAACTCCAGAAATCACTAGAACATGCTCAAAAGGACATGGCAAGATAGCAAATAATAACAGTTCACGGTCTTAGCAGAATTTCACTAGACATGGCAGAAATAACATCAGGTTGTAATGTTTTGAACTATCAAACAACATGCCACATGAACTTATAATGGCAAAAACAAAGGCATGGAATGAATCTAATAATTGTATAGAACAAAAGTCCCTTACTGAGCACGAGCCAAAAAGGCACACATGATATGATGGCACCCATATAAACATAGCAAGTTTTATTACCAGGTTCAGACTTGCAGAAAAACAGAGCATGGCATAAACAGAATTATGAAGGCATCTTTGCGAGCTCGATTCACTCATCACAAGGCATTGCATGACAATATAAGCATAGAATCAGCAAGAAGACATCTTCATAAAGCTAACCATGACAAGAGCAAGTTTATATCATGCTTGGATCACTAACAGCAACCATGGCAAAATGGATTAACATGTAAACAATCTGCCAGGAACATTTTATAGCAAAAGTAGAGCAAGATTAAGACATGCTAGAGCACTCCATAAATTCAAACAGGGGCATCGATGGATAGAGCATAACATTTCTAGCAAAAATCCTTAGTGAACATCTCCATATTATGCTTATATTAATTGGTAGCATCAAGCAAAGATAGCAACATGATATAACAGTTTCAGCATTGACAGAACGTTAACAGCAAGTAACCCACTTCACGAGCTTGATGCCCTCACCACAAGGTACAAAAAAATACATAGATTGCACCATTGTAAATATGGAATGAAGATTCTCCATAAACATATAGACATCATGCTCATATGATGCACACACAAAATGAAACAAAAATGACAAATCACCAAGTTATAACAAGTTTCAGCAGTTAACATCACATAGCACTCTTGCAACGATGATTTGGGCATCAAGATGGACTCAAACAAGCAATTCAAAATAGAACAAGATGAAGACCACATCATGATGAACATTTTGACATATTATGCACGCAAATCAGAGCAGTATGCAACAAGTTATGTCATGTCAAAGGGGGCACCAGAATGCAATAATTATCAGGACTTGGAGAAAATTCGAGGGAGGGGGGAGTCAACCTTTCTTCCAGATCTAGATCGGGACGGCTCTCGAGGTTCGCCGGGCCGAGCTCGGGGAAGAAGGCCGACGAGGCACGGCTCCGGCGGGGGAAGAGGCGCTGGCGTGGGGGAACGCGCGGGGCGGCGCAGCGCTCCGGCGAGCTCGGATCCGGCTGCCCCCGGTGCCACAGCGCGAGATCCGGCCGGGGCGCTGCAGCAGGGCGGAGGCGAGGGCGTTGGCCGGCGGAGGGCGGTGCCGGGCGACGAGGAGCGCGGTCGCGGCGGGCGGCGGCGCTGGAGCGGGGCTCGCGCGGGCGGACGAGGCGGCGCGCGCGGAGGAGCGGGGCGCGGGCCCGCAGTGGGAGGAGACGGGCGGCGGCGCTCGGTGACCGGGCCACGGGGGCCAGCCTCGGGCCCGAGCGGGCTTCGGCGGCGGGCGGCGGAGCGCCGGGACACGTGGCAGCGCCCGGTTGGACGAGGGCGGCGGCGGGCTGATGTGGCGGCCGCCGATTGGCTGGAGCGACGTGGCGGCGGGCGGTGGACGTGTCCGGCACGGGGAGGAGTAGGCTAGGGTTTCATCCGGGATTTTCAGGGGAAGGCACATATTTATAGGTAAGGGGAGTTTGGAGAGTCCAAATGAGGTACGGTTTTCGCCCACACGAACGTGATCGGACGATGGAGGACATGGAAGTGGTTAAGATGGGTTATTGGGCTATTTTGGAGGGGTGTTGGGCTGCAACCCAAAGAGGGCTTTTGCGGTTACCCGATTAACCGTTGGAGCATCAAACAGCCTCCAAATGGAACGGAACTTGACAGGTGGTCTACCGGCAGTGTACCAAGGCCGCTTGACAAATCTCGGTCCATTCCGAGAATGTTTAGCACCCGCACACGAAAAGAGGTAAAAGGGGGCACCGGAGGACATAGGAGTGTCGGATTGCAAAACGAACAACGGGGAAAAAGCTGGGATGCACGAGACGAACACGTATGCAAATGCGATGCACATGATGACATGATATGAAATGCAGATGATGACATGGCAAAGTGCGACACGCAAGAAAATGGCATGGCAATGACGGCGAATAACTGGGAGACACCTGGCGCATCAAATCTGGGGCGTTACAAAGGGGGACACTAAGGAGGCAGTGACGGCGCCCAGGCTCGCCTTCAAGGCCGCAGAAGCGGCGCAGCCGGCCGGTGCCAGTACGCCCGAGACCAAGGAGACCGCGCCCGCTAAGAAGAAGCAGTTGTTCACCCAAGACAAGGCAGAGACCAAGACGGTGCCGGTTGACGAGGACGGGTCCTTGGGAGCCACCTTTACCATAGGAATCAGTCTTGACCCGGGACAAGAAGAAGCCTTGGTGAGGTTTTTGCGCGCGAACAAGGAGATATTCGCATGGGAGCCCAATCAGTTGGTAGGGGTCCCGAGAGAGGTGATCCAGCATCATCTAAGGGTGTGCCCCAACATACGCCCCATGAAGCAGCAGGCGAGACGGCAGTCCGCCGAGAAGCAGGCCTTCATCGTCCAAGAGACGCGCAAGCTAGAGGCTGCTGGCACCATCCGAGAAGTTCAATACCCTGATTGGTTGGCGAACCCCGTCACGGTGCCGAAGAAAGGTGGGAAGGAACGGATGTGCGTCGACTTCACCAACCTCAACAAAGCCTGCCCCCAAGATCCGTTCCCTCTCCCACGCATTAATCAAATCGTCGACTCCACGGCCGAGTGCGATTTGCTATGCTTCCTGGATGCCTTTTCTGGATACCATCAGATCAAAATGGCGGTGGAGGATGTGGAGAAGACGGCCTTCTTGACACCATGTGGGATGTATTGCTACACCTGCATGCCTTTCGGCCTCCGTAATGCGGGCGCGACCTTTCAGCGGCTGATGCACATCGCCTTGGGACGGCAGCTCGGGAGGAACACAGAGGCCTACGTCGATGATATAGTAGTCAAGTCTCGCGAGGCGAGGACGTTGATTCAAGATTTGGAGGAGACCTTTGAAAGCTTGCGTCGAGTGAACCTAAGGCTAAATCCGGAGAAGTGCATGTTCGGTGTCCCCTCCGGCAAGCTACTAGGGTTCCTTGTATCTCACAGGGGGATCGAGGCTAACCCGGAGAAGATAAAGGCCATTGATGTCTACTACACAACCTTGTTCTTGTAGACGTTGTTGGGCCTTCAAGTGCAGAGGTTTGTAGGAAAGTAGCAAATTTCCCTCAAGTGGATGACCTAAGTTTATCAATCCGTTGGAGGCATAGGATGAAGATGGTCTCTCTCAAGCAACCCTGCAACCAAATAACAAAGAGTCTCTTGTGTCCCCAACACACCCAATACAAGGGTAAATTGTATAGGTGCACTAGTTCGGCGAAGAGATGGTGATACAAGTGCAATATGGATGGTAGATATAGGTTTTTGTAATCTGAAAATATAAAAACAGCAAGGTAACTAATGATAAAAGTGAGCGTAAACGGTATTGCAATGATAGGAAACAAGGCCTAGGGTTCATACTTTCACTAGTGCAAGTTCTCTCAACAATAATAACATAACTGGATCATATAACTATCCCTCAACATGCAACAAAGAGTCACTCCAAAGTCACTAATAGCGGAGAACAAACGAAGAGATTATGGTAGGGTACGAAACCACCTCAAAGTTATTCTTTCCAATCAATCCGTTAGGCTATTCCTATAAGTGTCACAAACAGCCCTAGAGTTCGTACTAGAATAACACCTTAAGACACAAATCAATCAAAACCCTAATGTCACCTAGATACTCCAATTTCACCTCAATATCCGTGGGTATGATTACACTATATGCATCACACAATCTCAGATTCATCTATTCAAACCAACACAGAGTACTTCAAAGAGTGCCCAAAAGTTTCTACCGGAGAATCAAGACGAAAACGTGTGCCAACCCCTATGCATAGGTTCATGGGGGAACCCGCAAGTTGATCACCAGAACATACATCAAGTGAATCACGTGATATCCCATTGTCACCACAGATACGCACGGCAAGACATACATCAAGTGTTCTCAAGTCATTAAAGACTCAATCCGATAAGATTACTTCCAAGGGAAAACTCAATCCAATACAAGAGAGTAGAGGGGGAGAATAAACATAAGATCCAACTATAATACCAAAGCTTGTGATACATCAAGATCGTGCCAAATCAAGAACACGAGAGAGAGAGAGAGAGAGAGAGAGAGAGATCAAACACATAACTACTGGTACATACCCTCAGCCCCGAGGGTGAACTACTCCCTCCTCGTCATGGAGAGCGCCGGGATGATGAAGATGGCCACCGGTGAGGGTTCCCCCCTCCGGCAGGGTGCCGGAACAGGGCCTCGATTGACTTTTGGTGGCTACAGAGGCTTACGGCGGCGGAACTCCAGATCTATTCTGTTCTCCGAAAGTTTTAGGGTACGTGGGTATATATGGGTGAAAAAAGTACGTCGGCGGACCTCCGGGCTGTCCACGTGGCAGGGGGGCGCGCCCCCTACCCTCGTGGGCAGCCCGGGACTCCCCTGGCGTGCACTCCAAGTTTTTCCGGTAGCTTTCCTTCCAAAAATAACTTCTCCAGTTGATTTCATTCCGTTTCGACTCCGTTTGATATTCCTTTTCTTCGAAACACTGAAATAGGTAAAAAAACATCAATTCTAGGCTGGGCCTCCGGTTAATAGGTTAGTCCCAAAAATAATATAAAACTGGATAATAAAGCCCAATATTGTCCAAAACAGTAGATAATATAACATGGAGCAATCAAAAATTATAGATACGTTGGAGACGTATCAAGCATCCCCAAGCTTAATTCCTGCTCGTCCTCGAGTAGGTAAATGATAAAAAAAAGATAATTTTTGATGTGGAATGCTACTTGGCATAATTTCAATGTAATTCTTCTTAATTGTGGTATGAATATTCAGATACGAAAGATTCAAGACAAAAGTTTAATATTGACATAAAAATAATAATACTTCAAGCATACTAACAAAGCAATCATGTCTTCTCAAAATAACATGCCAAAGAAAGTTATCCCTACAAAATCATATAGTCTGGCTATGCTCTGTCTTCATCACACAAAATATTTGAATCATGCACAACCCCGATGACAAGCCAAGCAATTGTTTCATACTTTTGATGTTCTCAAACTTTTTCAATCTTCACGCAATACATGAGCGTGAGCCTTGGTCATAGCACTATAAGTGGAATAGAATGGTGGTTGTGGGAAGACAAAAAGGAGAAGATAGTCTCACATCAACTAGGCGTATCAACGGGCTATGGAGATGCCCATCAATAGATATCAATGTGAGTGAGTAGGGATTGTCATGCAACGGATGCACTAGAGCTATAAGTATATGAAAGCTCCACAAAAGAAACTAAGTGGGTGTGCATCCAACTCGCTTGCTCACGAAGACCTAGGTCATTTTGAGGGAGCCCATCATTGGAATATACAAGCCAAGTTCTATAATGAAAAATTCCCACTAGTATATGAAAGTGAAAAAATGAGAGACTCTCTATCATGAAGATTATGGTGCTACTTTGAAGCACAAGTGTGGTAAAAGGATAGTAATATTGTCCCTTCTCTCTTTTTCTCTCATTTTTTTATTTTTTTATTTTTTTGGTTTGGTCCTTCTCTTTTTTATGGCCTCTTTTTTTTTATTTGGGCTTCTTTGGCCTCTTTTATTTATGTATTTTTCATCCGGAGTCTCATCCCGACTTGTGGGGGAATCATAGTCTCCATCATCCTTTCCTCACTGGGACAATGCTCTAATAATGATGATCATCACACTTTTATTTACTTACAACTCAAGAATTACAACTCGATACTTAGAACAAAATATGACTCTATATGAATGCCTCCGGCGGTGTACCGGGATGTGCAAATGACTCATGAGTGACATGTATGAAAGAATTGTGAACGGTGGCTTTGCCACAAATACAATGTCAACTACATGATCATGCAATGCAATATGACAATGATGGAGCGTGTCATAATAAACGGAACGGTGGAAAGTTGCATGGAAATATATCTCAGAATGGCTATGGAAATGCCATGATTGGTAGGTATGGTGGCTGTTTTGAGGAAGGTATATGGTGGGTGTATGATACCGGTGAAAAGTGCACGGTATTAGAGAAGCTAGCAATGGTGGAAGGAAGAAGAGTGTGTATAATCCATTGACTCAACATTAGTCATGAAGAACTCATATATTTATTGCAAAAATCTACAAGTTATCAAAGCAAAGTATTACACGCATGCTCCTAGGGGGATAGATTGGTAGGAAAAGACCATCGCTCGTCCCTGACCGCCACTCATAAGGAGGACAATCAATAAATAAATCATGCTCCGACTTCATCACATAACGGTTCACCATACCTGCATGCTACAGGAATCACAAACTTTAACACAAGTATTTCTCAAATTCACAACTACTCAACTAGCATGACTCTAATATTACCATCTTCATATCTCAAAACAATTATCAAGCATCAATCGTTCCTTAGAATTCAACACACTCATAAGAAAGTTTTACTAATCTTGAATACCTAGCATATTAGGATTATTTAAGCGAATTACCATGCTATTTAAGACTCTCAAAATAATCTAAGTGAAGCATGAGAGACCAATAGTTTCTATAAAACAAATCCACCACCGTGCCCTAAAAGATATAAGTGAAACACTAGAGCAAACGAAAAACTACTCCGAAAGATATAAGTGAAGATCAATGAGTAGCCGAATAGTTATGCAACTATGTGAAGACTCTCTAACATATAAGAATTTCAGATATTGGTATATTATTCTAACAGCAAGCAAAACAAAATAAAATGACATGACGCTCCAAGCAAAACACATATCATGTGGTGAATAAAAATATAGCTCCAAGTAAAGTTACCGATGAACGAAGACGAAAGAGGGGATGCCTTCCGGGGCATCCCCAAGCTTAGACGCTTGGTTATCGTTGAATATTACCTTGGGGTGCCTTGTGAATCCCCAAGCTTAGGCTCTTGCCACTCCTTATTCCATAGTTCATCGAGTCTTTACCCAAAACTTGAAAACTTCACAACACAAAACTTAACAGAAAACTCGTGAGCTCCGTTAGCGAAAGAAAACAAAACACCACTTCATGGTACTGTAATGAACTCATTATTTATTTATATTGGTGTTAAACCTACTATATTCCAACTTCTCTATGGTTTATAAACTATTTTACTAGCCATAGATTCATCAAAATAAGCAAGCAACACAATGAAAACAGAATTTGTCAACAACAGAACAGTCTGTAGTAATCTGTATCAAACGTATACTTCTGGAACTACAAAAATTCTAAAACAAATTGGTGGACCTAAGGAATTTGTCTAGTAATCATATGCAAAAATAATAAACTAAATAGCACTCTCCAGTAAAAAGTTGAAGCTAATCTCGTGAGCGCTAAAGTTTCTGTTTTTCACAGCATGATCATAAAGACTTCACCCAAGTCTTCCCAAAGGTTCTACTTGGCACAAACACTAATTAAAACACAAAACCACATATAAACAGAAGCTAGATGGATTATTTATTACTAAAGAGAACCAAAAAGCAAGAAACTAAAATAAAATTGGGTTGCCTCCCAACAAGCGCTAACGTTTAATGCCCCTAGCTAGGCATGATGATTTCAATGATGCTCACATAAAAGGTAGGGATTGAAACATAAAGAGAGCATCATGAAGAATATGACTAGCACATTTAATTCTAACCCACTTCCTATGCATAGGGATTTTGTGAGCAAACAACTTATGGGAACATTAATCAACTAGCATAGGAAGGCAAAACAAGCATAACTTCAAAACTTTAAGCACATAGAGAGGAAACTTGATATTATTGCAATTCCTACAAGCATATATTCCTCACTTATAATTATTTTCAGTAGCATCATGAATGAATTCAACAATATGACCAGCACCTAAAGCATTCTTTTCATGATCTACAAGTGTAGAAAATTTACTACTCTCCACATAAGTAAAATTCTTCTCATTCGGAGTAGTAGTGGGAGAAAGCTCAACAAAACAACTATCATGTGATTCAAAATTAAGATCAAGATGACAAGTTTCATGGTTATCATTATTCTTTAAAGCATACGTGTCATCACAATAATCATCATATATAGGAGGCATGCTTTCATCATAGTAAATTTGCTCATCAAAGCTTGGGGGACAAAAAATATCATCTTCATCAAACATACCTTCCCCAAGCTTGTGGCTTTGCATATCATTAGCATCATGGATATTCAAGGAATTCATACTAACAACATTGCAATCATGCTCATCATACATAGATTTAGTGCCAAACATTTTAATGCATTCTTCTTCTAACACTTTGGCACAATTTTCCTTTCCGTCATACTCACGAAAGATGTTAAAAAGATGAAGCGTAAGAGGTAAACTCAATTCCACTTTTTAGTTTTCTTTTATAGACTAAACTAGTGATAAAACAAGAAACAAAAAGATGTGATTGCAAGATCTAAAGATATACCTTCAAGCACTAACCTCCCCGGCAACGGCGCCAGAAAAGAGCTTGATGTCTACTACACAACCTTCTTCTTGTAGACGTTGTTGGGCCTCCAAGTGCATAGGTTTGTAGGACAGTAGCAAATTTCCCTCAAGTGGATGACCTAAGGTTTATCAATCCGTGGGAGGCGTAGGATGAAGATGGTCTCTCTCAAGAAACCCTGCAACCAAATAACAAAGAGTCTCTTGTGTCCCCAACACACCCAATACAATGGTAAATTGTATAGGTGCACTAGTTCGGCGAAGAGATGGTGATACAAGTGCAATATGGATGGTAGATATAGGTTTTTGTAATCTGAAAATATAAAAACAGCAAAGTAACTAATGATAAAAGTGAGCGTAAACGGTATTGCAATGATTGGAAACAAGGCCTAGGTTTCATACTTTCACTAGTGCAAGTTCTCTCAACAATAATAACATAACTGGATCATATAACTATCCCTCAACATGCAACAAAGAGTCACTCCAAAGTCACTAATAGCGGAGAACAAACGAAGAGATTATGGTAGGGTACGAAACCACCTCAAAGTTATTCTTTCCAATCAATCTGTTGGGCTATTCCTATAAGTGTCACAAACAACCCTAGAGTTCGTACTAGAATAACACCATAAGACACAAATCAACCAAAACCCTAATGTCACCTAGATACTCCAATGTCACCTCAAGTATCCGTGGGTATGATTATACGATATGCATCACAAAATCTCAGATTCATCTATTCAAACCAACACAAAGTACTTCAAAGAGTGCCCAAAAGTTTCTACCGGAGAATCAAGACGAAAACGTGTGCCAACCCCTATGCATAGGTTCATGGGCGGAACCGCAAGTTGATCACCAAAACATACATCAAGTGAATCACGTGATATCCCATTGTCACCACAGATACGCACGGCAAGACATACATCAAGTGTTCTCAAGTCATTAAAGACTCAGTCCGATAAGATTACTTCAAAGGGAAAACTCAATCCATTACAAGAGAGTAGAGGGGGAGAAGAAACATAAGATCCAACTATAATAGCAAAGCTCGCGATACATCAAGATCGTGCCAAATCAAGAAACGAGAGAGAGAGAGAGAGAAATCAACCACATAGCTACTGGTACATACCCTCAGACCCGAGGGTGAACTACTCCCTCCTCGTCATGGAGAGCGCCGGGATGATGAAGATGGCCACCGGTGAGGGTTCCCCCTCCGGTAGGGTGCCGGAACAGGGTCCCGATTGACTTTTGGTGGCTACAGAGGCTTACGGCGGCGGAACTCCAAATCTATTTTGTTCTCCGAAAGTTTTAGGGTACGTGGGTATATATGGGTGAAAAAAGTTTGTCGGTGGACCTCCAGGCTGTCCACGAGGCAGGGGGCGCGTCCTAGGGGGGTGGGCGCGCCCCTACCCTCGTGGGCAGCCCGGGACTCCCCTGGCATGCACTCCAAGTTTTTCCAGTAGCTTTCCTTCCAAAAATAACTTCTCCATTTGTTTTCATTCCGTTTCGACTCCGTTTGATATTCCTTTTTCTTCGAAACACTGAAATAGGCAAAACACAGCAATTCTGGGCTGGGCCTCCGGTTAATTGGTTAGTCCCAAAAATAATATAAAAGTGGATAATAAAGCCCAATATTGTCCAAAACAGTAGATAATATAGCATGGAGCAATCAAAAATTATAGATACGTTGGAGACGTATCAGCCATCGAAGACATGAGCCCACCGCAGACCCTCAAGGAGATGCAGAAGCTAGCAGGGCGCGTGACCGCATTAGGGCATTTCATCTCCAAGCTAGGCCAGCGCGCCTTACCCTTCTTTAAGCTCATGAAGAAGAAGGGCCCCTTCGAGTGGACCCCGGTGGCCGACAGAGCCTTCCAAGAACTCAAAAGATACCTCACTAGCCCCCCGGTGATGGTGGCGCCACGACCTCTCAAGCCTCTGGTGCTCTACCTGGTCGCCACCCCGTACTCCGCCAGCGCGGAGCACGTGGCGGTCTGGGAGGAGCGCCAAGGCAAGGGAGTCCCGTGCCAAGCCAGAGTTGATGCAGCGCAGGACCAAGAAGGCGCACCAGAGCCATCAGCGGTAGAAGACCAAACTCAGCAGGGCAGCACCACGAAAGCTCCTGAGGACATCTGAGTCTCAAGTTCTACACCCCAGGATACACCACAATCTCCGCAAGACCCGAGCCTCAACAGTGCATCAACCCTCATCGAGCACCCGGTGTACTTCATTAGCACCGTACTGCGAGACGCAAGGGCACGCTGCCCCATGCCGCAAAAGCTCCTGCTCGCACTCTTGGTGGCCTCGCGCAAGCTGCGGCATTACTTACAGGGCCATCCCATCAAGCTCGTCTCATCTTACCCATTGGAGAGGGTACTCAGGAGCCCGAACTCGGCTGGGAGAGTGCTACCTCTTGAGCACTGCGTTGGATTTCCTTGAAGAGGAAAGGGTGATGCAGAAGAGTAGAGTAAGTATTTCCCTCAGTTTTTGAGAACCAAGGTATCAATCCAGTAGGAGGCTACGCTCGAGTCCCTCGTACCTACACAAAACAAATAGCTCAACGCAACCAACGCGATTAGGGGTTGTCAATCCCTTCACGATCACTTACGAGAGTGAGATCTGATAGAGATTATAGATAATATTTTTGGTATTTTTTATATAAAGATGCAAAGTAAAATAAAAGGGCAAAGTAAAAAAGCAAAGCAATAATAAAGTGATGGTAGATTGATATGATGAGAATAGACCCGGGGGCCATAGATTTCACTAGTGGCTTCTCTCAAGAGCATAAGTATTCTACGGTGGGTGAACACATTACTGTTGAGCAATTGACAGAATTGAGCATAGTTATGAGAATATCTAGGTATGATCATGTATATAGGCATCACGTCCGAGACAAGTAGACCAACTCCTGCCTACATCTACTACTATTACTCCACTCATCGACCGCTATCCAGCATGCATCTAGAGTATTAAGTTCAAGAAAATAGAGTAGCGCCTTAAGGAAGATGACATGATGTAGAGGGATAAATTCATGCAATATGATAAAAACCCCATCTTGTTATCCTCGATGGCAACAATACAATACGTGCCTTGCTGCCCCTACTGTCACTGGGAAAGGACACAGCAAGATTGTACCCAAAGCTAAGCACTTCTCCCATTGCAAGAAAAACCAATCTAGTAGGCCAAACCAAACTGATAATTCGAAGAGACTTGCAAAGATAACCAATCATACATAAAAGAATTCAGAGAAGATTCAAATATTGTTCATAGATAGACTTGATCATAAACCCACAATTCATCGGTCTCAACAAGCACACCACAAAAAGAAGATTACATCGAATAGATCTCCACGAGAGAGGGGGAGAACATTGTATTGAGATCCAAAAAGAGAGAAGAAGCCATCACACTTCATCGGAGAGGCTATGGTGATGATGTAGAAGCCCTCCGTGGTGGATTCCCCTTCCGGCGGAGCTTCGGAACAGGCCCCAAGATGGGATCTCATGGGTACGGAAGGTTGCGGCGGTGGAATTAGGTTTTTGGCTCCGTCTCTGATCGTTTAGGGGTACGTAGGTATATATAGGAGGAAGGAGTACGTCGGTGGAGCAAAGGGGGGCCCACGGGGCAGGGGGCGCGCCCTCCACCCTCGTGGCCGCCTCCTTTCTTTCTTGTCGGGGGTCCAAGTCTCCTGGATCATATTCGGTGAGAAAATCACGTTCCCGAAGGTTTCATTCTGTTTGGACTCCGTTTGATATTCCGTTTCTTTGAAACACTGAAATAGGCAAAAAGAAAATAGCAATTCTGGGCTGGGCCTTCGGTTAATAGGTTAGTGAAGGAAATATGCCCTAGAGGCAATAATAAAGTTATTATTTATTTCCTTATATCATGATAAATGTTTATTATTCATGCTAGAAATGTATTAACCGGAAACGTAATACATGTGTGAATACATAGACAAACAGAGTGTCACTAGTATGCCTTTACTTGACTAGCTCGTTAATCGAAGATGGTTATGTTTCCTAAGCATAGACATGAGTTGTCATTTGATTAACGGGATCACATCATTAGGAGAATGATGTGATTGACTTGACCCATTCCGTTAGCTTAGCACCCAATCATTTAGTATGTTGCTGTTGCTTTCTTCATGACTTATACATGTTCCTATGACTATGAGATTATGCAACTCCCGTTTACAGGAGGAACACTTTGTGTGCTACCAAACGTCACAACGTAACTGGGTGATTATAAAGGTGCTCTACAGGTGTCCCCGGAGGTACTTGTTGGGTTGGCGTATTTCGAGATTAGGATTTGTCACTCCGATTGTCGGAGAGGTATCTTTGGGCCCTCTCGGTAATGCACATCACTTAAGCCTTGCAAGCATTGCAACTAATGACTTAGTTGTGAGATGATGTATTACGAAACGAGTAAAGAGACTTGTCGGTAACGAGATTGAACTAGGTATTGAGATACCGACGATCGAATCTCGGGCAAGTAACATACCGACGACAAAGGGAACAACGTATGTTGTTATGCGGTCTGACCGATAAAGATCTTCGTAGAATATGTGGGAGCCAATATGAGCATCTAGGTTCCGCTATTGGTTATTGACCGGAGACGTGTCTCGGTCATGTCTACATAGTTCTCGAACCCGTAGGGTCCGCACGCTTTACGTTTCGATGACGGTTATATTATGAGTTTGTATGTTTTGATGTACCGAAGGTTGTTTAGAGTCCCGGATGTGATCACAGACATGACAAGGAGTCTCGAAATGGTCGAGAGATAAAGATTGATATATTGGATGACTATATTCGGACACCGGAAGTGTTCTAGGTGATTTCGGAGAAAACCGGAGTGCCGGAGGGTTACCGAAACCCCCCGGGATAAGTAATGGGCCTTATGGGCCTTAGTGGAGAGAGAGAGAGAGGGCTGGCCTAGGGCAGGCCGCGCGCCCCTCCCCCTCTGGTCCGAATTGGACTAGGAGAGGGGGGGGCGACGCCCCCCTTTCCTTCTCCCTCTCCCCTTCCTTTCCCCCTCCTAGTAGGAGTAGGAAAGAGGGGAGTCCTACTCCTACTAGGAGGAGGACTCCTCCTGGCGCGCCATAGAGGGCCGGCCGGCCTCCCCCTTGCTCCTTTATATACGGGGGCAGGGGCACCCCAAATACACAACAATTGATCTGTTTGATCTTTTAGCCGTGTGCGGTGCCCCCCTCCACCATAGTCCACCTCAATAATACTGTAGCGGTGCTTAGGCGAAGCCCTGCATCGATAGAACATCAACATCGTCACCACGCCGTTGTGCTGACGAAACTCTCCCTCAACACTCGGCTGGATCGGAGTTCGAGGGACGTCATCGGGCTGAACGTGTGCTGAACTCGGAGGTACCGTACGTTCGGACCTTGATCGGTCGGATCATGAAGACGTATGACTACATCAACCACGTTGTGCTAACGCTTCCGCCTTCGGTCTACGAAGGTACGTGGACAACACTCTCCCCTCTCGTGGCTATGCATCACCATGATCTTGCGTGTGCGTAGGAATTTTTTGGAAATTACTACGTTCCCCAACAGTGGTATCAGAACCTGATTTTTATGCGTAGATGTCATATGCACGAGTAGAACACAAGTGAGTTGTGGGCGATATAAGTCATACTGCTTACCAGCATGTCATACTTTGGTTCGGCGGTATTGTTGGATGAAGCGGCCCGGACCGACATTACGCGTACGCTTACGCGAGACTGGTTCTACCGACGTGCTTTGCACACAGGTGGCTTGCAGGTGTCAGTTTCTCCAACTTTAGTTGAACCGAGTGTGGCTACGCCCGGTCCTTGCGAAGGTTAAAACAGCACCAACTTGACAAACTATCGTTGTGGTTTTGATGCTTAGGTAAGAACGGTTCTTGCTAAGCCCATAGCAGCCACGTAAAACTTGCAACAACAAAGTAGAGGACGTCTAACTTGTTTTTGCAGGGCATGTTGTGATGTGATATGGTCAAGACATGATGCTAAATTTTATTGTATGAGATGATCATGTTTTGTAACCTAGTTATCGGCAACTGGCAGGAGCCATATGGTTGTCGCTTTATTGTATGCAATGCAATCGCCCTGTAATGCTTTACTTTATCACTAAGCGGTAGCGATAGTCGTAGAAGCATAAGCTTGGCGAGACGACAACGATGCTACGATGAAGATCAAGGTGTCGTGCCGGTGACGATGGTGATAATGACAGTGCTTCAGAGATGGATATCACAAGCACAAGATGATGATGGCCACATCATATCACTTATATTGATTGCATGTGATGTTTATCTTTTATGCATCTTATCTTGCTTTGATTGACGATAGCATTATAAGATGATCCCTCACTAAAATTATCAAAGTATAAGTGTTCTCCCTGAGTATGCACCGTTGCGAAAGTTCTTCGTGCTGAGACACCACGTGATGATCGGGTGTGATAGGCTCTATGTTCAAATACAACGAGTGCAAAACAGTTGCACTCGCGGAATACTCAGGTTAAACTTGACAAGCCTAGCATATAACAGATATGGCCTCGGAACACGGAGACCGAAAGGTCGAGCGTGAATCATATAGTAGATATGATCAACATAGTGATGTTCACCATTGAAACTACTCCATCTCACGTGATGATCGGACATGGTTTAGTTGATTTGGATCACGTGATCACTTAGAGGATTTGAGGGATGTCTATCCAAGTGGGAGTTCTTAAGTGATATGATTAATTGAATTTTAATTTATCATGAACTTAGTACCTGATAGTATCTTGCTTGTCTATGTTGATTGTAGATAGATGGCCCGTGCTGTTGTTCCGTTGAATTTTAATGTGTTCCTTGAGAAAGCAAAGTTGAAAGATGATGGTAGTTGATACGTCCATTTTGCATCATGCTTTTATATCGATATTTTTTGCATTATGGGCTGTTATTTCACATTATGTCACAATACTTATGGCTATTCTCTCTTATTTTACAAGGTTTACATAAGGAGGGAGAATGCCGACAGCTGGAATTCTGAGCTGGAAAAGGAGCAAATATTAGAGACCTATTCTGCGCAACTCCAAAAGTCCTGAAACTCCACGGAATATCTTATAATAAATAATGAAAAATACCTGCCAAAGATGAAGGCCAGGGGGCCCACACCTTGTCCACGAGGGTGGGGGCGCCCCCCCTCCTAGGGCGCGCCCCCTACCTCATGGGCCCCCTGGTGGCTCTCCGATGCCCATCTTCTGCTATATGAAGTCTTTCGTCGACAAAAAGTAAGGAAGCAACCTTTCGGGACGAGACTCCGCCGCCACGAGGCGGAACCTTGGCGGAACCAATCTAGAGCTCCGGCAGAGCTGTTCTGCCGGGGATACTTCCCTCCGGGAGGGGGAAATCATCGCCATCGTCATCACCAACGCTCCTCTCATCGGGAGAGGGCAATCTCCATCAACATCTTCACCAGCACCATCTCTTCTCCAAACCCTAGTTCATCTCTTGTATCCAATTCTTGTCTCCAAGTCCGGGATTGGTGCTAGTAGGTTGCTAGTAGTGTTGATTACTCCTTGTAGTTGATGCTAGTTGGTTTATTTGGTGGAAGATCGTATGTTCAGATACTTTATGCATATTATTACCCCTCTGATTATGAACATGAATATGCTTTATGAGTAGTTACGTTGTTCCCGAGGACACGGGAGAAGTCTTGCTATTAGTAGTCATGTGAATTTGGTATTCGTTCGATATTTTGATGAGATGTATGTTGTCTAGCCTCTAGTGGTGTTATGTGAACGTCGACTACATAACACTTCACCATTATTTGGGCCTAGAGAAAGGCATTGGGAAGTAATAAGTAGATGATGGGTTGCTAGAGTGACAGAAGCTTAAACCCTAGTTTATGCGTTGCTTCGTAAGGGGCTGATTTGGATCCATATGTTTCATGCTATGGTTAGGTTTACCTTAATACTTTTGTTGTAGTTGCGGATGCTTGCAATAGAGGTTAATCATAAGTGGGATGCTTGTTCAAGCAAGAACAGCACCCAAGCACCGGTCCACCCACATATCAAATTATCAAAGTACCGAACGCGGATCATATGAACGTGATGAAAACTAGCTTGATGATATTCCCATGTGTCCTCGGGAGCGCTTTTCCTTATATAAGAGTTTGTTCTGGCTTGTCCTTTGCTATAAAAAGGATTGGGCCACCTTTCTGCACTTTAGTTACTTTTGTTACTTGTTGCTCGTTACAAATTATCTTGTCACAAAACTATCTGTTACCACTTGTTTCAGTACTTGCAGAGAATACCTTGCTGAAAACTGCTTATCATTTCCTTCTGCTCCTCGTTGGGTTTGACACTCTTACTTATCGAAAGGACTATCATAGATCCCCTATACTTGTGGGTCATCAAGACTCTTTTCTGGCGCCGTTGCCGGGGAGTGTAGCGCCTTTGGTAGGAGGAATTTGGTAAGGAAAACTTTATATAGTGTGCCAAAATTTACTGTCACTTGTTACTATGGAAAGTAATCCTCTGAGGGGCTTGTTTCGGGTATCTTCACCCCGACCAGTAGAGCAAAGAGTTGCTCCTCAACCTACTGAACCTATTGAAAATGAAGTTCCTTTTTAATTTCCTTCAGGTATGATAGAAAAACTGCTAGCTAATCCTTTTACAGGAGATGGAACAAAGCATCCTGATGAACACCTAATATATGTGGATGAAGTTTGTGGATTATTTAAGCTTGCAGGTATTCCCGATGATGTTGCTAAGAAGAAGGTCTTCCCTTTATCTTTGAAGGGAGACGCATTGACATGGTATAGGCTATGTGATGATATGAGATCATGGAACTATAGAAGATTGAAATTGGAATTTCATCAAAAGTATTACCCTATGCATCTTGTTCATCGTGATCGCAATTATATATATATAATTTTTGGCCTTGCGAAGGAGAAAGCATCGCTCAATCTTGGGGGAGGCTTAAATCAATGTTATATTCATTCCCAAATCATGAGCTCCCAAGAGTGACAATTATTGAAAACTTTTATGCTCGGCTTTCTGAAAATAATCGCACCATGCTCGATACTTCTTGTGCTGGCTCTTTTATGATGAAGACTATTGAATTTAAATGGGATTTATTGGATAGAATTAAACGCAACTCTGAAGATTGGGATCTAGACGAAGGTAAGGAGTCAGGTATGACACCTAAGTTTGATTGTGTTAAATCTTTTATGGACACCGATATTTTTCGTAAGTTTAGCGCTAAATATGGACTTGACTCTGAGATAGTAGCTTCTTTCTGTGAATCTTTTGCTACTTATGTTGATCTCCCCAAGGAGAAGTGGTTTAAATATCATCCTCCCATAGAAGTAAAAGTAGTTGAACCTATTAAAGTTGAAGAAAAGACTGTCACTTATAATGATCCTATTGTTCCTAGTTCTTATGTTGAGAAACCACCTTTCCCTGTTAGAATAAAGGATCATGCTAAAGCTTCAACTGTGGTTCGTAAAAGCAATATTAGAACTTATACACCTCCTGAGCAAGTTAAAGTAGAACCTAATATTGCTATTGTTAAAGATCTCTTGTCTGATAATATTGATGGGCATGTTATTCAGTTCTGCAGTGAAACTGCTAGAATTGCTAAACCTTGTGCTAAAGATAAACATAGACCTGTGGTAGGCGTGCCTGCTATTTATGTTAAAATAGGACATCACTGTTATCATGGCTTATGTGATATGGGTGCTAGTGCTAGTGTTATACCTTATCCTTTGTATAAAGAAATCAAGCATGAAATTGCACCTGCTGAGTTAGAAGATATTGATGTCACAATTAAACTTGCCAATAGGGATACTATATCACCAGTGGGAATTGTTAGAGATGTTGAAGTCTTGTGTGGAAAAACTAAATACCCTGCTGATTTTCTTGTTCTCAGCTCCCCACAAGATAGCTTTTGTCCGATTATATTTGGTAGACCCTTCTTGAACACTGTTAATGCTAGGATAGACTGCGAAAAGAATGTTGTTACTATTGGCTTGGATGATATGATCCATGAGTTTAATTTCTCTAAATTTAGTAAACAACACCGTGAAGAAGAATTGCCTAGTAAAGATGAAATTATTGGTCTTGCTTCTATTGCCGTACCTCCTAGTGATCCTTTAGAACAATATTTGCTAGACCATGAAAATGATATATTTATGAATGAAAGAAGGGAAATAGATGAAGTATTCTTTAAACAGGAACCTATTCTGAAACACAATTTGCCTGTTGAAATCCTAGGAGATCCTCCTCCACCTAAGGGTGATCCCGTGTTTGAGCTTAAACCATTGCCTGATAATCTTAAATATGCCTATCTTGATGAGAAGAAGATATATCCTGTTATTATTAGTGCTAACCTTTCAGAGCATGAAGAAGAAAGATTATTGAAAACTCCGAAGAAGCATCGTGCTGCTATTGGATATACTCTTGATGATCTTAAGGGCATTAGTCCCACTCTATGTCAACATAAAATAAATTTGGAAGCAGATGCCAAACCAGTTCGTGATCCTCAAAGATGTCTGAATCCTAAAATGAAAGAAGTGGTGAGAAAAGAAATACTAAAGCTTCTGGAGGCAGGTATAATTTATCCCGTTGCTGATAGTCAGTGGATAAGTCATGTCCATTGTGTCCCTAAGAAGGGAGGTATTACTGTTGTTCCTAATGATAAAGATGAATTGATCCCACAAAGAATTATTACAGGTTATAGGATGGTAATTGATTTCCGCAAATTAAATAAGGCTACTAAGAAAGATCATTACCCCTTACCTTTTATTGATCAAATGCTAGAAAGATTATGCAAACATACACACTATTGTTTTCTAGATGGTTATTCTGGTTTCTCTCAAATACCTGTGTCGGCTAAAGATCAATCAAAGACTACTTTTACATGCCCTTTTGGTACTTTTGCTTATAGACGTATGCCTTTTGGTTTATGTAATGCACCTGCTACCTTTCAAAGATGCATGATGGCTATATTCTCTGACTTTTGTGAAAAGATTTGTGAGGTTTTCATGGACGACTTTTCCGTCTATGGATCTTCTTTTGATGATTGCTTCAGCAATCTTGATCGAGTTTTGCAGAGATGTGAAGAAACTAATCTTGTCTTGAATTGGGAAAAGTGCCACTTTATGGTAAATGAGGGTATTGTCTTGGGGCATAAAGTTTCTGAAAGAGGAATTGAAGTTGATAAAGCCAAGGTTGATGCTATTGAAAAAATGCCATGTCCCAAGGACATCAAAGGTATAAGAAGTTTCTTTGGTCACGCCAGATTTTATAGGAGGTTCATTAAGGACTTCTCAAAAATCTCTCGGCCTCTGACTAATTTATTACAAAAAGATATACCATTTGTCTTTGATGATGATTGTGTAGAAGCATTTGAAATACTTAAAGAAGCATTAGTCTATGCACCTATTGTTCAGCCACCTGATTGGAATTTACCCTTTGAAATTATGTGTAATGCTAGCGATTATGCTGTAGGTGTTGTTCTAGGGCAAAGAGTTGATAAGAAATTAAATGTTATCCATTATGCTAGTAAGACTCTAGACAATGCTCAAAGAGATTATGCTACTACTGAAAAAGAGCTTTTAGCAGTTGTATTTGCTAGTGATAAGTTCAGACCTTATATTGTTGATTCTAAAGTAACTATTCACTGATCATGTTGTTATTAAATATCTCATGGAAAAGAAAGATGCTAAACCTAGACTTATTAGATGGGTTCTCTTGCTACAAGAATTTGACTTGCATATCGTTGATAGAAAAGGAGCTGAGAACCCCGTTGCAGACAACTTATCTAGGTTAGAGAATGTTATTGATGACCCACTACCTATTGATGATAGCTTTCCTGATGAACAATTAAATGTTATAAGTACTTCTCGTAGCACTCCATGGTATGCTGATTATGCTAATTACATAGTTGCTAAATTTATACCACCTAGCTTCACATACCAACAAAAGAAAAAGTTCTTCTATGATTTGAGACATTACTTTTGGGATGACCCACATCTTTATAAAGGAGTAGATGGTGTTATTAGACGTTGTGTACCTAAGCATGAACAGGAGCAGATCCTACTCAAGTGTCATTCCGAAGCTTATGGAGGACACCACGCTGGAGATAGAACTGCACATAAGGTATTGCAATCCGGTTTTTATTGGCCTACTCTCTTCAAAGATGCCCGTAAGTTTGTCTTGTCTTGTGATGAATGTCAAAGAATTGGTAATATTAGTAGACATCAAGAAATGCCTATGAATTATTCACTTGTTATTGAACCATTTGATGTTTGGGGCTTTGATTATATGGGACCTTTTCCTGCCTCCGATGGATATACACATATTTTAGTTGCTGTTGATTACGTTACTAAGTGGGTAGAAGCTATTCCAACTAGTAGTGTTGATCATAACACTTCTATTAAAATGCTTAAGGAAGTTATTTTTCCGAGGTTTGGAGTCCCTAGATATTTAATGACCGACGGTGGTTCACACTTTATTCATGGTGCTTTCCGTAAAATGCTTGCTAAGCATGACGTTAATCATAGAATTGCATCTCCTTATCACCCACAGTCTAGTGGTCAAGTAGAACTGAGTAACAGAGAGCTCAAATTAATTTTGCAAAAGACTATCAATAGGTCTAGGAAGAATTGGTCCAAGAAACTTGATGATGCATTATGGGCCTATAGAACTGCATATAAAAATCCTATGGGTATGTCTCCGTATAAAATGGTTTATGGAAAAGCATGTCATTTACCTCTCGAACTAGAACATAAGGCATACTGGGCTATTAAAGAGCTCAATTATGATTTCAAACTTGCCGGTGAGAAGAGGTTGTTTGATATTAGCTCACTTGATGAATGGAGAACCCAAGATTATGAAAATGCCAAGTTGTTTAAAGAAAAAGTTAAAAGATGGCATGACAAAAGGATACAAAAGCGTGAGTTTAACGTAGGTGATTATGTATTCCTATACAACTCTCGTTTAAGATTTTTTGCAGGAAAACTTCTCTCTAAATGGGAAGGCCCTTACATCATCGAGGAGGTCTATCATTCCGGTGCCATAAAAATCAACAACTTCGAAGGTACGAATCCGAAGGTGGTGAACGGTCAAAGAATTAAACATTATATCTCAGGTAATCCCATAAATGTTGAAACCATTATTATTGAAACCGTAACCCCGGAGGAATACATAAGAGACACTTTCCAGAACGTTTCAGACTCCGAAAAGGAATAGGTATGTGGTACGGTAAGTAAACCGACTCCAAAACAATTTTTAAGGCAATATTTCTCCATTTCGGAATATTTAGAAAAATAGAAAAATAAGTAGCAGTCCGGGAAGGACAGAGGGCTCCACGAGGGTGGTGGGCGTGCCCTACCCCCCTCGGTGCACCCCCCCTACCTCGTGAGCACCTCGTGTGCCCTCCGGACTCCGTTTTCTTGCACGATATGTATTTTGGTCGGTAAAAATTCACTATATATTCTCCTGAAGGTTTTGACTCCCGTATCACGCAATTATCCTCTGTTCTTGTTTCGAGTTGTTGCTGCTGCAGATTAGAGCAAGATGTCTTCTCAAGAGTCAGTCAGGGAGAGCCGGGTATCTAATCTGGCACCGGAACCAAGGGCAAACAGCGACGTTGACCACTTTGGGCCAGCAATGGAGGAAGAGATGGAGGCTGACCTGATGAGGGTAGATGCCATGGAGGATCAAGAAGTCACCTCTCGCTTCCGTGCTGGGTTCATGATGGAGGAGCTACAGAGCTCAGCTATTCCAAACTCGGTTATCCCTTCTAATGTTAGATTTCTTTCTTATGAAAATATGAAGAGGAGTGTCACTTGTTCTCCCGCGGCTATGCAACACCCTTGGGTGCAAGGAGCTTTAGCCGTTACAGGAAAGCTTCGTAAGGAAATAATGGACCTCAAGCAGCAAGTCAATAAGCTCGAGGAGGAGAACTGTATCCTGAGAGGAATCATCGCCAAGAATATTACACCAACAACAAAGAAGGAGACGTAATCACATGGGTATGGGCACTCCCCTTGTCAACTGCCAAGCTTGGGGGAGGTGCCCCGGTATCGTATCACCATCACAATCCCTATCTTTACCATTTTTCTTAGTTCGGTCCTATTAGTAGTATTTTGATCTAGTAGAATAAAGTTTATGGCATGATCTAGCTTTGAGTTTTGCTTTATGATCTCTCTATGTAATCGAGTCCGTGAGCTATATAATAAAGGTTAGTGTTGAGTCAAGGGCTTGATTTTCTTGCTATGATCTTGAGTGAATAAAAGAAAAAAAGAGAAAAATAATAAAAAGAACAAAAATTCATATTGATCTTATTGAGAGTAATGACTTCACATAGAAAGAGTATGATGATTTAAAGTTGTTGGGAGTTGGCAGACATAGCTTTGGTCATCGTTGCAATTAATAGGAAGTAATAAGGAAAGAGAGGTTTCACATATAGATATATTATCATTGACATCTTTTATGATTGGGAGCACTCATTAAAATATGACATGCTAAAGAGTTGATGTTGGACAAGGAAGACAACGTAATGAGTTATGTTTTATTATATCTGAGATAAAGTATGTTGTCATGGATCCTTTAACATGTTGAGCTTGCCTTTCCCCCTCATGCTAGCCAAATTCTTAGCACTAAGTAGAGATACTACTTGTGCTTCCAAATACCTTTAAACCAGTTTTGCCATGAGAGTCCACCATATCTACCTATGGATTGAGTAAGATCCTTCAAGTAAGTTGTCATCGGTGCGAAGCAATAAAAATTGCTCTAAATATGTATGATTGATTGGTGTGGGAGAAATAAGCTTTATACGATCTTGTGATGTGAAAGTAATAAAAGCGACGGACTGCATAATAAAGGTTCATATCACAAGGGGCAATATAAAGTGACGTTCTTTCGCATTGAGATTTTGTGCATCCAACCATAAAAGCGCATGGCAACCTCTGCTTCCCACTTCGAAGGGACTATCTTTTATTATTATCTTCTACCTTATGCAAGAGTCACGGTGATCTTCACCTTTCCTTTTTCATTTTATCCTTTGGCAAGCCCAGCATGTTGGAAAGAACCTGATATATATATCTAATTGGATGTATGGGAGCATGAATTATTATTGTTGACATTACCCTTGAGGTAAAAGGTTGTGGGGCAAAACTATAAGCCCCTATCTTTCTCTGTGTCCGATTAAAACTCCGTAACCACAAGTATTGCTGAGTGTTAGCAATTATGAAGGACTAGATGATAGTTGAGTATGTGAACTTGCTTTTAAGCTCTGACATAGACTCTTTCTGATGTTATGATAAATTGCAATTGCTTCAATGACTGAGGTTATAGTTTGTTGGTGCTCAATAAGGTTTCTGATTCATACTTTTGCATTGTGAATAGATCATCACTTGAACATAAGTAATCATATGACAAAATCTATATATGTTGCTGTTATGAGAATAATCATGATGCCCTCATGTCCGTATTTTATTTTTATCGACACCTCTACCTCTAAACATGGGGACATATTTATTGTTATCGGCTTTCGCTTGAGGACAAGCGAGGTCTAAGCTTGGGGGAGTTGATACGTCCATTTTGCATCATGCTTTCATAATGATATTTATTGCATTATGGGCTGTTATTTCACATTACGTCATAATACTTATGGCTATTCTCTCTTATTTTACAAGGTTTACATAAGGAGGGAGAATGTCGGCAGTTGGATTTCTGGGCTGGAAAAGGAGCAAATATTAGAGACTTATTCTGCGCAACTCCAAAAGTCCTGAAACTCAACGGAATATCTTATAATAAATAATGAAAAATACCTGCCAAAGATGAAGGCCAGGGGGCCCACACCCTGTCCACGAGGGTGGGGGGCGCCCCCCTCCTAGGGCGCGCCCCCCTACCTCGTGGGCCCCCTGGTGGCTCTCCGATGCCCATCTTCTCCTATATGAAGTCTTTCGTCGAGAAAAAAATAAGGAAGCAGCCCTTCGGGACGAGACTCTGCCGCCACGAGGCGGAACCTTGGCGGAACCAATCTAGAGCTCCGACAGAGCTCTTCAGCCGGGGATACTTCCCTCCGGGAGGGGGAAATCATCGCCATTGTCATCACCAACGCTCCTCTCATTGGGAGAGGGCAATCTCCATCAACATCTTCACCAGCACCATCTCATCTCCAAACCCTAGTTCATCTCTTGTATCCAATTCTTGTCTCCAAGTCCGGGATTGGTGCTAGTAGGTTGCTAGTAGTGTTGATTACTCCTTGTAGTTGATGCTAGTTGGTTTATTTGGTGGAAGATCGTATGTTCATATCCTTTATGCATATTATTACCCCTCTGATTATGAACATGAATATGCTTTGTGAGTAGTTACGTTTGTTCCTGAGGACATGGGAGAAGTCTTGCTATTAGTAGTCATGTGAATTTGGTATTCGTTCGATATTTTGATGAGATGTATGTTGTCTAGCCTCTAGTGGTGTTATGTGAACGTCGACTACATAATACTTCACCATTATTTGGGCCTAGAGGAAGGCATTGGGAAGTAATAAGTAGATGATGGGTTGCTAGAGTGACAGAAGCTTAAACCCTAGTTTATGTGTTGCTTCTTAAGGGGCTGATTTGGATCCATATGTTTCATGCTATGGTTAGGTTTACCTTAATACTTTTGTTGTAGTTGCGGGTGCTTGCAATAAAGGTTAATCGTAAGTGGGATGCTTGTTCAAGCAAGAACAGCACCCAAGCACCGGTCCACCCACATATCAAATTATCAAAGTACCGAACGGGAATCATATGAACGTGATGAAAACTAGCTTGATGATATTCCCATGTGTCCTCGGGAGCGCTTTTCCTTATATAAGAGTTTGTTCCGGCTTGTCCTTTGCTATAAAAAGGATTGGGCCACCTTGCTGCACTTTATTTACTTTTGTTACTTGTTGCTCGTTACAAATTATCTTGTCACAAAACTATTTGTTACCACTTGTTTCAGTACTTGCAGAGAATACCTTGCTGAAAACTGCTTATCATTTCCTTCTGCTCCTCGTTGGGTTCGACACTCTTACTTATCGAAAGGACTATGATAGATCAGTAGCAATTACACGGACTGGGTCCGTAACTTGAGGATTATCCTCATTGCTGCACAGAAGAATTACGTCCTGCAAGCACCGCTTGGTGCCAGGCCTGCTGCTGATGCAACTAACGATGTTAAGAACGTCTGGCAGAGCAAAGCTGATGACTACTCCATAGTTCAATGTGCCATGCTTTACGCTTAGAACCGTGCTTCAATGATGTTTTGAACGTCATGGAGCATATGAGATGTTCCAGGAGTTGAAGTTAATATTTCAAAAGAATGCCCGGATTGAGAGATATGAAATCTCCAATAAGTTCTATAGATGCAAGATGGAAAAGAATAGTTCTGTCAGTGAGCATATACTCAAGATGTCCGGGTACTGCAATCACTTGATTCAACTGGGAGTTAATCTTCCGGATGATAGCGTCATTGACAGAATTCTCCAATCACTGCCACCAAGCTACAAGAGCTTCGTGATGAACTATAACATGCAAGGGATGGATAAGACAATTTCCGAGCTCTTCGCAATGCTAAAGGCTACGGAGGTAGAAATCAAGAACGAGTTTCAAGAAAAAGGGCAATGGGAAGAAGAAGGGGGACTTCAAGAAGAACAGCAAGCAAGTTGCTGCTCAGGAGAAGAAACCCAAGTCTGGACCTAAGCCTGAGACTGAGTGCTTCTACTGCAAGCAGATTGGTCACTGGAAGCGGAACTGCCCCAAGTATTTGGCGGATAAGAAGGATGGCAAGGTGAACAAAGGTATATGTGATATACATGTTATTGATGTGTACCTTACTAATGCTCGCAGTAGCACCTGGGTATTTGATACTGGTTTTGTTGCTAATATTTGCAACTCGAAACAGGGGCTACGGATTAAGCGAAGATTGGCTAAGGACGAGGTGACGATGCGCGTTGGAAATGGTTCCAAAGTCGATGTGATCGCAGTCGGCACGCTACCTCTACATCTACCTTTGGGATTAGTATTAGACCTAAATAATTGTTATTTGGTGCCAGCGTTGAGCATGAACATTATATCTGGATCTTGTTTGATGTGAGACGGTTATTCATTTAAATCAGAGAATAATGGTTGTTCTATTTATATGAGTAATATCTTTTATGGTCATGCACCCTTGAATAGTGGTCTATTTTTTATGAATCTCGATAGTAGTGATACACATATTCATAATATTGAAGCCAAAAGATGCAGAGTTGATAATGATAGTGCAACTTATTTGTGGCACTGCCGTTTCATATCGGTGTAAAGCGCATGAAGAAACTCCATATTGATGGAATTTTGGAACCACTTGATTATGAATCACTTGGTACTTGCGAACCGTGCCTCATGGGCAAGACGACTAAAACCCCGTTCTCCGGTACTATGGAGAGAGCAACGGATTTGTTGGAAATCATACATACAGATGTATGTGGTCCGATGAATATTGAAGCTCATGGCGGATATCGTTATTTTCTCACCTTCACAGATGATTTAAGCAGATATGGGTATATCTACTTAATGAAACATAAGTCTGAAACATTTGAAAAGTTCAAAGATTTCAGAGTGAAGTTGAAAATCATCGTAACAAGAAATAAAGTTTCTACGATCAGATCGTGGGGAGAATATTTGAGTTACGAGTTTGGTCTACATTTGAAACAATGCAGAATAGTTTCGCAACTCATGCCACCCGGAACACCACAGCGTAATGGTGTGTCCGAACGTCGTAATCGTACTTTACTAGATATGGTGCGATCTATGATGTCTCTTACTGATTTACCGCAATCGTTTTGGGGTTATGCTTTAGAGATAGACACATTCACGTTAAATAGGACACCATCGAAATCCGTTGAGACGACACCTTATGAACTATGGTTTGGCAAGAAACCAAAGTTGTCGTTTCTGAAAGTTTGGGGTTGCGATGCTTATGTGAAAAAGCTTCAACCTGATAAGCTCAAACCCAAATCGGAGAAATGTGTCTTCATAGGATACCCAAAGGAGACTGTTGGGTACACCTTCTATCACAGATCCGAAGGCAAGACTTTTGTTGCTAAATTCGGAGTTTTTCTAGAGAAGGAGTTTCTCTCGAAAGAAGTGAGTGGGAGGAAAGTAGAACTTGATGAGGTAACTGTACCTGCTCCTCTATTGGAAAGTAGTTCATCACAGAAATCGGTTTCTGTGACGCCTACAACAATTAGTGAGGATGTTAATGATGATGATCATGGAACTTCAGATCAAGTTACTACTGAACCTCGTAGATCAACCAGAGTAAGATCCGCACCAGAGTGGTACGGTAATCCTGTTCTGGAAGTCATGCTACTAGATCATGATGAACCTACGAACTATGAAGAAGCGATGGTGAGCCCAGATTCCGTGAAATGGCTTGAAGCCATGAAATCTGAGATGGGATCCATGTATGAGAACAAAGTGTGTACTTTGGTTGACTTGCCCGATGATCGGCAAGCAATTGAGAATAAATGGATCTTCAAGAAGAAGACAGACGCTGACGGTAATATTACTGTCTATAAAGCTCAACTTGTTGCGAAAGGTTTTCGACAAGTTCAAGGGATTGACTACGATGAGACCTTCTCACCAGTAGCGATGCTTAAGTCTGTCCGAATCATGTTAGCGATTGCCGCATTTTATGATTATGAAATTTGGCAAATGGATGTCAAAACTGCATTCCTGAATGGATTTCTGGAAGAAGAGTTGTATATGATGCAACCGGAAGGTTTTTTCGATCCAAAGGGAGCTAACAAAGTGTGCAAGCTCCAGCGATCCATTTATGGACTGGTGCAAGCCTCTCGGAGTTGGAATAAACGCTTTGATAGTGTGATCAAAGCATTTGGTTTTATACAGACTTTTGGAGAAGCCTGTATTTACAAGAAAGTGAGTGGGAGCTCTGTAGCATTTATGATATTATATGTGGATGACATATTACTGATTGGAAATGATATAGAATTTCTGGATAGAATAAAGGCATACTTGAATAAGAGTTTTTCAATGAAAGACCTCGGTGAAGCTGCTTACATATTGGGCATTAAGATCTATAAAGATAGATCAAAATGCTTAATTGGACTTTCACAAAGCACATACCTTGACAAAGTTTTGAAGAAGTTCAAAATGGATCACGCAAAGAAAGGGTTCTTGCCTGTGTTACAAGGTGTGAAGTTGAGTAAGACTCAATGCCCGACCACTGCAGAAGATAGAGAGAAAATGAAAGATGTTCCCTATGCTTCAGCCGTAGGCTCTATTATGTATGCAATGCTGTGTACCAGACCTGATGTGTGCCTTGCTATAAGTCTAGCAGGGAGGTACCAAAGTAATCCAGGGGTGGATCACTGGACAACGGTCAAGAACATCCTGAAATACCTGAAAAGGACTAAGGATATGTTTCTCGTTTATGGAGGTGACAAAGAGCTCATCGTAAATGGTTACGTTGATGCAAGCTTTGACACTGATCCGGACGATTCTAAATCACAAACCGGATACGAGTTTACATTGAACAAGGGAGCTGTCAGTTGGTGCACTTCTAAACAAAGCATCGTGGCGGGATCTACGTGTGAAGCGGAGTACATAGATGCTTCGGAAGCAGCAAATGAAGGAGTCTGGATGAAGGAGTTCATATCCGATCTAGGTGTCATACCTAGTGCATCGGGTCCAATGAAAATCTTTTGTGACAATACTGGAGCAATAGCCTTGGCGAAGGAATCCAGATTTCACAAGAGAACCAAGCACATCAAGAGACGCTTCAATTCCATCTGGGATCTAGTCTAGGTGGGAGATATAAAAATTTGCAAGATACATACGGATCTGAATGTTGCAGACCCGTTAACTAAGCCTCTTCCACGAGCAGAACATGATCAACACCAAGGCTCCATGGGTGTTAGAATCATTACATTGTCATCTAGATTATTGACTCTAGTGCAAGTGGGAGACTGAAGGAAATATGCCCTAGAGGCAATAATGAAGTTATTATTTATTTCCTTATATCATGATAAATGTTTATTATTTATGCTAGAATTGTATTAACCGGAAACATAATACATGTGTGAATACATAGACAAACAGAGTGTCACTAATATGCCTCTACTTGACTAGCTCGTTAATCGAAGATGGTTATGTTTCCTAAGCATAGACATGAGTTGTCATTTGATTAACGGGATCACATCATTAGGAGAATGATGTGATTGACTTGACCCATTCCGTTAGCTTAGCACCCAATCATTTAGTATGTTGCTGTTGCTTTCTTCATGACTTATACATGTTCCTATGACTATGAGATTATGCAACTCCCGTTTACAGGAGGAACACTTTGTGTGCTACCAAACGTCACAACGTAACTGGGTGATTATAAAGGTGCTCTACAGGTGTCCCCGAAGGTACTTGTTGGGTTGGCGTATTTCGAGATTAGGATTTGTCACTCCGATTGTCGGAGAGGTATCTCTGGGCCCTCTCGGTAATACACATCACTTAAGCTTTGCAAGCATTGCAACTAATGAGTTAGTTGCGAGATGATGTATTACGGAATGAGTAAAGAGACTTGCCGGTAACGAGATTGAACTAGGTATTGAGATACCTATGATCGAATCTCGGGCAAGTAACATACCGATGACAAAGGGAACAACGTATGTTGTTATGCGGTCTGACCGATAAAGATCTTCGTAGAATATGTGGGAGCCAATATGAGCATCCAGGTTCCGCTATTGGTTATTGACCGGAGACGTGTCTCGGTCATGTCTACATAGTTCTCGAACCCGTAGGGTCCGCACGCTTAACGTTTCGATGACGGTTATATTATGAGTTTGTATGTTTTGATGTACCGAAGGTTGTTCGGAGTCCCAAATGTGATCACGGACATGACGGGGAGTCTCGGAATGGTCGAGATATAAAGATTGATATATTGGACAACTATATTCGGACACCGGATGTGTTCCAGGTGATTTCAGAGGAAACCGGAGTGCCGGAGGGTTACCGGAACCCCCCGGGATAAGTAATGGGCCTTATGGGCCTTAGTGGAGAGAGAGGGCTGGCCTAGGGCAGGCCGTGCGCCCCTCCCCCTCTGGTCCGAATTGGACTAGGAGGGGGCGGCGCCCCCCTTACCTTCTCCTTCTCCCCCTTCCTTTCCCCCTACTCCTACTAGGAGGAGGACTCCTCCTCCTCGCGCGCCATAGAGGGCCGGCCGGCCTCCCCCTTGCTCCTTTATATACGGGGGCAGGGGGCACCCCAAAGACACAACAATTGATCTGTTTGATCTTTTAGCCGTGTGCGGTGCCCCCCTCCACCATAGTCCACCTCGATAATACTGTAGCGGTGCTTAGGCGAAGCCCTGCATCGGTAGAACATCAACATCGTCACCACGCCGTCGTGCTGACGAAACTCTCCCTCAACACTCCGCTGGATCAGAGTTCGAGGGACGTCATCGGGCTGAACGTGTGCTGAACTCAGAGGTACCGTACGTTCGGTACTTGATCGGTCGGATCATGAAGACGTACGACTACATCAACCGCGTTATGCTAACGCTTCCGCTTTCGGTCTACGAAGGTACGTGGACAACACTCTCCCCTCTCGTTGCTATGCATCACCATGATCTTGCGTGTGCGTAGGAATTTTTTTGAAATTACTACATTCCCCAACATTTAGTCCCAAAAAAAATATAAAAGTGGAAAATAAAGCCCAATATGGTCTAAAACAGTAGATAATATAGCATGGAGCAATCAAAAATTATAGATACGTTGGAGATGTATCAGGCATCCCCAAGCTTAATTCCTACTCGTCCTCGAGTAGATAAATGATAGAAAAGAATTTTTGATGCAGAGTTCTACTTGGCATAATTTCAATGTAATTCTTCTTAATTGTGGCATGAATATTCAGATCCGAAAGATTCAAGACAAAAGTTCATATTGACATAAAAATAATAATACTTCAAGCATACTAACTAAGCAATTATGTCTTCTCAAAATAACATGGCCAAAGAAAGTTCATCCCTACAAAATCGTATAGTTTAGTCAAGCTCCATTTTTGTCACACAAGAATGCTCTCATCATGCACAACCCCGATGACAAGCCAAGCAATTTTATACTTCAATAATCTCAAACTTTATAAACTTTCACGCAATACATGAGCGTGAGCCATGGATATAGCACTATGGGTGGAATAGAATATGATGATGGGGGTTATGTGGAGAAGACAGAAAAGGATAAAGTCTCACATCAACGAGGCTAATCAATAGGCTATGGAGATGCCCATCGATTGATGTTAATGCAAGGAGTAGGGATTGCCATGCAACGGATGCACTAGAGCTATAAATGTATGAAAGCTCAACAAAAGAAACTAAGTGGGTGTGCATCCAACTTGCTTGCTCATGAATACCTAGAGCATTTGAGGAAGCCCATCGTTGGAATATAGAAGCCAAGTTCTATAATGAAAAATTCCCACTAGTATATGAAAATGACAAAACAAGAGACTCTCTATCATGAAGATTATGGTGCTACTTTGAAGCACAAGTGTGGAAAAAGGATAGTAGCATTGCCCCTTTTTTGGGCCTTCTTTTCTTTTCTTTGGCCTTTCTCTTTTTTGGGACAATGCTCTATTAAATGATGATCATCACACTTCTATTTATTTACAACTCAATGATTACAACTCGATACTAGAACAAAGTATGACTCTATATAAATGCCTCCGACGGTGTACCGGGATATGCAATGAATCAAGAGTGACATGTATGAAAGAATTATGAACGGTGGCTTTGCCACGAATACTATGTCAACTACATGATCATGCTAGCAATATGACAATGATGAATGTGTCATGATGAACGGTATGGTGGAAAGTTGCATGGCAATATATCTCGGAATGGCTATGGAAATGCCATAATAGGTAGGTACGGTGGCTGTTTTTAGGAAGATATAAGGAGGTTTATGTGTGAAAGAGCATATCATATCACGGGGTTTGGATGCACCGGCGAAGTTTGCACCAACTCTCAATGTGAGAAAGGGCAATGCACGGTACCGAAGAGGCTAGCAATGATGGAAGGGTGAAAGTGCGTATAATCCATGGACTCATCATTAGTCATAAAGAACTCATATAATTATTGCAAAAATCTACAAGACATCAAAAACCAAAACACTACGCGCATGCTCCTAGCGGGATAGATTGGTAGGAAAAGACCATCGCTCGTCCCCGACCGCCACTCATAAGGAGGACAATCAAATAACACCTCATGTTTCAAATTTGTTACATAACATTTACCATACGTGCATGCTACGGGACTTGCAAACTTCAACACAAGCATTTCTCAAATTCACAACTACTCAACTAGCACGACTTTGATATTATCACCTCCATATCTCAAAACAATTACCAAGCATCAAACTTTTCTTAGTATTCAACGCTGTAGGATCGGAAGTATGTCTAGAGGGGGGGGGGTGATTAGACTACTTGACCAAATAAAAACTTAACCTTTTCCCAATTTTAGTTCTTGGCAGATTTTAGCTACTTTAGGACAAGTCAAGCAACCATCACAAGTTTCAAGCAAGCATGCAAAGAGTATATAGGCAGCGGAAAGTAAAGCATGCAACTTGCAAGAATGTAAAGGGAAGGGTTTGGAGAATTCAAACGCTATTGGAGACACGGATGTTTTTCCCGTGGTTCGGATAGGTGGTGCTATCCTACATCCACGTTAGTGGAGACTTCAACCCACGAAGGGTAACAGTTGCGCGAGTCCACGGAGGGCTCCACCCACGAAGGGTCCACGAAGAAGCAACCTTGTCTATCCCACCATGGCCATCGCCCACGAAGGACTTGCCTCACTAGCGGTAGATCTTCACGAAGTAGGCGATCTCCTTGCCCTTACAAACTCCTTGGTTCAACTCCACAATCTTGTCGGAGGCTCCCAAGTGACACCTAGCCAATCTAGGAGACACCACTCTCCAAGAAGTAACAAATGGTGTGTTGATGATGAACTCCTTGCTCTTGTGCTTCAAATGATAGTCTCCCCAACACTCAACTCTCTCTCACAGGATTTGGATTTGGTGGAAAGAAGATTTGAGTGGAAAGCAACTTGGGAAAGGCTAGAGATCAAGATTCATATGGTAGGAATGGAATATCTTGGTCTCAACACATGAGTAGGTGGTTCTCTCTCGAAACATATGAGTTGGAAGTGTAGGTGTGTTCTGATGGCTCTCTCTCCGAATGAAGAGGAGGTGGAGGGGTATATATAGCCTCCACTTAAAATCCAACCGTTACACACAATCTACCAATCTCGGTGGGACCGAATCAACAAACTCGGTCGGACCGAAACGGTAAACCTAGTGACCGTTAGAGATTTTCGGTGGGACTGACATGCAACTCGGTAGGACCGATATGGTTAGGGTTTGGGCATAACGTAATCTCGGTGAGACCGATTACACAAACTCGGTGAGACCGATTTGGTAATTAGCTAACCAGAGAGTTGGTCAGGCAAACTCGGTGGGACCGATTTGCTCTTTCGGTGAGACCGAAAAGTTACAAATGGGAAACAAAGAGTTTGCATTGCAATCTCGGTGGGACCGATCCGCTCTTTCGGTGAGACCGAAAAGTTACGAAAAGGAAACAGAGAGGTTGCAATCCCATCTCGGTGAGACCGAGATCCCTATCGGTAGAACCGATTTGCTAGGGTTTGGCAGTGGCTTATGACATATGAGAAACTCGGTGGCGCCGGATAGAAAGAATCGGTAGGACCGAGTTTGGCTTAGGGTTTAGGTCATATGTGGATATGGGAAAGTAGTTGAGGATTTTGGAGCATATCATTAAGCACATAAGGCAAAGAGCTCATTAAGCAACACCTCATCCCTCCTTGATAGTATTGGCTTTTCCTATAGACTCAATGTGATCTTGGATCACTAAAATATAAAATGAAGAGTCTTGAGCTTTTGAGCTCGAGTCAATCCTTTGTCCTTAGCATTTTGAGGATTCCACTTTCACCATCCGTGCCATGCCAGTCATTGAGCTTTCCTGAAATAATTGTCTTGGAATTGCATTAGCTAAATGAGCTATATGTTGTTATGAATTACCAAAACCACCTAGGGATAGTTGCACTTTCAAACGCACTCAAAAGGAAGCTTTACAAATCTTGAATACCAAGCATATTAAGATTTTTAAGAAAATTACCATGCTATTTAAGACTATAAAAATAATCTAAGTGAAGCATGAGAGATCAATAGTTTCTATAAAACTAATCCACCACCGTGCTCTAAAAGATATAAGTGAAGTACTAGAGCAAAACTATAAAGCTCAAAAGATATAAGTGAAGCACATAGAGTATTCTATCAAATTCCAATTCATGTGTGGCTCTCTCAAAAGGTGTGTACAGCAAGGATGATTTTTGTAAACTAAAAAGCAAAGACTCAAATCATACAAGACGCTCCAAGAAAAACACATATCATGTGGTGAATAAAAATATAGCTCCAAGTAAAATTACCGATGGAAGTAGACGAAAGAGGAGATGCCTTCCAGGGGCATCCCCAAGCTTTGAATTTTTTGGTGTCCTTAGATTATCTTGGGGGTGCCATGGGCATCCCCAAGCTTAGGCTCTTGCCACTTCTTGTTCCATAATCCATCAAAATATTTCACCCAAAACTTGAAGACTTCACAACACAAAACTCAACAGAAATCTCGTGAGCTCCGTTAGCGAAAGAAAACAAAAGACCACTTCAAGGTACTGTAATGAACTCATTCTTTATTTATATTGGTGTTAAACCTACTGTATTCCAACTTTTCTATGGTTTATAAACTATTTTACTAGCCATAGGCTCATCAAAAATAAGCAAACAACACACGAAAAATAGAATCTGTCAAAAACAGAACAGCCTGTAGTAATCTGTAACTAACGCAAACTTCTGGAACTCCAAAACATCTACCAAAATAGGACGACCTAGACAATTTGTTTATTGATCAGAAGCAATTGGAATCAGTATTTTATCACGTTCTGGTGATTTTTAACAATTGTTTTCGTGAACAGAAAGTTTCTGGAAATTACAACAAGATCAAATAACTATCATCCAAGAAGCTCCTATAGGTTTAACTTGACACAAACACTAATTAAAATATAAAACCACATCTAAACAGAAGGTAGATGGATTATTTATTCCTAAACAGAAGCAAAAACTAAAAAACTAAAAATAAAATTGGGTTGCCTCCCAACAAGCACTATCGTTTAACGCCCCTAGCCAGGCATAAAAGCGAGGATAGATCTACGTATTGCCATCTTTGGTAGGCAATCCATAAGTGGCTCTCATAATAGATTCATATGGTAGTTTTATTTTCTTCCTAGGGAAGTGTTCCATGCCCTTCTTTAATGGAAATTGGAATCTAATATTCCCTTCCTTCATATCAATAATTGCACCAACCATTCTAAGGAAAGGTCTACCAAGAATAATAGGGCAAGAAGGATTGCAATCTATATTACGAACGATAAAATCTACGGGCACATAATTCCTATTTGCAACAATAAGAACATCATTAATTATTCCCATAGGTTTCTTAATAGTGGAATCCACAAGGTGCAAGTTTAGAGAGCAATCATCAAAATCGCGGAAATCTAGCAAATGACACAAAGTTGTGGGAATAGTGGAAACACTAGCACCCAAATCATACAAAGCATAAAACTCATGATCTTTAATCTTAATTTTAATAGTAGGTTCCCACTCATCATAATTTTTTCTAGGGATAGAAACTTTCAACTCAAGTTTTTCTTCATAAGATTGCATCAAGGCATCAACGATATGTTTGGTAAAGGCTTTATTTTGACTATAAGCATGAGGAGAATTTAGCACGAATTGCAAGAAGGAAATACAATCAATTAAAGAGCAATTTTCATAATTAAATTCCTTGAAATCCAAAATAGTGGGTTTAGCAACATCTAGGGTTTTATTCTTTTCAATCCCACTTTTATCAATTTCATCATCAAGATCTAAAAACTCTGAATTTTTGGAACGCCTTCTAGGTAAAGGTGGATCATATTCAGTCTCATCAAGATTCATATTGCAAAACAAAGATTTAATAGGGGAAACATCAATAACTTTTAGATCTTCATCTTGATTTTCATAGGAATTGGAAGAACACGCTTTAATAAAGGCTCTTTCGTAGCACGCATCCTAGCGGTTATTTCCTTGCACTCATCAATGGAAATTCTCATGGCTTTGAGAGACTCGTTGATATCATGCTTAGGAGGAATAGATCTAAGCTTTAAAGAATCAATATCAAGAGAAATTCTATCAACGTTCCTAGCCAATTCATCAACTTTAAGCAATTTCTCTTCAAGCAAGGCATTAAAATTCTTCTATGAATTCAAAAACTCCTTAACACTAGTCTCAAATTCAGAGGGCATCTTATTAAAATTTCCATAAGAGTTGTTGTAGGAATTTCTATAATTATTAGAAGGATTACTAGGATAAGGCCTAGGATTAAAGTTCCATCTATACGCGTTGTTACCATAAGTATTCCTACCAACAAATTTCACATCCATAGATTCATTATTATTATCAATCAAGGTAGACAAAGGCATATCATTAGGATCAGAAGAAACACTCTTAGTAGCAAATAATTTCATCAGTTCATCCATCTTTCCACTCAAAACATTGATTTCTTCTATCGCATGCACCTTTTTATTAGTAGATCTTTCAGTGTGCCATTGAGAATAATTAACCATAATATTATCTAGGAGTTTAGTAGCATCTCCTAAAGTGATTTCCATAAAAGTGCCTCCCGCGACCGAATCTAAAAGATTTCTAGAAGCAAAATTCAATCCGGCATAAATTTTTTGTATAATCATCCACAAATTCAAACCATGAGTAGGGCAATTACGTATCATTAATTTCATTCTCTCCCAAGCTTGTGCAACATGTTCATGATCAAGTTGCTTAAAATTCATAATGTCGTTTCTAAGAGAGATGATCTTAGCGGGAGGAAAATACTTAGAGATAAAAGCATCTTTGCACTTGTTCCAAGAATCAATACTATTTTTTAGGCAAAGACGAAAACCAAGCTTTAGCACGATCTCTAAGCGAAAAAGGAAATAGTTTCAATTTAACAATATCATTATCGACATCTTTCTTCTTTTGCATATCGCATAAATCAACGAAGCTATTTAGATGAGTAGAGGCATCTTCACTAGGAAGGCCGGCGAATTGATCTTTCATAACAGGATTCAACAAAGCAGTATTGATTTCACAAGATTCAGTATTGGTAAGAGTAGCAATTGGAGTGCTAAGAAAATCATTATTGTTGGTATTGGTAAAGTCACACAACTTGGTATTATCTTGAGCCATCGTGACAAACAAGCAAACCAACACACGAGCAAACAAAAAGCAAGCGAGAAGAAGGCAAACGGAAAAGAGAGGGCGAATAAAACGGCAAGGGTGAAGTGGGGGAGAGGAAAACGAGAGCCAAATGACAAATAATGTAATGCGAGAGATAAGGGTTTGTGATGGGTACTTGGTATGTTGACTTTTGCGTAGACTCCCCGGCAACGGCGCCAGAAATCTTCCTGCTACCTCTTGAGCACTACGTTGGATTTCCTTGAAGAGGAAAGGGTGATGCAGCAGAGTAGAGTTAGTATTTCCCTCAGTTTTTGAGAACCAAGGTATCAATCCAGCAGGAGGCTACGCGCGAGTCCCTCGTACCTACACAAAACAAATAGCTCAACGCAACAAACGCGATTAGGGGTTGTCAATCCCTTCACGGTCACTTACGAGAGTGAGATTTGATAGAGATGATAGATAATATTTTTGGTATTTTTGATATAAAGATGCAAAGTAAAATAAAATGGCAAAGTAAAAAAGCAAAGCAATAATAAAGTGATAGTAGATTGATATGATGAGAATAGACCCGGGGGCCATAGATTTCACTAGTGGCTTCTCTCAAGAGCATAAGTATTCTACGGTGGGTGAACAAATTACTGTTGAGCAATTGACAGAATTGAGCATAGTTATGAGAATATCTAGGTATGATCATGTATATAGGCATCACGTCCGAGACAAGTAGACCGACTCCTGCCTGCATCGACTACTATTACTCCACTCATCGACCGCTATCCAGCATGCATCTAGAGTATTAAGTTCAAGAAAACAGAGTAACGCCTTAAGCAAGATGACATGATGTAGAGGGATAAATTCATGCAATGTGATAAAAAAACCATCTTGTTATCCTCGATGGCAACAATACAATACGTGCCTTGCTGCCCCTACTGTCACTGGGAAAGGACACCGCAAGATTGTACCCAAAGCTAAGCACTTCTCCCATTGCAAGAAAAACCAATCTAGTAGGCCAAACCAAACTGATTTCGAAGAGACTTGCAAAGATAACCAATCATACATAAAAGAATTAAGAGAAGATTCAAATATTGTTCATAGATAGACTTGATCATAAACCCACAATTCATCGGTCTCAACAAGCACACCACACAAAGAAGATTACATTGAATAGATCTCCACGAGAGAGGGGGGAGAACATTGTATTGAGATCCAAAAAGAGAGAAGAAGCCATCTAGATACTAACTATGGACCCGAAGGTCTGAGATAAACTACTCACAATTCATCGGAGAGGCTATGGTGATGATGTAGAAGCCCTCCGTGGTGGATTCCCCTTCCGGCGGAGCTCCGGAACAGGCCCCAAGATGGGATCTCGTGGGTACAGAAGGTTGCGGCGGTGGAATTAGGTTTTTGGCTCCGTGTCTGATCGTTTGGGGATACGTAGGTATATATAGGAGGAAGGAGTACGTCGATGGAGCAAAGGGGGGCCCACGAGGCAGGGGGCGCGCCCTCCACCCTCGTGGCCGCCTCCTTTCTTTCTTGACGGGGGGTCCAAGTCTCTTGGATCATATTCGGTGAGAAAATCACGTTCCCGAAGGTTTCATTCCGTTTGGAATCCGTTTGATATTCCGTTTCTTCGAAACACTGAAATAGGAAAAAAAACAGCAATTCTGGGTTGGGCCTCCGGTTAATAGGTTAGTCCCAAAAATAATATAAAAGTGTAAAATAAAGCCCAATATGGTCCAAAAGAGTAGATAATATAGCATGGAGCAATAAAAAATTATAGATACGTTGGAGACGTATCAGAGAGTCGCTGAATGGAACATCGAGCTGCAAGCGTTCCAACTGGAGTTCAGCACCACCAGGGTCATCAAGGGAGCCGCGCTTGCCGATTTTGTGGCAGAATGGACCGATGCTCCGGCTCTGGAGGAAGGAGAGGACCGGTCCACCTCCCCAGGAAGTGAGGCACCAGACGGCTGGGTCATGTATTTCGATGGTGCCTTCGTGCACCAGGGCGCGAGGACTGGAGCAGTGCTCATCTCGCCCATTCAGGACAAGCTTTACTATGCCGTGCAACTCTGCTTTCAGCACGGCGAGAAGGTCTCCAACAATATCGCAAAATATGAGGGCCTCATAGCTGGCCTGAAGGCCGCGGCAGCATTAGGGGTGAAGCGTCTTACCGTCAAGGGTGACTCGCAGCTCCTCGTCAACTTCTCCAACAAAGTGTACGAGCCGAAGGACGAGCACATGGAGGCCTACCTTGCGGAGGTGCGCAAGATGGAAAAGCTATTCTCGGGCCTGGAGCTGCAGCACGTGCCCCGAGGAAGCAATAAGGAAGCCGACGACATCGCCAAGAGAGCCTCCAAGCGGCAACCGCAAGAACCTAGCGTCTTCGAAGAGCGGCTCTTTAGGCCATCAGCTACGCCTCCTCTTTCAAGCACAACTCGGCCTCGTGAGGAGCTCCCACAGTCCACGGCCACGGGAGCCCCAACTTGTGGCCCAACCTCAGGAGCTCGGCTGCTCCTGGCGCTCGAGCCCCAGGAGAAGTGCTGGACCAAGGAATTCAAGGAGTACTTGATGCACGGGACGTTATCGGAGAAGGAAGAAGACGCGGAGAGCGTGGCCCGACAGGCCACAGCATAATGCATTCAAGATGGCGAGTTGTACAGGAAACAACCGAACGACGTCACGTTGCGCTGCATTTCTAGCGATCAAGGAAGGGAGCTGCTGATTGACATACACGGCGGGGACTGCGGACATCACTCATCGTCACGAACCCTCGTCGGCAAGGTGTTCTGCAGCGGGTTTTATTGGCCCACAATGCTCAACGATGCAGCCGAGCTGGTGAAGTCTTGCGAAGCTTGCCAATTCCATGCCAAACAGATCCACCAGCCTGCTCAGGGCCTCCAAACCATTCCACTCACGTGGCCACTTGCGGTCTGGGGGCTGGACATCTTAGGCCCATCCCCACGGGCGCCAGGGGGCTACCGCTACATCTACGTCGCCATCGACAAGTTCACCAAGTGGGCGGAAGTGGAAGTCGTCCGTACCATTTCGGTCGGTTCTGCTGTCAAGTTCATCAAGGGCCTCGTGAGCCGCTTCGGGGTCCCCAATCGCATCATCACAAATAACGGCTTGCAGTTTACTAGTAACCTCTTCAAAGCCTACCGTGCTAACTTTGGAACGCAGATTTGCTACGCATCGGTGGCTCACCCCAGGAGCAATGGTCAAGCCGAACGCGCCAACACTGAGGTCCTGAGGGGCCTCAAGACCAGGACCTTCAAGAAGAAGCTAGAAGCCTGCAGCAGGGGCTGGCATGACGAACTCCAGTCCGTGTTGTGGTCTATTCGTACCACGGCCACCAAGCCAACGAGCGAGACTCCATTCTTCCTCGTCTATGGAGCTGAAGCAGTCCTCCCTCACGAGGTCAGGCATCGCTCCGCGCGGTTCCTGGCGTTCGACAAAGCGCAGCAGGACGCCACGCAGGGGATGGATCTCGTGCTAGGGGAGGAGCGCCGTCACGAAGCTGCATTGAGAGCGGCAAGGTACCAACAAGCTCTGCGACGGTACCATTGTCGCAACATCCGCTCCAGAACGCTCGAGGTAGGCGACCTCGTCCTGAGGCGGGTCCTCTCCAGGGAAGGGCTGCACAAGCTTTCGCCCACGTGGGAGGGCCCGTTCTGGGTCGTCCATGTCTCCAGGCCGGGTGCAGCGCACCTGGAGACGCAGGATGGAACACCCATCCAGAATGCCTGGAACATCCAACACCTCCGGAAATTTTACCCATGAAGCAAGGCCCGGAGCCTGAGAAGCAAGGCCCAGAGCCTGAGAAGAAAGACCCAGAGCCTGTGAAGAAGGCCCGGTGCCTGTGAAGAATCACCGCCCGTGACACTCTCACGTAATAATGAGTTGGGGCTATACACGCCCCGGAGTCTCAGGAGCGCCGGCCTCAGGCACCGGGGCTCCATCCCACGCCTAGTGGACAACACTTAGCTCCACGCTGGTGAGAAGACTTGAAGACTAGATTAGGTGCCGGACGCGGCTTTTCATTTGCTTTCTGAAGTTGGCTCGCTTTTCCTTAATCAGAGTTGGCCTTTGTTGCTAATTTGGTTTCCCGGCCTTTCACCGTTTCTTTCTTCGGCTCTGATTTGCTTTTACCCTCTCTCTCGCATGTCTCACGAGGGGGCTAGGCAAGTGCCCTCGCGAGCATTTCTCTTCTCGCTGCCTTTTCACGAGCCACCCTCGTTCGAGCCCGGAAGCTGGCACACCTCTCCTAAATCCGTGCCCCTCGAGTACCGCGATGCAAAGCGCCCAGTCAGGGCTTGGGTGGACGGCAGGTCTTCGGTACACCCCCTAACGGTTTTTTTGCAGTTTCTGAGCAACGCGGACACCGCGCTAGGGAAAGGGTTTCCTAAGCGCGCCAGGTTAAGTTATCTTTGCGCAAAATAACAACACAACATGAGAACGATTTGCACAATGCATTAACCAAAGAACCACAGTTCGATACACGCCCCTCAGGGCCCATACTGGATTTCGTTTTCTGATGCAGGAAAGAAAGAAAAGGCTAAGCAAAAGTAACGTTGCAGCAGTCCGCGGAGGCAGGCCCTTGGCGACGCCCCAAGCCTAGCCGGACCCCACCTCGCGCTTCACGGAGGCGCGACGGCGAGATGACCTGTTGCCTCCTTCGAAGCGGGCGCGGCGACGTGGTGGCTGATCGTAGCCACCACTGTTGGAGCTGTCACCGGAGAAAGAGCCACCGAAGCTGGAGGAGATGTGGCCACAGCCAAAGGCGGGCTCGCCCTCGTCCTCGTCACGGTCGTCACCAAGGCCGAGCACCTCCTCGCCGTCGTTCACTTCGGGGCAGCACCCGGCGCGGCGACCATCCTCCCCAAACACCCTCACATAGAGGGACGACTCACCGTCGTACCTGAAATGGAGGGTGCATCGCCTGCCCAGGCCCCGCGCGCGGGCGAACGCCTGCCAGCCACGGGCCAGTGCTATGTTGCTCGCGGCGGAAGTCTCGACCACGACCCAAGAGGCCCGGCTGCAGCAGCCATCCGCCTGCAGCCAGAGCCCGCCCGGACCAGAGGCCGGCAGTTCGCCGGCGAAGAAGCGCGGAAGTTGGAGCCAGTTGCCGGCCGGGCTCTCCGACCAAACAACGAACTCCGGTGACACCTCAGCAGAATGGAAGCGCGGACGGGGAGGCCGCGCCACCATCGCGCGCCTCCCCTCATCGGCTGGATCACCATGGATGGGACAGTCCCCGCCGCGTGCCACAGCGCCACCTTGACGGTGGGTACCGGCGGGGGTCGCGGCGTGCTTGCGCGGACGGCCACGGCCGCGCTTGGGCGCCGGGGAGCCAGGGCCCTCGTGAGGGGCCTTCCCTTTCTCGGCGGCAGAGAACTTCTTTCGCGGCGCCATCGGTGGCTCTGTCAGCAGTGGAGCGAGGAGGACGAAGCAAGCGAGCGAGAAGAAGATGGGCAACGGGGGCTCCGCGCCCCTCCCCATTTATAGCAAGAGGAGGCCAACCGACGTCTCCCACGATTGTAGGTAATGATGTTTTTTCTTGCATGTCGCGGGGACTCGTCGAATCGTGCAGTTGCCGAGGCAACGCGGGGAAGCGGAGACGCCCACGTCCAATCAACCGCCACGCGTCGACCGAGGCCGCATGCTTTTGGGGCCCGCGGCGCTCTGGACTTGACCCTTGGCTTCGCCGCGAAGCCAAGCCCGAGCGCGCCTTGGGCCCTGGGGCTACTATCGGCGTTCTGGGAACGGGGGTCCCAGACTTGCCTGCCTGCGGCCCATGGCGTGGCTACGCTGCGGGCCGTACGACCCATCTTCATCAACAAGGCATCCAAGACCTTCGCGAGGGTCCAAGCCTCGCGAGGCGGACGACACAAGACTTCCTCTGGAGTGGCCTGGCCAGGCAGGCTCACGAGGAGCGGAGATATCAAGGCAGGGTAAACCTCACGAGGGACTCGTGACGTAAGCCATGACGAACGACGCCAGGAGCGCGCCAGGCGGGCGCCGGTGCGCGCAGAGTCCTTGTTTTCTCTTTGGTCCTAAGGAGGCAAGCGCAGACGAAGAGTACCGAGGCATCATACAAAGGTTGCCATATTGATGCAACGAGACCAAGACCAGGAGGACGGCAAGGCGGAGGTCATCGTGGAGCCCAAGACGACGTCACCCCAGGGCTTTTCGCAGGCGAAGACCGCTTTTGTCAGGATAGCTTGTACTAGCTGTCCCCTTCAAATTTGCCCGCCGTTGTTGGCTCCCTTCCCGCTCGATATTTGGGAAGAGGACCATGGCCTCTATAAATAGGACTAGCCACCACAGTAGGAGGCAGCTGATCCAGAACGGGTTCAGATCTTCCTCAGTAACACAAACTCAAGAACACCCCAACCTCAGGAGGTCGTTCTTCCCTTGTACTGTTCATCATCAGCCCCAGAGGCAATCCACCATCACACTGGAGTAGGGTATTACACCACAACGGTGGCCCGAACCAGTATAAACCTCGTGTCTCTTTCTGTGTTGTGAGTTCGTCGAGTTCGTCCGCAAGATCTTAGCGAGCTAGAGCGTAGATCGATAGGAGGGAAAGACTTCGCGCGCACCCCAGTGTTCGAACCTTACGGAAATGCCGGAGCCCCACATCCGACAGCCTCGCCGTCGACTTGCATGCCCTGAACCGCCTCGCTGCGTGCTGCGCGAGCTCGCCCACCACCATCGTGCGCCGTGCCGTCCCCGAGCTGCGTTGCTACTCGCCCGCGGGCCGCCCCAAGCCGCCGCCGACGCGCATAGCTCGCCCGCCTCCGCCGCGAGCCGTGCCGAGCTTGCCCGCCGCCGCCGCGCTTTCCTGCTGCTGCCTTGCTCGCCCGCCGCCGCGCTGCCCCGAGCCGGTGGCCAAGACGGAGCGCACGGCGACATCCTGTGCCGGTGGCCTCGCCGGTCCTTGTCGTGTCTGTCGTGGAGGCCTCACCAGCTTGTGCTCGGTCGCTGTTTTGTGGGACCAGGTGGACACGGGTGGACGAGAGCAGCAAACAACAGGGTCTGTTTCTGTCGGCTTGGGAGCATTCATGACCCAACTTTACTCCAGGTTTGGGGTCGGGCAGGACAGAAAAAGACTCCAACGGACATACTTGTCCGTTTGGGTCTTCCTGTTGGGTCTAGTTTTGCCTCAAATGGACAAAGCCGGACCAGATAGGGTCTAGCGTTGGAGTTGCCCTTATTCTGTGTTGATGCAGAGAAGCAGGACATGTATGAGAAAATCGGCTATTTGCCACTTTCAACATGGGGCTTTGCAAAATTGCCACTCTCAACATTGACTTGGTAAAAATGCCACCTAGCTCATGTGCATTTTGATTAACATGCCATTTTCCCATTTTCTATTGCTTTTCTTTTTCTATTTCTTTTTTTGGCAACTGAAAGGACCAAAGTGCCCTTGGATATTTCAACCTGATCCGATGTGTTTGTGTACTGGTTGGATGGGGATTGCTCGATTAGCTCATCCTTGTCGTCAAGTTGCTCGCCGCTGTACTTCGTTGATGCTTGCCCGAGCCAGCGCTGCTCTGCCTTAGCTGGGCCACGCCAGGGTGAGCAATCACAGGTCGCCGCCGTTGCTAGCCTACACCTGCGCGCACCACCGCGGCTCGCCGCCCTAGCTTGACCATGCCCGTGTGAGCAACCGCAGGTTGACGCCGGTGCTCGCCCTTGCCGTGCCGATGCCTGCAGCTCGCCGCTGGTGCTCGTCCATGTCTGCATGGACCGGCACAGCCTCGCGGATGCCTACGCGAGCCAGCGCAGCTCGCCACCAGTGCTCGCCCACTCCTGCGCGCGCCAGCGCAGCTCGCCCTCCCCTTCGCGCTGGCAGCAGCAGCTGTTGGAGGAGACGGATGTGTGCCCAAGTTGTGAAGATGGAGAATGCAAGGAGACTGTAAGTGATGTTTTCTTTGATCTTTGACTTGATCTTGGACTGCAATTTCACAATTACATCAAAAATAGCAGCCTAGTTTCACTGTCAGGCTGCACTGAGCGACAATACGAGAAATGAATAACCATGTACGTCACCGATTACAGCGCACCCAATAACCATGTACTGTACCAACTGTAGCTTATTGAAAGACAGGATGGGCGGCGTCCAACGATTGAAGCAAGACATCCAGGCAATCAGGGATGCGCCGATATTCTTGGCGGGCAGCATGCACTCGTCTGCTTCAAGCGTTCTGATCTGATTCCAAATACGTGTAGACAGCGGTAGATAGCATCAGGGGTACTTTGGCCTTTTTAGATGCTAGAAAATGGAAAAGAAAAACAAAAGCAATGGAAAATGGAAAAATGGCATGTTAATCAAAGTGCACATGAGCTGGGTGGCATTTTTACGAAACCAATATTGAAAGTGGCAATTTTGCGAAGCCCCGTATTGAAACGAAACCAATATTGAAAGTGGCAATTTTGCGAAGCCCCGTATTGAAAGTGGCAAATAGCCGATTTTCTCGGACATGTATAACCTCAACAACAAAAAAGCAGAACATGTGCATTGAAGGTGCGCAGCCGTCCGACCTTTCCAGCTCGGCTCCATGTTCGTTCTCTCAAGCCAACGAGATCCACCTGTAGGCGCACGCGCTCGCAGAGTTGTAGCCATCGCCGTTCGTCCTGGACTTGAACGGCCAACGAAAATTCCAATCTACACACTCTCTTTGACGGAAAGGAAAACGGGCCAACAGACGAGGCGCTGCGGGAAACCGTCGTTGCTCCTTCCGCCGCTTCCTCGGCTCTTCGCCGCGCTTTCCCCCCTCCACCGCCTCTCTCTCTCTCTCTCCTCCCCGCGCCAACCGATCCGGCCCGGCCCGGCTCGCGATGCGGTGGAGGCCGCGCAAGCTGGGGCTCTGGGCCGCCCTCCTCGCCGCGGTGGCCCTGCTGGCCGTCGGCGGCGGAGGCGGGGTGGCGGCCGCGGCGGGGGCGGAGGAGGCCTACGTGACGCTGCTCTACGGGGACGAGTTCGTCCTGGGCGTGCGCGTCCTCGGGAAGTCCATCCGCGACATGGGCACCCGCCGGGACCTTGTTGTGCTCGTCTCCGACGGCGTCTCTGACTACTCTCGGAAGCTCCTCGAGGTATGCGCGCACATCTGTGCTTCAGTCGACAAGTCAGCGGAATTGGTACTATGAGCTTGCGTGCTGATCGGTTCTATGTGTTAGTTTAATGTTGGGCCGGGCCACCGGGGAATTTGGCATTAAAATGAATCATCTACAAGCTGGAAGATGGGGCTCGCAGCTTATGTTTCTAGTTTGAACTTAGGCTCGTCTCTCTCTCGTACTTCAGTAATTCAGTTGTGCATTTGTGCTTTTTTTTTTTTTGAAAGATCCAGCTTGGCTGGCGTTGATTGATTTAGAAGAGAGCATATGAAGACAAGGTTTTGATCAAGCGATCAGAGGAAAAAGGAAAGAGGTACAATCAGAGGGCAGGCCTTTGGCCTGCAGCTCCCAGTGTAGAAAACCCTGGGCGATTATCTCACATCCAGGTCCCCGAAGGGGGGCTCGATTGACTTTGCTCCGGCAAGCCGCCAGTGCTCCATCATGCGTCGAATGGCGTCGATGACGTCCTTTACCACCGCTATCTTCGCTCTGAAGGTGCAATTATTTCTTTCCATCCAAATTGCCCAGGTGGTAGCCATGATCATAGTCTTCACGCCCCTCCTGTTTTCTGCTCTTGCTCTGTTGAGAATGTCCGTGACTGCCGAGGGTGTGCATCGCCGATCTTGCAGAGGCGGGGTGAGCGACGAGCATCCTTTCCATTCCGCCACCTTAGCCCAAGTTGCTTGTGTAAATGGGCAGTTCCAGAAGAGATGCACGGAGGACTCAAGGTTTTTGAGACAAAACTGACAGAAGTATGGATTTGGCCATTGTCGACGTTGCAGACGGTCGTTACACCAAACCTTATCGTGGTGAATCAGCCAGGAGAAGATTTTGATCTTGCCCGGTGCCCACACCTTCCAAATGGCCGATTTCATTCCATTGTTTGGATGTTTTTAAACTGAGCATTGTAGGCTGAGCTTGTGGAGTAGGATCCCTTTCCATTTTCTGTCCAGATGATCGTATCTTCCCGATGCTCGTTGTTCAGCCCGCCGTGCTCTCTGATCATGCGGGCCAGCCTGACTACATCATGTACGATTTCTTCATATCGTCCATTGCCGAAACTGCGGATCCAGCAACCATTGTGCATTGCCTCAGCCACTGTTTTGAGCTTGATTCTTGATCGCTTGAACAGCAGAGGAAAGGATTGCCATAGAGGTACATCTCCCAGCCAGTTGCAGGTCCAGAATTTTGCTGATTTGCCGTTTCCAATGTCAATTTTCGTGGCTCGAGTGAAGAGGGCCCTGTCACTGCTGTCGCACGGGATTGGGAAAGCTTTGCGTGCGCTGTGCAGTAATGTCTCATTGGTGCAGAAAGCTCACGGATAGAAATACAACCCATCTCAATTTTTTTAGAAGTGCATGATTTGGCACTTAACTGCACGCATCTATCTTTTCCTGCAATTGGGTCCAAGTTATCAATGCTTCAGGAAAAAACCACCAGAAAACATGCATTTTGGTCGGTGTTTGATTACCTTTACACAATTGTGTTTTTTTTTTTTGCAATTTACTCAATCCGGACTGTAGGCTATGACTGACAATGGGCCAGGCAGACCGAGAGGGAAAAGGAGATGACTAGGACACATGGCCTGTAGGAATATGTGGTCCAAATGACAGTGAGCTAGACGGACATCTGGACTCCCGTAAACCTCCCCTCGATTTCATGCCAGTTTGTAGGATTTCGGACGTCCGGACCGGTCTAGACCGATTTGGTGACCCGGGTTGGATGGCTAAAAGTGTCTAGACTGTCCGGTCCGGACAATTTGGTGACCCGCGTTGGAGTTGCCCTGAGAGCTTGAGAGGTTGTAGGGATAAGACACCGGAGGAGGGGTTGTACTCTACACTTTGGTGAGTGATCTGGTGCTGTGAATAGTAGCAGGGAATAGACAGAGAAACTAGAGTGTTGAAATATATTGCCCGCCTCCCTCCACCAGTTCGGACTTTTGGATGAGTTGGCTGGAGCATGAATTCAATATGGTATCCGAGCCAAGAGGTCTTGAGTTCAAGACCCTGGCAGCGCAGTATTAAATAAAACGATTCTGCGGCGTACATCGATCCCACGTCAATTCAATATAGAGGGGTATGGTAATGCTCTAGGAAGTGACTAGTCGTTCTTACCAAAGCTTCAATAGTCCCCCCGCTTGGTAGCCTTAACTCTGATAGCAGACCTCACGGTCATATCATCCCACTCAAGCATAACATAGCTCATTACTCCCTTAAAGCTGTTTACAGGGACACTGCTGATTGTTTCTTGCTCCTCTAGGATACTAGATTTCCACCAACAAAACACAAAAAATATGTTTAATAACACGCATGCATGCACACGCAATATCTTAGCTCTGAGGTTATATTACTTCAGTGGTTAGCGATTCAGAGTATGTATAAAAAATAAAAAAATATCAAAAGGTTATACCTTAAATACTGTATCATTAGAGCTTTATGCACCTAAAACCTCCACGGCCATCCACTAACTGGAAACGGGTCCTAAGTGAGATACAATGTGGACCCTGTTATAGTTCTTTACTTTGGAATTTGACATGATTTTTGGAGGCAACTTCACTCAGCAGACCAAAGAGACCCAGCATTGTCTTTATTTCTGTGACATCATTTTTTTTTCAAATTCTGTTGCAGATTAGTACCCACTTCATTTTTGATATATGACAGGCTGACGGTTTTATAGTGAAGCATATAACGTTGCTGGCGAATCCTAATCAAGTGAGGCCAACAAGGTTTTGGGGTGTGTATACCAAATTGAAAATATTCAACATGACTACCTACAGAAAAGGTATGCTTGGACAACACTTTTTCTACTCTTTCATGATTATTTTTATTTTTGTTTCACATCTTTTTGGTTTAATTAGATATATGCTATTCTGATTCAATTTTACTTTGTTATTTTTTATTATTGTGACACAACACGTTTCTCATAGTTTACTGTTTTCCAGTTGTTTATCTCGACGCAGACACCGTTGTGGTGAAAAGTATCGAGGATCTTTTCAACTGTGGAAAGTTCTGTGCAAACTTGAAACATTCTGAGAGAATGAATTCTGGAGTAATGGTTGTTGAGCCATCTGAAACTCTTTTCAAGGATATGATGAACAAAGTTGACAGCTTACCTTCTTACACGGGAGGTAAGTGCGTTACCGTACTTACCGTGCATGTTTTTCTTGCTATTTTGTTTCCCTTTTTCTTTTTGAACTAGGCTTGAGTAACTCATTGCTCTATATTCCTCCAACTGAAAATGACCCTGCACCTTCTGTCCTTTGGGACATGGTATGTCAAGGAAAACAGTAGTCCTAGTTTGAGTAATCGAGATGAACAATATGAAGAGAGTGCTTTTGCTACTCAATATTTGTATTACTTGCTTAGAGATTTCTGCATACTCTGGGAACCTCTTTTCCCTCAATCACGTGATGTTTGGAGCTTTCAATTAATTTAGAGGAGCTGTTGGTGCTACATATGTACATATGTGAAATGTGTTTGTTGTTGTCCTTTCTGTTCTACCCCTATCATTTTTTTCATGTTTTATATCTTTTAACATTGAATTAGTATATTGACTTGATCATGCAGGAGATCAAGGTTTTCTCAATTCGTATTATGCTGAATTTGCCAATTCCCGTGTTTATGATCCCAATAAACCTTTAACGCCTGAACCTGAGACGCAACGCCTCTCCACATTGTACAATGCTGATGTCGGTCTTTACATGCTTGCAAATAAGGTTATATACTCTATGCACTCACATATTTATCATATATTTCTTTTGCATTCTCTGATACTGACGGTGTTGCTACTACCCTTCCCCGGATCCTGCGCAAGCGGGAGCTACGTGCACCGGGCTGCCCCCATACTATTACATGTTTTTAGGCAGCATGACATTAGGTGCCCTGTATACTCAATCTATCATTCAAGTTTTTTCTCTTCTTGTGTTAACAAAGAAAAAAAAATCTCCCAGAATTCTAGTAATACATATTAGATTATCTTTTATCCTGGAGTATGTACATATTCAAATATGTTAACAATACATTGAAAAGGTTTTTATTCGGTAGAATCTTTTTCCCCCTCCCCCTCTCGCGTCCGCGCCGCCCCCGCGGGCGGCCGGCCGCGCCCTGATCTCTCCCCCTTCCAGCCCCCCCTCTTCCCTCCTCCCCGCCGCCGTCGCTGGCGCCCGCGGCCGGCCTGGCCCCGGGGTCGCTGGTGGCGGCGGCCCCCCTGCCTTTCCCCTCCCGGTGGCTCTCCGGCGCGGGGCGGAGCTGCGCCGGGGGGTGCTCCTCGGCGGCGACGGTCTTGCTGGCGGCGGGGTGCCTCGTCCCAGGGCGGGCGAGCGGCTGGACGGCGGCGGCGTCGTTGGCGGCGGGGTGGCGCGGCGGCACGTCCTGGCGGCGGTGCCTGGCCCAGATCTAGGCCCTACGGGGCCCATTTGGTCTTGGCCGGGCCGGCGGCGTGATTCCCGAGCGGCGGGGGAGCGGCGTTGCGCGACGGGGGCTGGCGGTGCCGAAGCCACCCTGCTGCAGCACTGCGGGCGGGGCTTAGCGGGCCCGTTTCGGGCCGGGCCAGGGGTGGCCTGGTATGCCCCGCAGCCGTGTCCGGTCGGCTACCGCGACGGTGCCGGAGGCGTGGGCTTCTGGCACGACGGCGGTGGAGGTGGTTCCCTCCCGCTCGGCCTTGGTGCTGCTGCTCTCATCGTGTGGCGCCTCTCTCCGGTCTTCTCGGCCTCGTGTTGGTGCTCGTAGTGAGACGGCGTGGGTGGCGGCGCAACCGCGTTGGCGCATTGGGCGGTGGTTTGGTTGGTAGGCTCCGGATGGGCGGTGGTGTTTGGCGTGCGGGAGAAATCCTTGCCGGCTCGTCTGGCTCCGATGCGGTGACACCGGCGGGTGCCACCATTCCTTCTTGAAGGGTGTCGGTGGTAGCCATTCTCCACTTCCCTCTGCGTACCGGGGGAAACCCTAGGACTCGTCCGGGCAGCAGCGTCGTCGACGTCGCATACCTTCTTGGAGGTGCTGCTTGGTACGCGGCACTCGGAACCTCGGGCTGTGGTGTGTATCTCTGGAGGGCGCAGTGGTGGCGGGCCTTCCGCGCTTAGTCGAGCTGCCGTCGTTGGCATTTGTTTCTTCTTCCTTTCTTCTTTGGGCTTGTTGTGCTGCTCGCCCCAGCTTTGCTTTTGTACTGTTGGTTGGTGCTTTGGAATACAAAGCGGGGGGACACCCTTTTTCGGTAAAAGGTTTTTATTCGCTAAGCATTTGATGTTATGTTTGAAGCCTTCTATCATATCTTATTTGAACCTTCTATTATACTCCCTCTGTAAACTAATATAAGATCTTTTAGATCACTAAAGTAGTAATCTAAAAGATCTTATATTACTCCCTCTGTGGTATAGTGCGGCGGAGGGAGTAGTTTAGAGGGAGTACTTGCCTAGAGGTATTGGAATTATTATTTTCACTAAACATTCGAATTAGATAATCTTCAACTCCTTGAATGTAATGTTGCGTGAAACTGAAAAAGAGAGTTTGTTTCAAGCTCTCTTGATGTAGCACACTAGCACAGCTGGTGCTGAGTTTTGTTCGATTCCTTGAAAACTAGCTCTTTTTACTATATCTTCTGCCGGTTCTCCCTTTCATATTCAACTTGACCTGGGTTCGAATCCTCACTTCCCCCTCTATGTATATGCCAAGGGGTTTCTTCCCCTTCAGCCTTCATTTTACGTGTCTTCGGAAAATTCAACTTAACCTAAAACTGATCGAACCTAATTTCTGACTTGGTTCGAAGGAAAACACCTATTATTTTTGGAAAAACATATGGAACTAAGTTTTGGTTTTCTGTTTTTACGTATAACAGTATGATTGGAAGCATCTCACCTGTTGATTTTCCAAATCCCGGCCCTTTCCTGTGGATCTGCCTACTAGCAGTAACTGGCTTCCTGGCAGCGGTTCTTCCATCCCTGTTTTTGAGATAGCCTTGTCTTATGTTTCTGTAGAGCTTGATTAATGTACAAATGTGGCATTAGTGCTCAAAGCACCAATGCTTCAGATTTTGACACAAACTTTTCAATATCGCACTAACACTATCACGAGATTTAGGACACAAAATCCTTACGTGAATTTGTTGTCACAAACCATCGACGCCCACATGTTGTTTATTTGTGAAACTCACCTTCTTGCATTTGCTTCAGTGGATGGTCGATGAGAAAGAACTTAGGGTTATTCACTACACACTTGGACCTCTTAAACCGTGGGACTGGTGGACAGCTTGGCTTGTTAAACCTGTAGCTGTATGGCAGGTAATAAGCTACTTGTGTGGTTCAAAATGAAACGTTAAGTAGCAGCATGATACCAATGAACTTGTGTTATTTATGGTTGCAGGATGTTAGGCAAAATCTTGAAGAATCTCTTCCTGGAACTGGTGGAGGGAAAAACCCTCGTGACCAGTTGGTGGTCAAAATTCTCTTCATTCTTCCCTTTTGCATGCTGTTATGTGGTTATTATGGATCATGCTTTCAGGTTGAAGTCCTTTTCTTGCTGAAAATATTTCCTTTAATTTCGTAGATATTTGCACTTAAAAGCTGATGCTTGTTTTATGTTTTCTTGACAGACTAATAAGGAGCTGTTGAGTATGAGAACTCTCTGTGCTTTTGCTAGACAAGCTCGCTACAAATACAAATCTGAAGAGGCACTTCCGTCTTATTCAACAGTTGGAGTGGCTTCATCTTCCTTTGGTATATCAAATCAAAAGGTTGGTTCCTTTTCAACTGTAAATGGTGGATTGTAATTCTTGCTACTAAATAAGCACACAATGGTGTCTTGCTATAGCTAATTGAGTAAAGTTAAAGAATATAAGATGGCCATTATTGTCCTATAAGAAAACATTTTTTATCAATTTGCCCTAGCTACTACTGTATTAAGTAGTAGCCCTTTATGCGCTGTTAGTAAATGGTAGCATGCTAAACAGCTGTGGCATCAATATACCATTCAAACTTCTTGTTTATGATAATACTCCCTCCGTTCCTAAATATAAGACCTTTTAGAGATTCCAATACGGACCACATACAGAGCAAAATGAGTGAATCTACACTCTAAAATGCGTCTATATTCATCCGTATGCAGTCCCTATTGAAATCTCTAAAAGGTCTTATATTTTGAAACGGAGGGAGTAATTTCGTCTATTGAAAACCTCTAGATTCATATGAATGGCAAGGTTTTGTTTCTTAAACAAACTATTCAAGTGTTCACATGGTCACAGACAGAGGAGCTATCTTTATACCGCTTTCACTATTTCAATTTAGTCCTGACTGTGATCGCACCTATCATATTTCATTCCATCTTATAGAAACAAGGTTACATTCATGACCATATCTTGATGACTTCTTAACTCTCGCAGTTATCTACTGGAGCACATCTGAAGTTGCCTTCTTATTTTGGTGCAATTGCTGTGGTAGTCTGTTTCATTTGTGCATTGATATCTCTTGCATTTGCCTTCCTTGTTATTCCACGGCAAGTGATGCCATGGACGGGTTTGCTGCTGATGTTCGAGTGGACCTTTGTGACATTCTTTTTGTTGTTCGGGAGCTACCTTCGTTTTGTATACAAATGGGGAAGTTTTACTGTAAATCATGCTGGGTATGGCAGTTTGGATTCATCGGAGAATCATACTGGCACAGGTACGTTAGCTTCTAGAAATTTCGTGTCAACTTATAGTTTCTTGTTCAAGCTGAGCTAACGGACGCTCTGGTCTGTTTGCAGGCCATCAGCGGAATACGGCTGATTGTGACACAGCTTCAGCTTTCTATTGGATGGGGATGGCTACCATCTCTACGATAGCACCATTATCACCAACCGTCCTTGGCATAACTGCCATTTTTGCAAAGTAAGATACTAGGTGGCTTCTTGTCTATGTCTATGCTTCATTTCAGGGTACGACAAAATAATTTGACTGTAACTTGGAAATTCTTTTAGTCTGCTTCCAACCCGTTGAAACTGTACTCAGTTGTGATTAAATTCAAAATGTTTTCTGGAAGTTGCTCCTGAGCATGAGATATCTTAATTTGACACTTCGCCATAGGACTTTTTACATGGACAATTGCAAGCTTTGCAACCGTGATGTTTTTGTCATGTGTTTGTACTGTCTTAACAAGATTCCGTTTCCTTTGGCAGACTTGGGTTGATGGTAGCGGGTGGTGTGGTGCTGGCATCATTTATGACATACGCTTCAGAGCATCTGGCTGTGTCCGCCTTTGTCAAGGGCCAAAGAGGTAGATCGAAAATCCCCGAGAGGTAGAAGCAATTTTTTTGTATTATGTGTGCCCATGTTGTATCATAAGTCTGTAAACACAATGTTCTAGTATGATTCATTTATTAGTAGAAAAATGCCCAGGAAATTGGATAGTTGCACTCATGTGCAACTTTAGTTTTACAAGCTGTATTTCTTCTTGTAACTCTAGCTCTCGCAGCGAGTAAAGAGAATGGCAAAGCGCCGCAGAACACACGCTCGACAGGAAACAGCACCAAAGGAAAGCCAAACAAAGGTAAAGCAAACCTAGTGAAAATCAAAATGAACGAACAAAATCGTCAATTCCCTAGAGGGTTTCGTTTTTTCTCCGCCGGTGGTAACCTGGCCGAGAGTGGTTTCTCAGCTGATCTCGTCCCGCTTCCCGTCCGCAGTTTGCTTGGTCTCTCTCGGCTGATTGGAAAGGAAGACAGGTTCGAGACGACATATGGCAGACGATGTAGAAGCTAGTGGATCTCATGAGACATGGAGAGTAGCATCTCTGGTAGACCCCGTATACCGCCGATCCGCAAAACGGTTTTGCGGGTCGGCCGAGCAGACTCCGCATAGCGGAACTGTAAAACGGTTCTGCTCGGCTGGTGCCCGCGCTGGCCCGCATATTAGATGGGTTTTTATCTGAATTTGACACATATGCTATATATATTTAGTACTACAATACAACAATCATCAAAGCAAACTAAATAATTCAATACAAAATTAAATAATTATTGAAATATTACAACAGAACAATGTCAATATTACAATACAACAAATCACCGAAGCAAACTAAATAATACAATACAAAACTTGTCCTGAATACAAATCACACATGAATTAAATGAAATGAATGGAAAATTGGAATGTGTTACTGCTCAGCCCTTTGCCAATGGTACAATACAAAACTTGTCCTAAATACAAATCACACATGAATTAAATAAAATGAATGGAAAATTGGAATGTGTTACTGCTCAGCCCTTTGCCAATGGTGCTCAATGAGATCCTCCTGAAGCTGAAAGTGGGTGTTTGCATTTTCAATCTTCCTGTAGGTCTGAAGAAATGCTCTAATGTGGTTAGGGTCTCTAACTGATTTGACGCGACTACCCACATTGTCATAGAAGAACTCTAAGTTCATGCTTCTCTCATCTTCGAGAATCATATTATGAAGAATAACACAACATGTCATGATGTTTTTTAAGGATCGCTTGTCCCAAAAATGAGCAGGACCAGGAACAACGGCAAACATAGATTGCAAAACCCCGAGTGCTCTTTCAATGTCTTTTCGGGCTGCCTCTTGTACCCTTGCAAATTCACATTGTTTCCTAGTTTGGGGGTCTTTGATGCTCTTAACAAATGTGCACCAAGAAGGGTAGATACCATCTGCAAGATAGTACCCCTTTGTGTATTCATGCCCATTGATAGTGTAGTTGCAAGCAGGTGCATCACCACTAGCAAACCTAGCAAACAAATAAGACTATTGCGACACATTCATATCACTGAGAGTACCCGGCATACCAAAAAAAGCAATGCCAAATCCATAAATCCTCGCATGCTATGGCCTCTAGCACAATTATTGCATCACGAGACTTGCCACAATACATTCCCTGACATGCCTTCGGGCAGTTTTTCCAAGTCCAATGCGTACAATCAATGCTTTCTAGCATGCTAGGCCAACCTCTTCTCTCACTTGATGCCATCAATTTTTTATACCAAAGACACGGATGATCACTTTGGCAAACCTACGCACTGACTCATTTGTAGTATCTTAACCAATGCGAAGGTACTCATCGACATAGTCAGCTGGAATGCCATATGCAATTACCCACATAGCTGCCGAGATTTTTTTGTATGCACTAAATCACTTCAAGCCCGCGACATTTCTTCTTTGAGTAAAATACCTACAATTGGCCTCGCAAGCTTGCACTATTTTTACAAAGAGGGATTGGCGCATTCGGTACCTTCTCCGGAAGAGGTGTGGCGGATATGTTGGATTGCCCGCGAAGTAGTCTTGCATCAACATCTCGTTCCCAAGATGGCGATTTCAAGGAATGCAAAGATGGCCGACGGTCGATCCTCGCGTCTCTTTCGGTTCTCATCTTCGTGCTCCTTCACGGCGAGGGCCATCACCAACGTTTGCTGCCGATAGTTCACAAGCAGTGTCTCAACATCGGAGTCATTCGAATCGGATGAATCCTCGAGCAAAAACTTCTCGCAGGGGCTCAATTCCATCTAAATTCACAAGTATGAACGCCGCATTAAGCAACTATGCATACCGCATCCCAAAGCACAAGCACAAATACTCATCAGCGGCTCAGGGCGGTGGCTCTGCGGCGACTAGGGGCGGCTCGGATCGGCGGATCCGGGGAGCCAGTGAAGCGGCTAGGTGGAATAGGGGAGGGGCGCCCCCACGGCATGATTCCGCCCGCAGATTTGGCCGGAATCACCGGCGGCAGGCGGGCAGAACCAATGGCGGGCGGTGGCGGAAAGGGGTGGAGAAAGGGCGCGGGCTGAAATGTCCCTCCCGCCAACCGCTTTTTTGGGATACGGGGCACCGTCGGGTCGAGGGGGAAACCTGCGTTTTCGTGGGTTGGAGATGGGATTTTACCGCGCCCCTCAAATTTTTTTACAGGTCCAACGCGTTTACAGTGTCTGATCAGGCAGCATTTTATGCGCGGACCCATATTTTGGCGGTTATTTTGCGGTCCAGGGCATTATACAGGGTCTGCTAGAGATGCTCTTAGTACATTGAATTTGTTCGAGGAATAAGTTGATGGCTTCGTGTGGAAGGATGAAGTGCCTGAGGTCAAGTCCAATTGGCCGGCTATTGCCAAAGTACACACAAAGTAACTATGGTTTAGCCAGGAGGGGGCATTATTTGACGACATGTGATCTGCATGGAATCTGGTAAGGGAGGTCACCTGGGAGAAAGTGGATGGCAATTTGTTTACATTCCAATTCAATTGCTTGGAAGATTGGGGTAAGGTGTTGTACATGGGTCGTTGCTGTTTAGGAACCATGCCTTGATCATACATGAATATGACAGGCTCTCAAACCCTGGTTGATAAAGCTCAATAAAACCACGGTCTGGACCCAAATTTAGAAGTTCCTCGACAACTTTTTGAAGGAGGCAGTAATTAGAGGCATGGCTAAAGGTATTGATGAGGTTAAGCCGTTAAGGAGGTCCAGATCAAGCTGAACTTTGTAGGGCAGTTCGTGTTGAGTTAAGGTGAAGTTGGATATTAACAGGAAGTTGAGTCATTTTGTGTCAATAACGAAGGATCAAAAGTAGGATTTTTTCAAGTATGAGAAGCTGTTGATTTTGTGTAAATCTGGACCGATCGGGCATTTGTATCAAGTGCGTGGATAGGGTGAGCATGATCCAAGAAAGCTTGAATGGGGAGATTTCATTATGGCTAGTGGAGGTAGAGGCTGTGGTCGAAGCAATGGCTATGGGTGAGGTGGTCGAGAACAAGGAGGGAGATGGAGTGATCAAACTGGATGGGGTTATGGCTGTCAGAGGGGATATTCAAACCCTACATATGATGAGTACCCAAAAGTGGATACAAATGGGATGGAGATGAAACTTGATGCGTATGATCATTAGCTAGGAAGGGGGAGGTTTGGAAACATATATGATATGAACCCAATTATATGCAAGAGGCTTGCGATTGTTTCTTTAGCTAAGGAGCTACCAAATAAACATAACTAAGATCCGTACAAGAACAAGACGGTGGCTGCTATGGTGGGACTTTTTGAAGATGTCGATAACGTTGGTAAAGAATTTGATGGTGATGGTACACCCTAGAAGTCATTTCACAAATAAGAAGTGAAAGTTTGGTGGCGGGGACGATGATATAAGTCAAAACAATGAGGTATCAGGGAGCAATAAAAAAACTAAAGTTGGAATTGTCAAAACAATGAGATATCAAGGAGCAATAAAAAACTAAAATTAGAACTGCCACGGGTTGAGCTCAGCTCGAGCAGTCCGTGTGCTCCTAGAGGCACATAAGCAAATAAAGTTGGATGTAACTTTCCTGTCGGAGACACATATGTCGAAAGCTAAGGCGGGAAAATTATCGAGTCATACAAGGTTCCATCACATGCTTATTGATGAGAGTGATGTGAAAAGTGGCGGTCCTTTTGATGTTGTGGTGGAATCATGTGAAAATAACCTAGTTAAGTATACCAAATCAACATATAGATGTTATCGTGGAAGAAAGAGAGAAATGGAGGCTCAAGGTGTATACGTTGAGGCCCAATTGGGAATTCAAGGGAAGAACACGAAGAAATCATGTGGACCTACATGCGTTGTTCAACATCCCATGGATGGTCCTAGGGACTTGAACAAAATTTGATTAAATAGTGAAAAGGAAGGGAGGGGGGGGGGGCAATTCAAGACATCCCAAGTTCAGGGAAGCTTTTCAAGATTGCTTGGATCGGTGTGGCCTAATGGGTATGTACTATATTGGTGATAGGTTTACTTAGAGAAGAGGAAAGATAAGAAAGATGCTTCACAGAGCCATCGGTAATGTGAATGTGTCGATGAATAATGCCCCATCGATATTATGATCTAGAAGTAGATAGGAGGGTGGTATTTGAAGAGATCTCGTCGGTGGTGATGATGACATGGTGGCTTTATGCAGGTTTAGGCCCATTTATGTGGTTGACTGATGTTGCATTCGTTTTCAATCGATTTTCTAGCCGGGTTTTCTTATGCAGTTGGTCCATGGTCGAGTACTAGCTAAACAACATTTACCTAAAAAGAAAGAATCTAGCATATTTGCGGGACGCGCGGGATTCTCACCAATGACGCACCCTAGCGCTGTGAGCCAACCCATTTGGTCGGTTATATTAGAGATACAAAGGGTTGGGTTGACCGAGTCTGGTTTTTTTAAACTAGCTAAAAATGTTCTAGAATTTCAAAAAACTACGGAAGAACAGCTGGGTAGAAATTCGACTCAAAACACATGGCCAACCAGGTGCTCTACGCATGAGCACGAATCACAAAGGGCGTGTTTGGTTTCCTGGGTGCATCTAGCATGCATTGCATGAAGGAGCTTGGTTGGGGCTAGCCTGGTTGAGCTCATGCAAAACTGAGTTAAAATGTGTGTTTGATGTACTACATGAGATGAGCCAGGCTCAGCTCAGATTTTGTTTGGTGTGTTGCATCTGAGGTTGTATGAGAGATGTAGCATACAACATATGTTGTTTGGTAGGTTGTATGATGTGGAACATGACTCAAGGGTGATTGATCATGTATGTAAAATAATCAGGATATAATTTTGGTAATATGTACTCCAAATTAGATATCTTTGCTGATTGAGGTAATAAAAGAATATATGTTCACATGTCTTAAAAATGATTGAGATGATTGAAGTAAGAAAAAACAAAATTTCAGCAGCATCTTTGCTGTTTGTATAAGTACACAAGCAGTTTATATACACATATAAGCAATTTATGGTACAAAATAACTAAAGAATTCTTCTTTTCAGGTCCAGCACATAAATCAAGACGTACTAGAGTTCACATATTAGATAGCCATAAATCCATATGGTCCATATTACAGTCCAGAGTTCACATATTAGATAGCCACAAATCTATATTGTCTTTACATCACATATATACGGGGATAGTTTTTCTGACCAAGTATAATAAAATATGGTCAACTTCGTTGAATTGGCACATATTTTCTCACACTCCACCCTTGGGCACTTCATCGCTGGTCACAGGCATTCCATCCTTGGGCAGTCCTTCCTTGGGCACGGCACTCCACCGTTGACCTTGGAGAGGTGGTGCATAACCCAACGAGTGCGACGAGTCTCCGACATCTGCACGAATGAGTGGCTCCTAGCCCTGTTGGCATTCTCATTGAGATAGTCCAAGGCAATTAACAGATCATCCTCGGTAAAACCAGGGAGCTCCATGACAGCATCATAAAGTTCAGGATGTGCCTCTCCGGTGGACTTGATAGCAATAGCAACTTCACGGACTGCTTCGGACATGTTGCTCATGACCAAGACTTCTTCATTCATCAAGCTAGCCCTCTTCCTTTTGCCAGTGGAGCTAGACGCATCCTTACATGGTTCCTTCCCATGAGGAGCAACAACAGTTTCCCCATGAGCAGCAGCAGTAGCACTCAAACCAGGTTCATTCCCATCAACAACAAATTCAGAACCACAAGCTTCAAGGTTTACAAATGATGAGGAGGTTCCCACCATTGAAGGAACCCCAAGAGCCTCATTAGATGTCATTGCATACCTTCCTGTAGCAATACCACTTCCAAAGATAGCAAGCATCTGAACATAATTCTCTAAAGGCACATTGAGGTACTCACCACCTTTGGGATGGTCCTACATGAAACGTAAGTAATTCTACGAGCATAAGTAATTCTATGAACATATGTAATTAAATAGCTACTGATCAGCCACTAAAAGCTAGTACAAACCTTGATATGGCCCATGTAGTGCTCTTCCTCCAGCAATATGACATAGTTGTTATCATCCCAAAGTGACCCACTAATGTCTCGGAGCTTACTTATCTTCACCCACCTAGCACGTTACTTGCGGAGGTGGTTGTACACTTGGGTCCCGGTTATGGAAAGACCAAAGTGCTCACTACAATTCTTAGCCACCTGGTTTAGGTGCACCTCCTTAAAGCCCTTTTCCGTCTTCACTCCACCAACAATGAGCTCTACAAAGCGACATAACATGAACCCAGACATTGGAGATGTCCAGCGCAATGGGTGATTCCCACCGCCATGCCCACCATCAGCCGCCATCTCAGCCATCACTCCTATGTATAGAACAAACAAAAGAAAAGGAAAAATGATTACATAAGAGAATAGAATTTTATATCAAGTCTAAACAGAATTAAATAGAAGTAAAGAAACAATAAACAGAAATAAAGTGGAGCTCAAACAGCAACATAAGGTAGTAAATACGACATAAATGTTTCAATTTGGGTACATGACAGAATTATTCATAATGCATTACAACATAGAATTGAGCTCTACACTTGAGCTCTACATGGTAGAATGATTCATAATACATTACAATATAGAACTGAGCTCTACACACGTGAATTGCCCCTATTGGCAAACATATGCCCAGCCCAACCATCTCTAATTTGTGACCAGATTCTATTATCATGTTCTATGTCAATCACACCATCCGATGCTGGATTTCCAGTCCAAGTGTGCTCAGGTGGTACAAACTCATCCTCTCCCCACTGAAGTATCCAATTATGAAGAATGCAGCAAGCTAGGACGATTTTGACTTGTGACGGACAAGGGTGGTGAGGCTTGTTGTCGACAATTCTTCACCGGTTCTTGAAAGCTGCAAACGCCCTCTCAACCGTGATCCTCAATGAGGAGTGGCGGAGGTTGAATAACTCCTCGTTTTGAGGGACACGTTCACCAAACTCCGTGAGGGATGGGAACAGATGGAAGAGGGATGGGAGGAGGAGAGTCCAACCTCTGCGCGGAGAGGATGCGCGTCGGCGACGTGCCCACGAGGCGACGGGGCGACGAGATACGTTCGCAGGAGAGGGGAGAGGGGTGAGGAGAGCGGCGCGAATGCGGGTGTGAATCGACAGGGAGAGAAACCCTAGCCCTCTTCGCTCGCGTGGGTGCAAGCGTGGGTGCGGGCGTGGATGCAAGCTCGCGGAAACGGCCGAAACTTGCGTGCGAGCTCAGCCTGACTGGGGCCCTATTTTGCATCAGTCGGGCCTAGCCCAGAACGACGCGCAGCCTACCAAACGTTGCGAAAATTGCATGATGGATGCGATGCAGGTGGGAGGCAAGAAACCAAACACGCCCAAAGTAATAAAATGGACGGTACCAGATTAATTTGACTGAAAGCTAAAACAATGAGTTGCCTGACAAATAAAACCGGTTAATCACCCCTGCATTCAACAAGACACTATCATCCCCGTGCCGTATGTTGCGCATTGCGCCGGCCCTACGATGAACCCTTCGCTGCACACAGGCGCCTTGGAGTTTCCACCCCCTTTGTTCCTTCTCCCAGCATTCAGCAAGTTCATTGTCTTGTACATGCACATGCTACAAGATAGCCACATGCAGCTATACCACCCTCGTATCTTGCTATTGTTTCCATATGGCACATCTAGACAAAGCAAAGCAGTAAGCCGGCTTTTATACCCCCCTTGCTCGCCTATGACTTGGCTCACATTCCCTGTACACACACGATCGAGGGCCGTCTTGAATCTTGCTTTGCACCGGCCAAGAAGTGTGGACGCGGAGACGGCCGGCGATGGCACGGCAGCAGCTACAGGTGCTTCACGCGCTGGACGTGGCGAGGACGCAGAGGTACCACGCGTGGGCGGTGGTGATCGCCGGCATGGGCTTCTTCGCCGACGCCTACGACATCTTCTGCATCACCCTGGTCACCAAGCTCCTGGGACGCATCTATTACCAAGTCCCGGGCCAACGAGAGCCCGGGATGCTCCCCCGGCGGATCGAGGCGGCCATCAACGGCGTCACCTTCTGCGGCATGATCGTGGGCCAGCTCTTGTTTGGCTGGCTCGGCGACAAGGTCGGCCGGAAGATGTTCTACGGCAAGACCATCATGCTCATGATCATGGGCTCCTTCCTCTCCGGCCTGTCGTTCGGGAACACGGCCGACGGCGTTATGGCCACGCTCTGCTTCTTCCGGTTCTGGCTCGGCGTCGGCATCGGCGGAGACTATCCGCTCTCCGCGACCATCATTTCCGAGTACTCCAACAAGAGGACGCGCGGGAGCCTCATCGCGGCCGTGTTTGCCATGGAAGGGTTTGGCATCCTTGCAGGTTGCATTGTCACCTTGGTCGTCTCCGCCACGTTCCAGGCGCGCTTCAACCCTCCGGCGTACGCAGAAGACCACGTGGCCTCGGTCCCGCCGCAGGCTGACTACGTGTGGCGCATCATCCTCATGTTGGGCGCCATCCCAGCCGTCTTCACCTACCGCTGGAGGGTGATGATGCCGGAGACGGCGCGCTATACGGCGCTGGTCGCGCGCGACGCCGAGAAGGCCGCGCGCGACATGTCCAAGGTGCTCAAGGTGGAATTCAGCGGCGAGCAGGACAAGATCGAGGGCTTCACCAAGGACAGGGACTACGGCGTCTTCTCCCGCCGTTTCGCCCGCCGCCACGGCTGGCATCTCGTCGGCGCCGTTGCGTCCTGGTTCGTGCTCGACATCGTCTTCTACTCCCAGATCATTCTCCAGGAGGAGATCTTCAGGGACATCAAGTGGATCCCCGAGGCAAACAGCATGAGCGCGCTCGAGGAAGCGTACCGCGTCGCCCGTGCACAGGCGATCATCGCGCTCTGCGGCACACTACCTGGCTACTGGTTCACCATCGCCTTTGTGGACGTCGTGGGGCGGAAGGCCATCCAGTTCCTCGGGTTCACCATGATGAAGGGTCTCATGCTCGTCGTGGCTGGCTTCTACCACCAGCTGACGCAGCCTGGCCGGCGAATCTGGCTGGTGGTCATGTACGCCTTCACATTCTTCTTTGCCAACTTCGGGCCCAACAGCACCACCTTCATCATACCGGCCGAGATTTTTCCGGCGCACGTCCGGACGACCTGCCACGGGATATCATCAGCGGCAGGCAAGGTCGGCGCCATTGTGGGGACGTTTGGCTTCCTGTACGCCTCGCAGAGGGCGGACGGCAGCAATGAGACGGAGACCGGGTACCCGTCGGGCATCGGCGTGCGTGCCTCACTGTTCGTGCTGGCCGCGTGCAATGTGTTGGGAATAATTTTCACCTGTCTCCTGCCTGAGCCGAACGGGAGGTCGCTGGAGGAGGTGTCCGGCGAGCCCATCAACGGGGAGGACGCAGATTTGGGTGATTCCAAGGTTCTTCCCTTGTAGAACCTGCCTCAACGTAGGCTGTGCGCACCACTCGATGAAAAAGAAGCTATTTGAACGTGTGTTGTGCTGGGAACCCGGCATTAGATGCACTCCAAGGACCCTACGTACACGGCGTTTGGCAATTATCGCGGAGGGGAAATGTGAACTAAGAGAAGGAATTGTCGAGATTAGACTTACGATTTCTCATTTTACTAGTAAGCGTGCGCGTGCGCGTGCGACTCATGTTTTGATCGATACACATAGTTTTTTAGGACAAATACACATGGTTTAGAACCAATCCAATTGGACATAACACAAGTATGTAAGCCAAATGTGCACACATCAATACTATTCTCGTGTCCCTTCTTTCTCCTGATGCTTGATATTGTTTCTCCTCTTTGATATTGACCACACCATATCTGCCTCCACAACTCTCATCACTATATGCAACCAGTTGTGCTCCTCTCCAGGCCCATCTTTGTTTCCTTCTTGTTATGTCTCCCGCCTTGTTAACCGCTGGTACAAATTTGGACGATGAAAGAAAAGATGTAGAAAGAGAGAAGATACATAATTGCAGCATATTCGGCAGCCTTTGGACTTCTGTAGAATATTCCTTTTGCAACTCATTGCATGCAAAGAAAATGGTACTCAAATTTGCAGCTCATTACATGCAAAAACATAGGAAACAACAGAAGCTTATCAGTTGATCACTAAAATAGAAGTACTGAAATATTCTTTACAGATAGCATCAAATAAATTCATCCATCGTACTTCAAGTAATCGACATCATCTTATTACATATACGTAGTCAACAAAAGTCAAGACTAGTCAACCAGAGTCTAAAAGGTCAATAATAGTCCAAGCAAACTCTGATAGGTCCACGCAAGCCCCCCCCCCCCCCCCCCCCAAATGATGTAGGGATTCTCCCCTTAATGGGGGGCAGAGCATCTTTAGTAAGCCTCGCAAACCGTGCCATCCAGCATAATAACCGTTGGTTTGCGGGACGGAGCACGTAAACCTGGCCTCAATAGATCCCCAAATCCGGCCGTCCTAATTTTTTTGGGATCCCGAATCCGCAAGCCTATTTCCTCCATATCTACAGGATTTCACCCGATTTTGCCAGCCCCTGTTTCCTTTGGCGCGAAAGCATTTCCGCCGGCTTCACTTCCCGCCGATGCCGTCGACATTCCGGCCAGTTCTTGCTGCCCCCCGGCTGCCCCGCGCCGCATCCATTCCACCAATTTTCACCACGGGGGTGGCCATTTGTGTCCGCGGCTCGCGGCCGGCGTCGGCGCCATGGATCCGCCTTGGAGCTTGGCGCGCAGCCTTGTAGCAGGTTGATCTGGTTGGTTCCAATGCGGTGAACCTCGACATCCGTGGGATTCGCCCGTGCGCCTCGGAGGAAGGGGGAAGCTCGGCTTTGCTTCGGCCGTCGGGAAGAAGAAAGGGCCGGTGCGACGTGGCTTTACTTCGCCGGCGGGGGCGAAGAAAGGGGCCTCGCGGCTTTGCTTCAGCCGGCTTCAGGCGAGGTATGTCCAACACCCTCCTGTTTGTGCTCGATTTGGCTGGGAGTAGGTTCAATTGAAATTCATGGACTTCGTGTGCATTTTGTAGATGGTTTGGAGTTCCTCCGATGATTCGGACATAGAAGAGATGATCCTTGATGACGATCTCGACAACCTAGTGGCGTTGCATCTCATGGGCGAACTTGAGGCGAGGCCGAAGAAAAAGCGGCGCGGATCCATGGTCGACCGGCTCTGCATTCCTCGCAGCTGAGCTCTCGGCGACATGATGCGCATGAAGGACTACTTCACCGAGGCACCGACATATTTATCTCACCTCTTTTGTAGGCGATATTGAATGCGTACGTCACTTTTCATGCGCATTGTCGAGGCTTGCGAGCAAAATTGTCGTATTTTCACTCGATGTAGGAATGCCGCCGGTTTGATTGGCTTTAGTGCATATCAAAAAATATCTGCGGCGATGAGAGTGATTGCATATGGTTTTCCCGCCGACTACGCAGATGAATATCTTTGGATTGGAGAAGATACCGCCATCAAATGTGTCCATGCCATTGTGAAGACAATGATCCGGGTTTTTGGCCCGGAGTACCTTCAAGATCCAAATAAAGAAGATACAAAGAATCTCATGGCAATGAACGAAGCAAGGGGATGGCCGGGCATGCTAGGTAGTATTGATTGCATGCATTGGAGGTGGAAGAACTGCCCGGTTGCTTGGGCACGACAATACACCGGCCAAAAACGTATACCCATCATCGTGCTTGAAGCCGGTGCTTCACATGATCTATGAATTTGGCATTGCTTCTTTGGTCTGTGATACGTCTCCAACGTACCTATAATTTTTTATTGTTCCATGATGTTATATTATCATTCTTGGATGCTTTACAATCATTTTATATCAACTTTATATCATTTTTTGGGACTAACCTATTGAGATAGTGCCCAGTGCCATTTGTTGTCTTTTGCTTGTTTTCTTCTTACTTCGCAGAATATCAGTACAAAACGGAGCCCAAACGCAGCGAAACTTTTTGGAGATTTTTTTGGACCAGAAGACACCTTGGGGGCCAAGAAAGCACCAGAGGAGATCCCTGTGGGGACCACAAGACACCTGGGCGCGCCCAGGTGGGTGGTGGGGCCCACAGAGGTCTCCTGCACCGCCTCTTGGCCCTATAAATTTCCAAATATTCCAGAAACCCTAGGGGAGTCAACGAAACACAATTCCAGCCGCCGCAAGTTTCAGAACCACGAGATCCAATCTAACACCATCACGAAGGGATTCATCATCCTCATTGGTGCCTCTCCGATGATTCGTGAGTAGTCCACCATAGACCTAATGGTCCATAGGCAGTAGTTGTCGGATTCAGTGCTACACAGACCCTTGTGAGGTTCGAACACTGGGGTGCATAAGAAGAACTTCTTCTCCCTAACCTGCCGGCCCAACGATCTCACAACCTAGCTCGACGAACCCAAAGAACGAGAGACAAAGAGATTTATCCTGGTTCGTGCCACCTTGCGGTGTAATACCCTACTCCAGCTTTGTGGTGGATTGCCTTGAGGGGCTGAGGATGAACTAATACAGTGGATGAACAGCCTCAGAAGGTGAGGTGTTCTTGAGCTCGATGAGCTGGTGAGGTGGTCAGGGTAGAATGGCCCCGATTCGAGATGTCTCGCTACGTTGGTGGCTAAGTCCTATTTATAGTGGCATTGGTCCTCTTCCCAAATGTAGGCAGGAAGGGATCCCACAACGGCCAAATTTGAAGGGAGACAACTAGTACAAGCTATCCTGACAAAAGTAGTCTTCGCCTCCAAAAGGCTCTGGTGGTGACGCTATAGTGGGCTCCGCGATGACCTCCGTCCTGTCGTCCTGGCGGTCTTGGTCTTGTTGCACCAATATGGAAATCTTTACCTGATGCCTCGGGACCCGACGCCTGCGCTTACCTCCTTGGCACCTAAGGGGAAACTGGTACGCTGCACCCGCTGGCGCCCGCCTGGCCTGGGTCGTCATGGCTCACGTCATGTGAACCTCGCGAGGTGCGCCTTGCCTTGATATATCCGCTCTTCAGGAGCCAGCCTAGCGAGGCTGCCCCCAGGGAGGTCTTGGTGTCGTCCGCCTCACGAGGTTTGGCCCCTCGCGAGGGTCTTGAGTTGCTGCTGCTGAAGCTAGGCCGTACCAGGCCGCTGATGGAGCCACGCCATGGGCCGCAGGCAGGCAAGTCTGGGTACCCCCGTCCCCAGGACGTCGACAGTAGCCCCCGGACCCAAGGCGTGCTCAAACTTGGCTTCGAGGCGAAGCCAAAGGGCAAGTGTGGAGCGCCGCGGGCCCCAACCGCCGTGGCCTCGGTTGACGCATGGAGATTGATGAGACATGGGCGCCTCCGCTTCCCCACGCTGTCTCGGCAACCGTTCGACTTGACGAGACCCTGCTGCATGCAGAAGAAAACCATCATTACGTGCGATCGTGGAGGCCGGCGGTTGGCCTCCCTCTGGCTATAAATGAGAGGAGGGGCAGAGCCCCCTCGCTCATCTCTGTCTTCTCGCCGGTTGCTCCTTCTTCTTCCTCCTAGCCTCTCCGTCTTGCCGCGATACTCATGGCGCCGATTAGGAGATTCTCCGCCACGGAGAAAGGTAAAACCCCTCATGAGGAGCAGGGGCCACTCCCACCGAAGAAGAGGTTCAGCTGTTCCCGCGACGTAGGCGTGAGGCTGGAGGTGACGCGACCTTGGTACGAGCGGCCTCCGCCTGGCTACCCGCTCCCTATGTACGCCCAAGCACGAGGCTCCGGAGAAGGCGGGAGCACCCCGCAAGCCACGGCCGCGAGGACCAGGAAATGGTGGCACGAGCCGTCGGCCAACAAACCCACGCCGAGGGCTTCTCGCGCGAGTTCGTGGTGTGGGCAGTGATGCCTCCACCTGGATCCAGCTCCCGCGGTTCTTTGCCGAGGAGATGCCGCCGAGAGGGCCGCTCAAGCTGTGGTTGCAGCACGCCGAGTGCGGCATCCTGGCCATGGGGGCGGAGGTTGAGGTCGTCTCCCCGGGCAAGATCTTCATGACCCGTGGATGGGGCGAGGTCGCCTGCGCCTACCGCACGGAGGGGGCCCTTGCGATCCACTTCGAGTACGACGACGCTTCCACGCGGTCCTTCAAGGTCTTCGACGAGGAAGGCTGCCGCCTGGAGTGCTGTCCTGGAGGAAGCCGCTGGAATGGCGCGGTAGCCGGTCTCGAGCCTGCCCCCGGTCCTGCCGGCAACTCTTCCAGCAGCGGCGATGACTCTTGGGAGTCCAGCGAGTCTCCAGAGACGAGCGACGACAGCTACGCGCCACCGAGCTCTGGACGTGCTCGGAGCGCGGCCGCGGCATCCGCCCGTTGTCATCGATGAATTGGATGGGGTTGGCGTCGGCCCCTCGTGGCCCACTGTTGATGATGGCGTCGGTGGCGTTGTCCATAGTCAAGGCTTCTTGAGGTTTTCCTCCTTTTATTCCCTACGAGGAATCGGGATGAACCCCGTGGGTGTGTGTAAAGAACCTGTAATGCTTTTGCTCCAGTGCTTATTATTCCTATCATAAGGTTGTGGTGGTGTATCTTGCTTCAGCATTGTCCCCCCTTTTCATCTTGCGGTAGCTTAGCGCTCTACGCTGGTAGGTCCCAGTCCCTAGGCAAGCTTCAGCCGTCGCTGGTATGCCAGATCGCGATGCCGTGGTCAAGGCCAGGAGGTGAGAGGCCCAAGGTCCGGTAAGAGCTCCCGGGGCGCGATGCTCAAGAGGTCCCCTTTGGCGTGCAAGCAGCTTTCGGGAGGCAGAAAAGGAAGGCGGCATTGCTGGAGCAAGGCTGCGAGAGCCGAAAATTCCAAACTGCGGCGTCGCGCTAATCATGAATGTGTGACTTATTCTATCGAGCCAAAGGTGATTCCTTGTGCAGTGCCCGATCTGCACTTCTGCGGCGTTGTTTCCTAGATAAGGCTCGCGCTGGCTTCCCCCTTCCTCGCTCATATAAATGCTCTGCATCCTCGGGTCCCGACCCTCGAGCGAGGCTCAGCCACCGCTAGTATGCCAGGTCGTGATGTCATGGTCAAGGCCAGGGGGTGAGGGCCGGAGAGTCAGTAAGAGCCCCTGAGGCGCGATGCTCAGGAGCCCCCCTTTAACACGCAAGCGAATCGCGTGAAAATGAAGCAGCCAGTGTGGCCACCCGTGGCTAAGCTCCGGAGATTCCCGCGGGTTAGTCCGAGAGGAGGATATAGCTCGTAGCTGCGTTTGTTGTCCTGCCGCTGATCTTTCCGAGAGAAGATGAAGGCACTGCGGATCTGGTGAGGTGACGTGCGCGGGGCAGGCCGCGAGCCAGAGCTCAATCACTCGGGTTTGTCGGTGTTGCAGGGATGGACCCGAGCACAAGTGCCGTGCCAGCATGCGTAGCCCCCGATGCGGGATGAGCAGGAGGTTGGCCAGCAATGCGGGAGGCCGAGAAGGGCAATAGGCAAGTAGGTGATAATCATAAATCATCTTGGAAAAGGAGGTAACACTAGTTCAGGTAAATGCAAGAACGATACATGCCGCAGGGACGGACCCATGCGGCCTGGGATGATGCAGCCCGAGGGGCGCCCCCAACAGAGTAAATTTTAAAGATGCAAAGGATACATGCCGCAGGGATAGGCCCATGCTACCTGGGGATGATGCAGCCCGAGGGGCGCCCCCAACTGAATGAACCAAAAAATGTCACCTGGCACCGTTGCTGGAGGGGTGTTGAAGAAGCTGGGGACGTACGCTGGAGGAGTTATTCCTCACGAGTCGCCTGGGCCCTGAACCTCGGGAGGCTCTGGGGGTCCCGAGGGCTCGCGAGGAACCATCACCATCTTCGCTTGGACCGCCTAAGGCCTAGCCTCCCGAGCCGCCAGAACGCTCCACAGGCGACGCTGGTAGGTGACAGTCGCGTTCGGCAATTCGAAAGGCATGCGAACGTAGCTGTGAGGCGGAGCCTCGCATTGGCCAACGCGCGAAGGCCAGAGGCGCTCCTGGGATGCGGCTCTGTTGAGCCCTGGGATGTTGACGCAAACGCGCAGCTCATCGTCCTCGCCAGGACAAGGGGCTGCGCCGGGTGGTGAGCGGCGGTTGCCACACATGGCCCTAGCCTCCTGAAGCTCCTCGGTCATCTTGGCGATGAACTCCTGAGCACCTGGCACCCCCGTGCCTTGTGCCCTCATGAGGGAAGCGTGGGGTGAAGCATGCCTCCATGTGGTGCCCGAGTGCCTCCCTCATGACATTGGCTAGGTCAGAGGCCCTCCAGAAGAGGGCCCACGAGCCCCGCTTGAGGAGGGCGCCGGGCACGCCTTCCTATGCGAGAGAGGGAGGCGCCCTATCCATTGGTGCAGGTCCTGAGGTGGTGTCGCTGGAGACACCGCTCTCCTGAGGCTCTTGATGGAGCAGCTGCTTCTTCTTGGGGACTGCCTCTGGAGGGTAGATGGCGCCTTGGTTGTCCGGGTCTTCGATCATCGCGGTCTGGTAGGCGCGCTCAAGGGAGCACACCACGTCCTTCTCTTTGCAAGCGATCGTGATGATGTCGCGGTTCCCTGGCATCTTGAGGACGTTGTAGCCGTGGTGGGTCACCGCCATGAACTTGGCCAGGGCCGGATACCCAAGGATGGCATTGTACGACAGGCGGAAGTGGGCGACATCAAAGTCGATGAGCTCGGTGCGGTAGTTGTCGCGCTGGCCGAAGGTGACAGGGAGGCGGGTCTGCCCTATCAGGGTGGTGGAGTCGTCGGTCACTCCTGAGAAGGGCTTGGTGGGCTGCAGATGATCATATGGCACTTGGAGGCGGTCGAACATCTTGATGGAAAGAACATTGAGCCCCGCACCGCCATCAATGACGGTCTTGGTGACAAGGACGTTGCTGATGACGGGCGAGCAGAGCATCGGGAGGGCGCCGGCAGTTGCCGCGCACTTGAGCTGGTCGGACGAGCTGAAGGTGATGGTGCACTTGGACCACCTAAGCAGGCGCGTGGCCTCGAGCCTGGGGAGGTCCGTGTTCACCTCACGAGCGAACTGCTTGAAGCTGCTGGGAGGCTGGGGCCTGAGAGCCACCCAAGAAGCAGGCGATGGGGCAAGGCTCCTGGAAACCCCCAGCCCCTTCGTCCTGGTGGTGGTCGTCGTTCCTCCTTGGTGATGGTGGCAGCGGAGGGAGGCTGATCTCTCCAGGCGCCCTCGCGAAGAGGCTGGCCTTGCCAGCGATCCTCACGAGGTTGGTCGCGCCACTCCTGGCGAGGGCCGCGGTCGTCCCAGCATCCTCCGCTTCGTCCTCCTCCTCGGCCGTAGCCCTGGTCATTGCGCTCAGGGCATCGACCAAGGTGCCCATCGCGAATGGCCCTGAGTTCGTGATAGTCGTTGGTGTTGTGGTTGTGTACGTTGTGGAATATGCAGAAAGGACGACTGTTCGTGGACGATTCTGGGTGGTCACAGCCGCGTTTCATCTCTAGTTCTGCCGTGAGCACGGCAACCCCCTTGCGCTTCATGTCCTTGGTCTTGACTTTCTTGTCTTATGGGTTGGCAGCCGGGAGCTCGAGGAGGGAGAGGCGCCCTTCCTCAGCTCTCGCGCATTTGGTCGCCATGTTGAACATCTCCAGAGCTGTACACAGGTCCTCGTGGATGGCGAGCTCCTCCTTCATCTTGACATCACGGACACCGTCAGAGAACACTGAGATGATGGCTTCGTCCAAAACCTTGGGGATCTTGAGGCGAACACTGTTGAAGCGCTGGACGTACTTCTGCAGGGTATCCCCTGGCTGCTGCTTGATGCGCCGCTGGTCACCAGCGGCAGGCGGGCGGTCGCGCGTGCCCTAGAAGTTGGCGACGAAATGCTCGTGCATCTCGCCCCAGGAGGAGATCGACCCTGCGGGCAGATTTAGGAGCCACAAGCGTGCGCCGTCCTTGAGGGCCATGGGAAACCAATTCACCATGACCTTCTCGTCGCCGCTAACCGCCTCGATGCTCAGCTCGTAGAGCTGCAGGAACTCCACAGGGCCGGGGATGCCGTCATAGCGTGGAGGCAGGTCGGGCTTGAACTTGCCCGGCCAGACAATGCTGCGTAGCTCGGGTGTGAAGGCTCGGTAGCCCGCGGTGGTCACTGGAGCCCGTCGCGGGGGCGGAGCCTGGTCTTGGTACTCACGTGCCACCACTGCAGCCGGCGCGCGGTCTTGACGTGGTGGTGCCGGAAGCACAGGAGCATCCTCTCGCGGCCGTTGGACCTCCTTGCAGCTTCTTCTTCACGCGCAGGCGCCCTTCACGGCGGGTCACGCCGTGGGGCCGCGCGTCTTGGTCCGAGAACGACGTCTTGATGGGGAGGCGGTGGAGGCACTCCATGGGCTACGTTGCCCGTAGCGGGAGGTGGGCGAGGTAGCGAGAGAGACGGTGCAGGAGAGCCCCCAGCGGCGCTGACGAGCTCGACGATGCGGTCCAACCAGTCTTCGTAGAGGTCGTCGACCGGGCGATAGCGCAGGAGCTCGCGCGCCATGAGCAGCGCAGCCTACGCGTTCGTCCGGCCGCGACGAGCATGAGACGACGAGCCGGTCGGAGTCAACGACGGGGTAGCGGTGCGTTCGTCCCGCCGCACAAAAGGGTGCAGCGACGAGGCTTGCTGCTCGTGCCCCATCGTGCCGGTGGTGGCGTTGGCGGCGGGTGATGGAGAGCGACGGGGAGGTCCACCGACGGGCGCCGTCTGGGCGATGCGAGTGGCAAGGGTGGCCCGGCGCTCGGCACGGGCTCTACGAGCATCCTCCATGGAGATGGTGAAGCCGCGGCGAGTCGGTCGACGGAAGGAATACTTCGACGCACCCCTACCCGGCACGCCAAATGTCAGATTCAGGGCTCTGCAGACCCTTGTGAGGTTTGAACACTAGGGTGCGTATGAAGAACTTCTTCTCCCTAACCTGTCGGCCCAACAATCCCACAGCCTAGCTCGACGAACCCAAAGAGCGAGAGACACAGAGATTTATCCTGGTTTGGGCCACCTTGTGGTGTAATACCCTACGCCAGCTTTGTGGTGGATTGCCTCGAGGGGTTGAGGATGAACTAGTACAGTGGATGAACAGCCTCAGGAGGTGAGGTGTTCTTGAGCTCGATGAGCTGGTGAGGTGGTCAGGGTAGAATGGCCCCGATTCGAGATGTCTCGCTACGGTGGTGGCTAAGTCCTATTTATAGTAGCCTTGGTCCTCTTCCCAAATGTAGGCGGGAAGGGATCCCACAACGACCAAATTTGAAGGGAGTCAACTAGTACAAGCTATTCTGACAAAAGTAGTCTTCGCGTGCAAAAGGCTCTGGTGGTGACGTTGTAGTGGGCTCTGTGATGACCTCCGTCCTGTCGTCCTAGCGGTCTTGGTCTTGTTGCACCAATATGGAAACCATTGCCTGATGCCTCGGGACCCCGCGCCTGTGCTTGCCCCCTTGGCACCAAAGGGGAAACTGGTACGCTGCGCCCGCTGGCGCCCGCCTGGCCTTGGTCCTTATGGCTCACGTCATGTGAACCTCGCGAGGTGCGCCTTGCCTTGATATCTTCACTCCTCGGGAGCCAGCCTAGCGAGGCTGCCCCCAGGTAGGTCTTGGTGTCATCCGCCTCACGAGGCTTGGCCCCTCGTGAGGGTCTTGAGATGCTGCTGCTGAAGCTAGGCCATACCAGGCCGCTGATGGAGGCAGGCCATGGGTCGTAGGCAGGCAAGTTTGGGTACTCCCGTTCCCAGTATACCGACAGTAGCTAGATGGCTTCCTCTCTCTCTCTCTCTTTTGATTCTCAATACAATGGTCTCTTCGAGATCTATTTGATGTAATGACTTTTTACGGTGTGTTCGTTGGGATCCGATGAAGTTTGAGTTTATGATCAGATTTTTATCCATGAATATTATTTGAGTCTTCTTTGATCTCTTATATGCATGATTATTTAGAGCCTCCTATTTCTTCTTAGAGAGAACGATCTTGGTTCAGGTATCTTTCAGATTCTTCATAGTGACCAACGGATATAAATCCCATCCAACTCAGCAAATAGAGCTATGTCCCCAGCAATGGTGCCAGAAAAAGGTCTTGATAACCCACAAGTATAGGGGATCGCAATAGTTTTCGAGGGTAGAGTATTCAACCCAAATTTATTGATTCGACACAAGGGGAGCCAAATAATATTCACGAGTATTAGCAGTTGAGTTGTCAATTCAACCACACCTGAAAGACTTAATATCTGTAGAAGGTATTTGGTAGCATAGTAGTATGGAAGTAACGATTACAATGGCAATACTAACAGTAATAGCTTTGTAGTGATTGTAACAGCAGCACAACAAAAGTAACTTAGCAAAGATCAATATGTGAAGAGCTCGTAGGCATTGGATCAGCGATGGATAATTGTGTTGGATGGCATTCATCATGTAGCAGTCATAACCTAGGATGATATAGAACTAGCTCCAATTCATCAATCTAATGTAGGTATGTATTCCATATATAGTCATACATGCTTAAGGGAAAGAACTTGCATGACACCTTTTGTCCTACCCTCCCGTGGCAGCTGGGTCCATAAGGAAGCTAAGGGATATTAAGGCCTGATGTCTACTATGCAACCTTCTTGTAGACATTTTTGCGCCTCCAAGTGAAGGAAATATGCCCTAGAGGCAATAATAAAGTTGTTATTTATATTTCCTTATATCATGATAAATTTTGCAATAATAAAGTTGTTATTTATATTTCCTTATATCATGATAAATTTTTATTATTCATGCTAGAATTGTATTAACCTGAAACTTAGTACATGTGTGAATACATAGACAAACAGAGTATCGCTAGTATGCCTCTACTTGACTAGCTCGTTAATCAAAGATGGTTAAATTTCCTAGCCATAGACATGAGTTGTCATTTGATGAACGGGATCACATCATTAGAGAATGATGTGATTGACTTGACCCATCCGTAAGCTTTGCACTATGATCGTTTAGTTTATTGCTATTGCTTTCTTCATGACTTATACATGTTCCTATGACTATGAGATTATGCAACTCCCGAATATCGGAGGAACACTTAGTGTGCTATAAAACATCACAACGTAACTGGGTGATTATAAAGATGCTCTACAGGTGTCTCCGATGGTGTTTGTTGAGTTGGCATAGATCGAGATTAGGATTTGTCACTCCGATTGTTGGAGAGGTATCTCTGGGCCCTCTGGGTAATGCACATCACTATAAGCCTTGCAAGCAATGTGAATAATGATTTAGTTGCGGGATGATGCACTACGGAACGAGTAAAGAGACTTGCCGGTAATGATATTGAACTAGGTATGATGATACTAACGGTCGAATCTCGGGCAAGTAACATACCGATGACAAAGGGAACAACGTATGTTGTTACACGGTTTGACCGATAAAGATCTTCATAGATTATGTAGGAACCAATATGAACATCCAGGTTCCGCTACTGGTTATTGACTAGAGACGAGTCTCGGTCATGTCTACATAGTTCTCAAACCTGTAGGGTCCGCGCGCTTAACGTTCGATGACGATCGGTATTATGAGTTTATGTGTTTTGATGTACCAAAGGTAGTTCGGAGTCCCGGATGAGATCACGGACATGACGAGGAGTCTCAAAATGGTCGAGACATAAAGATTGATATATTGGATGACTATATTCGGACACCAGAATGGTTCCAATGTGTATCGGGTATTTATCGAAGTACCGGGGGGTTACCGAAACCCCGCGGGGGCTTATTGGGCCTCATGGTCCTATTGGTGGAAGAGAGGAGGCAGGCCAAGGCAGGGCATGCACCCCCCCTAGCCCAAACTGAATTGGACTAGGGGGGCCGGCCCCACTTTTCTTCTCTCCTCCCTCACCTTCCTCTTTCTCCTTGTTGGACTAGGAAAGGGGACCGAATCCTACTTGGAGTAGGATTGCCCCCCCCCTTGGCGCGCGTCCTCCCCTTGGCCGGCCTCCTCCTCCCTCCCCCTTTATATACGTGGGAGGGGGGCACCCCAAAGGCACACCATAGTTTCTCTTAGCCGTGTGCGGTGCCCCCCTCCATTGAAACACACCTTGGTCATATCGTTGCAGTACTTAAGCGAAGCCCTGCGCTGGTAACTTCATCATCACCGTCACCATGTCATCGTGCTAACGAAACTCTCCCTCAGCCTCAGCTGGATCAAGAGTACGAGGGACTTCATCGAGCTGTAACATGTGCAGATCGCGGAGGTGTCGTGCGTTCGGGGCTTGATCGGTTGGATCGCGAAGACGTTCGACTACATCAACCACGTTACTTAACTCTTCCGCTTTCGGTCTACGAGGGTACATGGACACACTCTCCCCGCTGGTTGCTATGCTTCTCCTAGATAGATCTTGCGTGATCGTAGGAATTGGTTTGAAATACTATGTTCCGCAACAGTGGCATCCGAGCCAGGTCTATGCATAGATGTTATATGCACGAGTAGAACACAAAGAGTTGTGGGCGATAATAGTCATATTGCTTACCAGCATGTCATACTTTGATTCGGCGGTATTGTTGGATGAAGCGGCCCAGACCGACATTACATGACCACGTTCATGAGACTGGTTCTACCGCCGTGCTTCGCACACAGGTGGCTAGTGGGTGTCTGTTTCTCCAACTTTAGTTGAATCGAGTGTGACTATGCCCGGTCCTTGTTGAAGGTTAAAACAGCACACTTGACGAAAAATTGTTGTGGTTTTGATGCGTAGGTAAGAACGATTCTTGCTAAGCCCGTAGCAGCCACGTAAAACTTGCAACAACAAAGTAGAGGACGTCTAACTTGTTTTTGTAGGGCTTGCTGTGATGTGATATGGTCAAGACGTGATGATATATAAATTGTTGTATGAGATGATCATGTTTTGTAATAGTTATCGGCAACTGGCAGGAGCCATATGGTTGTCGCTTTATTGTATGAAATGCAATCACCATGTAATTGCTTTACTTTATCACTAAGCGATAGCGATAGTCGTAGAAGCAATAGTTGGCGAGATGACAACGATGCTTCGATGGAGATGAAGGTGGCAAGCCGGTGAGGATGGTGATCATGATGGTGCTTTGGAGATGGAGATCAAAGGCACAAGATGATGATGGCCATATCATACCAGTTATATTGATTGCATGTGATGTTTATCCTTTATGCATCTTATTTTGCTTAGTACAGTGGTAGCATTATAAGATGATCTCTCACTAAATTTCAAGGTATAAGTGTTCTCCCTGAGTATGCACCGTTGCTACAGTTCGTCGTGCCGAGACACCACGTGATGATCGGGAGTGATAACCTCTACGTTCACATACAACGAGTGCAAGCCAGTTTTGCACATGCAGAATACTCGGGTTAAACTTGACGAGCCTAGCATATGCAGATATGGCCTCGGAACACTGAGACCAAAAGGTCAAGCATGAATCATATAGTAGATATGATCAACATAGTGATGTTTGCCACTGAAAACTACTCCATCTCACGTGATGATCGGACATGGTTTAGTTGATATGGATCACGTGATCACTTAGATGATTAGAGGGATGTCTATCTAAGTGGGAGCTCTTAAGTAATATGATTAACTGAACTTTAATTTATCATGAACTTAGTACCTAATAGTGTTTTGCATGTTTATGTTGTTGTAGATAAATGGCACTATTCCATTGAATTTTAATGTGTTCCTAGAGAAAGCTAAGTTGAAAGATGATGGTAGCAACTACACGGAATGGGTCCATAACTTGAGGATTATCCTCATTGCTGCACAGAAGAATTACGTCTTGGAAGCACCGCTAGGTGCCAAACCTGCTGCAGGAGCAACACCAGATGTTATGAATGTCTGGCAAGGAAAAGTGATGACTACTCGATAGTTCAGTGTGCCATGCTTTACGACTTAGAACCGGGACTTCAATGACGTTTTGAACGTCATGGAGCATATGATATGTTCCAGGCGTTGAAGTTAATATTTCAAGCAAATGCCCGGATTGAGAGATATGAAGTCTCCAATAAGTTCTAAAGCTGCAAAATGGAGGAGAATAGTTCTGTCAGTGAACATATACTCAGAATGTCTGGGTACCAGAATCACTTGACTCAGCTGGGAGTTAATCTTCTGGTTGATAGTGTCATTAACAGAGTTCTTCAATCACTGCCACCAAGTTACAAAATCTTCATGATGAACTATAATATGCAAGGGATGGATAAGACGATTCCCGAGCTCTTCGCAATGCTAAAGGCTGCGGAGGTAGAAATCAAGAAGGAGCATCAAGTGTTGATGGTCAACAAGACCACTAGTTTCAAGAAGAAGGGCAAAGGGAAGAAGGGGAACTTCAAGAAGAACGGTAAGCAAGTTGTTGCTCAAGTGAAGAAGCCCAAGTCTGGACCTAAGCCTGAGACTGTGTGCATCTACTGCAAAAGGACTGGTCATTGGAAGCGGAACTGCCCCAAGTATTTGGCGGATAAGAAGGATGGCAAAGTGAAAGGTATATTTGATATACATGTTATTGATGTGTACCTTACTAATGCTCACAGTAGCGCTTGGGTATTTGATATTGGTTCTATTGCTCACATTTGCAACTCGAAACAGGGGCTACGGATTAAATGGACGAGGTGACGATGCGCGTGGGAAATGGTTCCAAAGTCGATGTGATTGCCGTCGGCACGCTACCTCTACATCTACCTTCGAGATTAGTTTTAGACCTGAGTAATTGTTATTTGGTGCCAACGTTAAGCATGAACATTATATGTGGATCTTGTTTGATGCGAGACGGTTATGCATTTAAATCAGAGAATAATGGTTGTTCTATTTATATGATTAATATCTTTTATGGTCATGCACCCTTGATGAGTGGTCTATTTTTATTGAATCTCGATAGTAGTGATACACATATTCATAGTATTGAAGCCAAAAGATATAAGTTTAATAATGATAGTGCAACTTATTTGTGGCACTGTCGTTTAGGTCATATTGTTTTTAAGTGCGTGAAGAAACTCCATACTGATGGGATTTTGGAATCACTTGATCATGAATCACTTGATGCTTGCGAACCTTCCCTCATGGGCAAGATGACTAAGACTCCGTTCTCTGGAACAATGGAGCGAGCAACAGACTTGTTGGAAATAATGCATACTGATGTATGCGGTCCGATGAGTGTTGATGCTCACGGCGGGTATCGTTATTTTCTGACCTTCACACATGATTTGAGCAGATATGGGTATATCTACTTGATGAAACATAAGTCTGAAACATTTGAAAAGTTCAAAGAATTTCAGAGTGAACTGGAAAATCATCATAACAAGAAAATAAAGTTTCTACGATCTGATCGTGGAGGTGAATATTTGAGTTACGAGTTTGGTCTTCATTTGAAACAGTGGGGAATAGTTTCGCAACTCACGCCACCTGGAACACCACAACATAATGGTGTGTCCGAACGTCGTAACTGCACTTTATTAGATATGGTGCGATCTATGATGTCTCTTACTTACTTATTTACCGCTATCATTTTGGGGTTATGCTTTAGAGACGGCTGCATTCACGTTAAATAGGGCACCATCTAAATTCGTTGAGATGACACCATATGAATTGTGGTTTGGCAAGAAACCTAAGCTGTCATTTCTTAAAGTTTGGGTTGCGATGCTTATGTGAAAAAAGTTTCAGCCTGATAAGCTCAAACCCAAATCGGAGAAGTGCGTCTTCATAGGGTACCCAAAAGAAACTGTTGGTACACCTTCTATCACAGATCCGAAGGCAACATCTTTGTTGCTAAAGAGTGGATCCTTTCTAGAGAAGGAGTTTCTCTCGAAAGAAGTGAGTGGGAGGAAAGTAGAACTTGATGAGGTAATTGTACCTTCTCTCGAATTGGAAAGTAGCTCATCACTGAAATCAGTTCCAGTGATGCCTACACCAATTAGTGAGGAAGTTAATGATGATGATCATGAAACTTCAGATCAAGTTACTACCGAACCTCATAGGTCAACTAGAGTACGATCCGCACCAGAGTGGTACGGTAATCCTGTTCTGGAAGTCATGTTGCTAGACATGATGAACCTACGAACTATAAAGAAGCGATGATGAGCCCAAATTTCGACAAATGGCTTGAGGCCATGAAATCTGACATAGAATCGATGTATGAGAAGAAAGTGTGGACTTTGGTGGACTTGCCCGATGATCGGCAAGCCATTGAGAATAAATGGATCTTCAAGAGGAAGACGGATGCTGATAGTAGTGTTACTATCTACAAAGCTCGACTTGTCAAAAAGGGTTTTTGACAAATTCAAGATGTTGACTATGATGAGATTTTATCACTCGTATCGATGCTTACAGTCTGTCTGAATCATGTTAGCAATTGCCACATTTTATGAAATCTGACAAGTGGATATCAAAACTGCATTCCTTAATGGATTTATTAAAGAAGAGTTGTATATGATACAACCAGAAGGTTTTGTCAATCCTAAAGGTGCTAACAAAATGTGCAAGCTCCAGCAATCCATCTATTGACTGGTGCAAGCATCTCGGAGTTGGAATGTACACTTTGATAAGTTGATCAAAGCATATAGTTTTATACAGACTTGCGGTGAAGCCTATATTTACAAGAAAGTGAGTGGGAGTAGCCTTTCTGATAAGTATATGTGAATGACATATTTTTGATCGAAAATGATGTAGAATTTTCTGGAAAGCATAAAGGAGTGTTTGAAAGAATTTTTTTCAAAGAAAGACCTCGGTGAAGCTGCTTATATATTGGGCATCAAGATCTATAGAGATAGATCAAGACGCTTGATAATATTTTTCAATGAGTACATACCTTGACAAGATTTTTGAAGTAGTTCAAAATAGAACAGTCAAAGAAGGAGTTCTTGCCTGTATTGCAAGGTGTAAAGTTGAGTAAGACTCAAAACACGACCACGATAGAAAATATAAAGAGAATGAAAGACATTCCCTATGCCTCAGCCATAGGTTCTATAAAGTATGCTATGTTGTGTACCAGACCTATTAAGTACCTTGCCATGATTTCGGGAATGGGGTATGATAGTGATCCAGGAGTGGATCACTGGACAGCGGTCAAAGTTATCCTTAGTTACCTAAGAGGACTAAGGAAATATTTCTCTGTTATGGAGGTGACATGAAGTTCGTCGTAAAGGGTTATGTCGATGCAAGCTTTGGCACTGATCCGGATGACTCTAAGTCTCAATCTGGATACATATTGAAAGTGGGAGCGATTAGCTAGAAGTAGCTTCGTGCAGAGCATTGTAGACATAGAAAATTTGCAAAATACATACGGCTCTGAACGTGGCAGACCCGTTGACTAAACTTCTCTTGCAAAGCAAAACATGATCACTCTTTGGGTGTTAATCACATAGCGATGTGAACTAGACAATTGACTCTAGTAAACCCTTTGGGTATTAGTCACATGGAGATGTGAACTAATCACATAAAGATGTGAACTATTGGTGTTAAATCACATGACGATGTGAACTAGATTATTGACTCTAGTGCAAGTGGGAGGCTGAAGGAAATATGCCCTAGAGGCAATAATAAAGTTTTTATTTATATTTCCTTATATCATGATAAATATTTATTATTCATGCTAGAGTTGTATTAACCGGAAACTTAGTACATGTGTGAATACATAAACAAACATAGTGTCACTAGTGTGCCTCTACTTGACTAGCTTGTTAATCAAAGATGGTTAAGTTTCCTAGCCATAGACATGAGTTGTCATTTGATGAACGAGATCACATCATTAGAGAATGATGTGATTGACTTGACCCATCCATTAGCTTAGCACTATGATCGTTTAGTTTATTGCTATTGCTTTCTTCATGACTTATACATGTTCCTATGACTATGAGATTATGCAACTCCCGAATACCGGAGGAACACTTAGTGTCCTATCAAATGTCACAACATAACTGGGTGATTATAAAGATGCTCTATAGGTGTCTCAGATGGTGTTTGTTGAGTTGGCATAGATCGAGATTAGGATTTGTCACTCCGATTGTCGGAGAGGTATCTCTGGGCCCTCTCGGTAATGCACATCACTATAAGCCTTGCAAGCAATGTGACTAATGAGTTAGTTGCGGGATGATGCACTACGGAACGAGTAAAGAGACTTGTCGGCAATGATATTGAACTAGGTATGATGATACTGACGATCGAATCTCGGGCAAGTAACATACCGATGACAAAGGGAACAACGTATGTTGTTATGCGGTTTGACCGATAAAGATCTACGTAGAATATGTAGGAACTAGTATGAGCATCCAAGTTCTGCTATTGGTTATTGACCGGACATGAGTCTTGGTCATGTCTACATAGTTCTCGAACCCATAGGGTCCGCACGCTTAACGTTCGATGACGATCGGTATTATGAGTTCATGTGTTTTGATGTACCGAAGGAGTCCCGTATGAGATCACGGACATGACGAGGAGAGTCGAAATGGTCGAGACATAAAGATTGATATATTGGATGACTATATTCGGACACCGGAATGGTTCCAATGTGTATCGGGTATTTATCGGAGTACCGGGGGGGTTACCGGAACCCCCGGGGGGTTATTGGGCCTCATGGGCCTATTGGTGGAAGAGAGGAGGCAGGCCAAGGCAGGGCGTGCGCCCCCTAGCCCAAACCAAATTGGACTAGGGGGCCGCCCCCCCTTTCCTTCTCTCCTCCCTCATCTTCCCCTTTCTCCTTGTTGGAATAGGAAAGGGGGGCCGAATCCTACTTGGAGTAGGATTGCCCCCCCTTGGCGCACCTCCTCCCCTTGGCCGGCCTCCTCCTCCTCCCTCCCCCTTTATATACGGGGAGGGGGCACCCCAAAGTCACACCAAAGTTGCTCTTAGCCGTGTGCGGTGCCCCCCTCCACAGAAACGCACCTCGGTCATATCGTTGCAATGCTTAGGCGAAGCCTTGCGCTGGTAACTTCATCATCACCGTCACCACGCCGTCATGCTGAAGAAACTCTCCCTCAGCCTCAGCTGGATCAAGAGTACGAGGTACGTCATCGAGCTGTACATGTGCATATCGCGGAGGTGCCATGCGTTCGGTGCTTGATCGGTTGGATCGCGAAGACGTTCGACCACATCAACCGCGTTACTTAACGCTTCTGCTTTTGGTCTACGTGGGTACGTGGGCACACTCTCCCCGCTCGTTGCTATGCTTCTCCTAGATAGATCTTGTGTGATTGTAGGATATTTTTTTGAAATACTACGTTCCCCAACACCAAGTGCAGAGTTTTGTAGGACAGTAGTAAATTTCCCTCAAGTGGATGACCTAAGGTTTATCAATCCATGGGAGGCGTAGGATGAAGATGGTCTCTCTCAAACAACCCTACAACCAAATAACAAAGAGTCTCTTGTGTCCCCAACACACCCGATACAATGGTAAATTGTATTGGTGCATTGGTTCAGTGAAGAGATGGTGATACAAGTGTCACTGGTGGCGTCAGTCCTAAACAAACGGTTTTTAACCCCTTTCCGCGACGACATTTGGAGCCGTTGCCAAGTGAGTGTGTGCGATAGGTTGTCCTTCCCACACGACCCAGAAATCGTCGGGGATAGGCCCTCCTGGTACCCAGGCTAGGGCCGTGTGCGATCGGGCGAGGCATCGAAACCCAATCATTTCCGTAGGTATGTACATCCCACACGATAGTCCAAGAAAATCATTTCCGTAGGTATGTACATCCCACACGGTGAATCCCAGAAAATCATTTCCGTTTGTATGTATATCACACACAGTCAATCCAAGGAACACGTTTCCGTTCTTATGTACATCCCACATAGTCAATCCAGGGAAAACGTTTCCGTTCGGATGTACATCCCACACGGTTTTATGTATACACTCGTGTGTGAAAAGTGTAACTATCACACACGGCCTGCCTTGGCTAACTGTTTGCTTTCATTAACTACATCACACACGATTTGATGTAGAAAACTGTGTGGCATTGGGCTATCCATCACAAGCGCTTTTACTGCCAGAACCGTTTGCAAAGTTCCATGGCCGTCTGTTCTCTATTTTTCCTGTATTTTTTTATTCTAATTGGAAATTTTGAAATACGAAACATGCAATTCAAATTTTCAGCACAATGGTTCAACAACGAATCCATAAATAAAGTTGCCAGTACGATATGTTCATTAATTACATGATTAGGCATCAATTAACTATGATGAACCACAGCATTTAAAGGCAGTAAATGTGAAGAGACAAGTGTAAATCATTTTGACTGCCGACGGTGTTGAAGAAGCGGAATGCCCATAATGTGCCTTCCTGCATGCCATAGGCACGAACCACTTTTGTCCAACCCCTTGTGACGATCGCCCGCCCATCCTTCACCACCTTCAGGAAGACTTCTAGAGCATTATCATGGTAGCATGAATTATATACTTTAACCTTAGTTGCCTCCACTCTGGTCATGTAGTTTGCAAGGTAATCATCAGTAAATAGCTTCGAAAACCACTGAAAAGAGAAAAATATCAGATACTGAGGTCTAATAGAGTAACTTGTTGTGGGCAGGGGGAAAAGAAAACACATTACATACCATCCTAAAGTTCACCGTTGTCTTCGACAAAGTGTAAATAAAGAGCTTAATTCCAATCACCCGTTTCTTTCGCCTAACAATCTTTCTTAGTTTCCTCACTTGACGCTTGTTCATGAATATCTCATTGCCCCATACGCAAAAGGGATCAAAGCGTGGATGAGTACCGCTCATATATGTACCTACAAGAACGAGTAAATGTTATAAGCTAAACTGAGATTGCACAAATGATGTAAAATACAACTACCTATGTTCCTAAGTAGAAGTATTTTTTTTGAGATTTCAATATGAACTACATACGGATGTATATAGAATTATAGATATAGTTTAGATTAGAATCTAGATTCACTCATTTTGCTCCTTATGTAGTCTATATTGGAATCTCTAAAAATACTTTTATTTAGGAATAGATGGTGTATAAGACATGGGATGCAGCTAACCTCGACGGCAAACAACAGCCCATTGTAGCCCTGTGTAAGTACATGGAAAGCCAATCTTAACTACAACAGGGTTAACATCCACCAAAAATAGCAAATGGTAATAAAACGGCAACATCTGTAGTGATATCTTCATTTTGAAAGAGTAGCATGGTAGCAAAGGGACGAATTAAAAATGGATACAACTGTTAATTGCAATAGGCTTAACAACATCCTAATTCATGTTTTGTAAGTTTATAGCCATTGAAATACAACTCTTTAAAAATGGATACAACTGTTAATTGCAACAGGCTTAATGGCCATTGAAACCGGTACTGATAAAAATGCAATTGGCAGAGTTAAACATCACAGGGCAGGTGCTGCCAGAGCAGATAATGGCCCAGTTGTATATAAAAAGGTAGGGAAAATAGCTCAAACATGTTAGGCATGTTTACTACAACATGCTTAATACATCGACAGTACAAAACATAGCCATTAATTGCAACTGGTATTGGTAAGATTGAACTGGTCGGTACATACTTCGTAAGTCCTGGGAGGTAGTTGCTGGGGCACTTCATCTTGGCCAGAGCTCGCCAAAAGTCAGTAGCGACGGAGGCGAGTTGTGCCTCCGAGTCAAAGCGTGGATCACTGCCACTGACATGTGTACCTATAGGCAACCAATAAATGGTAGAAGTTAAACTGCAATTGCACATATGATGTGAAATACTGTAAGACATGGGATGCAGCTAACCTTGACGGCAAAAAACAACATCGGCCATTATGACCCTGCGTAAGTACATGGACAAGCATGTTAAGTAAAACAGGGTTAGCATCCACCAAAAATAGCAAATGGGGCAGCATCTCTAGCATATCTTCATTGCGGAGAGTAGCATGGTAGCAAATGGACAGTTTAAAAAATGGATACGACTGTTAATTGCAACAGGCTTAACAACATCCTAAGTCATGTTTTGTAAGTTTGTAGCCATTGAAATACAATTGTTTAAAAATGGATTCAACTGTTAATTGCAACATGCTTAATAGACATTGAAACTGGTACTGATAAAAATGCAATTGGCATAGTTAAAAGTCACAAGGCAGGTGCTGCCAGAGTAGAGAATGGCGCAGATGTCTATAAAAAGGTAGGGGAAGTAGCAAAAACGTGTTAGGCATGTTTACTACAACATGCTTAATACATCGAGCGTACAGAACATAGCCATTAATTGCAACTGGTATTGGTAAGATTGAACTGGTGAGTACATACTTGGTAAGTCCCGAGAGGTAGTTGCTGGGCCACTTGATCTTGGCCAGAGCTTGCCCAAAGTCAGCAACGGCGGAGGCGAGCTGTTCCTCCGAGTCGAAGCGTGGATCACTGCCACTGACATGTGTACCTACAGGCAACCAATAAATGGTAGAAGTTAAACTGCAATTGCACAAATGATGTGAAATACTGTAAGACATGGGATGCAGCTAACCTTGACAGCAAAAAACAACATCGTCCATTATGACCCTTCGTAAGTACATGGACAAGCATGTTAAGTAAAACAGGGTTAGCATCCACCAAAAATAGCAAATGGGGCAGCATCTCTAGCATATCTTCATTGCGGAGAGTAGCATGGTAGCAAATGGACAGATTAAAAAATGGATACGACTGTTAATTGCAACAGGCTTAACAGCATCCTAAGTCATGTTTTGTAAGTTTGTAGCCATTGAAATACAATTGTTTAAAAATGGATTCAACTGTTAATTGCAACAGGCTTAATAGACATTGAAACCGGTACTGATAAAAATGCAATTGACATAGTTAAAAATCACAAGGCAGGTGCTGCCAGAGCAGAGAATGGCGTAGATGTCTATAAAAAGGTAGGGAAAGTAGCAAAAACGTGTTAGGCATGTTTACTAGAACATGCTTAATACATCGACCGTACAGAACATAGTCATTAATTGCAACTAGTATTGGTAAGATTGAATTGGTGAGTACATACTTGGTAAGTCATAAGAGGTAGTTGCTGGGCCACTTGATCTTGGCCAGAGCTTGCCCAAAGTCAGCGACGGCGGAGGCGAGCTGTTCCTCTGAGTCGAAGCGTGGATCAGTGCCACTCACATGTGTACCTACAGGCAACCAGTAAATGGTAGAAGTTAAACTGCAATTGCACCAATTATGTGAAATACTATAAGACATGGGATGCAGCTCACCTCGACGACAAACAAAAGCATCGGCCGTTATGACCCAGTGTAAGTACATGGACAGGCATGTTAAGTATAACAGGGTTAGCATCCACTAAAAATAGCAAATGGGCAGCATCTCTAGTGATATCATGAGTCATGTATTGTAAGTTTGTTGCTGGTATTGGTGAAATTGAGCTGGACACGTTAATATTTGAACATCACACGGTGTGAAGTACTGAAATAAACAAGGCACGAACATGCTTAATACATCAACCGTACAAATCATAGCCGTTGCAGGTGGTACTGGTAAGATTTAGCTGGTCAGATCTTACCTGATAAGTCCTGGGGGGTAGTAGCTGGGGGACTTCATCTGGGCCAGAGCCTGCACCATGTCGTCGTCGGCGGCGGAGGTGACGTGTTCCTCCGGGTCAACACGCACAGCGGCCATCGCGCCATGGACCGCCATCAGCTCCTGGCGGGGGGGGGGGGGGGGGGATTTGGAGGCATGAGGATGTTTCGCAGGCGCCATTTAAGCAATCAGGTCAGGGACGTGATAGAGATCGGTGGGTTACCTTACTGGATCCGAGCAGAACGTAGATGTGGTTGAAGCTGTGGTTGCGGCGGCGGCGGTTTGAGATGCCGGTAGGGGGAGGCGCGAGGGAGGGGGATACTGAGAGGAAGGGGATGTGGTTGGAGGAATAAATTCTGAAATCACGCGCCTAATGAAAAGTTCAGGCGAAACTTGAAACTTGGGCGGGGGAAACACACAACGCAGAAGAAGCGCGTAAAATACTCGTGTGCGAGAAAAAATAAAGTTGGTAGATCCCGTCTCCAAAAAAATGTACACGTGTACTTGATTTTTTCCAGTCAATGGTACGCCTGGTTTATTAGGAAATATCGCACATCTAACTGACTTATGGGTCATTAACGCAAAAAAACGTAGACGATTACGACATAGAAGCCGTGTGTTTTCTGATCTTCTAATGATTAACGCAAAAAACGCACACGAGTACACATGCTAATCAACGCTCAAAGCCCTCAAAGGATGCTCTTACCGACAGTGTACGCCAATACTACAAACTTAAATTACTACTGGTAATTTTCTCTAATACTACAAACTTAAACTACTTCTCACATGCTGCCATCAGGGCATGCTGGCCAGACGCCGGCGTTCTCCTTCCTGGCATTGTAGGCGGCAGCCCACCGTGCTTCGATCTCTGCCAAGCTATCCTCACCATGGCGTGCGACCTCTTTTTTCTTGCGGCGGCGGGACTCTCTTTTCTTGACTGCTTTCTGCCTTTTTCGCTCCTTCTATGCGGCTTTGGCTGCCTCTAGATCCACCACCCATTCGGCCATGGCAGCCTCAAAGTCCGCCCATGTAACTGTCTGGCCCCGGCGGTGATGAACTCAGCGCAGTGAGATGCCATCGCTTGCTTACCATGTGTGCGGGCGCGGGCGGCGAGGAACGCGGCGCGGCGAGATGCCATTGCTTCCTTACCAGTTACTGTGCGTCGTGGTGCCATGGACGACGCCTAGAGAGAGCTCTGGGACGGAGGGGCCGGCAGCCGTACAGTGTGGTGGTATTCAAGAGTTCAACGACAAACGACACCAGAAATTTGGCTTCCCTTACAATTTTGCTCGTTCATTATCGCACACGGTTCATCTCCATCGCTTCTGGAAACAATGTGCGTTGAGCCTATTGTGTGTTGCGTTATGATTGGGCGGAACCCCAGCCACGCGGATCACACGTGTGCACCGTTGGATGCGCCACGATCGAACGGCAATCCACGTCGCTCACATCACACCCGTGCACCTGTAGCTGGATTGAATTTATATGCGCTAAATGCCTAGAAAATGCACATAATCCCCTAAATATGGTAAATGAGCCCAGAAAAATGCCAAATTTGAACACGGTGATTTGCAGGGTGTATGTTTGTCGTAGAAAAAAAACTCCAGGGCAAAGAACGAAGAAAATTTGGATTCCCTTTCAATCTTGAGGATTTCCCTCTCGAAAGCAAGGAACTTCCTCGGTGATGGTTCGATTTATGAAGGGCGTGCATGACGCATAAGCCAAACCTTCTCAAATTTTTACCAGGGCATGGTGAGGTCATACCATGGCACCATGCCAGGCGTCATGTTTTTAAGCATTTATTTCATTTTTTATAGTTGAAAACCCAACAAACAAACATTTGTGGTTGACTATTGCCACACATTTCATCGAAATATCTGTCCATTCCTTGTAAAAGGCATGAGAATTTACTAAATGGCACGAGCATGGTTTTCTAGGCCGTTCTTGTGGACCCTTTCATACATCGATTGTTTGAACTTGAATTATGCGCATTAATGCCTAGGAAATGCACATAATCCCCTAAATATGGCAAATGAACCTAGAAAAGTGCCAAATTTGAACACGATGATTTGCAGGTTGAATGTTCATCATAGAAAAAAACTCGTGGACAAAGGACAAAGAAAATTTAGACCCCCCCTTCAATCTTGGTGATTTCCCCTTGAAACCATGTAACTTCCTCGGCGATGGTTCGATTTATGAAAGGCGCGCATCATGACATAAGGAAAAAATTCTCCAATTTTTACAAGGGCATGGTGAGGCCATACCATGGCACCACGCCAGGCTTCATGTTTTCCATCCACGTGTTTCGTTTTTTGTATAGTTGTTAACCGAGTAAACGACACATTTATGGTTGACTATTGCCACACATTTCCTTAAAATATCTTGACATTCCTTGTAAAAGGCATGAGAATGTACTTAATAACACGAGCATGGTTTCTAGACCGTTCTTGTGCACCTTTTCATGCACCGATTGTTCGAATTTGAATTATGTCCATTAATGCCTAGAAAATACGCATAATCCCCTAAATATGGTAAATGATCCCGGAAAAATGTCAAATTTGAACACGTTGCATTTGAGGCGGTATGTTGATTGTTGGAAAAAAACTGTATCACAAACTAGGACGAAAATTTGGATTCCCCCTCAATCTAGGGGATTTTCCCTCTCGAAAGCATGGAACTTCCTCGGTGATGGTTTGATTTATGAAGGGCGTGCATGACGACATAAGCCAAACCTTCTCAAATTTTTACCAGGGCATGGTGAGGTCATACCATGGCACCATGCCAGGCATCATGTTTTTAAGCATTTATTTCATTTTTTCTATAGTTGAAAACCTAACAAACAAACATTTGTGGTTGACAATTGCCACACATTTCAACGAAATATCTATCCATTATTCCTTGCAAAAGGCATGAAAATTTACTAAATAGCACGAGCATGGTTTTCCAGGCCGTTCTTGTGGACCCTTTCATGCACCGATTGTTTGAACTTGAATTATGTGCATTAATGCCTAGGAAATGCACTTAATCCCCTAAATATGGCAAATGAACCCGAAAAAGTGCCAAATTTGAACACAGTGATTTGCAGGTTGTATGTTCATCGTAGAAAAAAAACTCGTGGACAAAGGACAAAGGAAATTTGGACCCTCCTTCAATCTTGGTGATTTCCCCCTCGAAACCATGAAACTTCCTCGGTGATGGTTCGTTTTTATGAAAGACGTGCATGACGACATTTTTACCAGGGCACGGTGAGGTCATACCATGGCACCACACCAGGCGTCATGTGTTTTCCAAGCATGTATTTCATTTTTGTATAGTTGTTAACCCAGTGCGACGCGTTTATGGTTGACTATTGCCACACATTTCCTTGAAATATCTGCCCATTCCTTGTAAAAGGCATGAGAATGTACTAAATAGCACAAGCATGGTTTTCCAGACCGTTCTTGTGCACCTTTTCATGCACAGATTGTTCGAGTCTAAATTATGTTCATAATTAATGGCTAGAAAATGCACATAATCCCCTAAATATGGTAAATGAGTTCAGAAAAATGTCAATTTTGAACACGTTGCATTTGATGTGGTATGTTGATCGTTGGAAAAAAAACTGAATGACAAACTAGGACGGAAATTTGGATTCCCCTTCAATCTTGGTGATTTCCCTCTCGAAAGCATTGAACTTCCTCGATGATGGTTCGATTTATGAAGGGAGTGCATGATGACATAAATCAAACCTTCTCAGCTTTTAACCAGGGCACGGTGAGGCCATACCATGGCACCATGCTAGCCGTCATGTTTTTCAAGCACATATTTCATTGTTCTGTAGTTCATAACCCAGTCAACGACGCGTTTGTGGTTGACTATTGCCATGCATTCCATTGAAATATCTGCCAATTCCTTGTAAAAGGCTTAGAAATTACTAAATAGCACGAGTATGGTTTTTCTAGACCATTCTTGTGCACCCTTTCATGCACCGATTGTTTGAATTTGAATTACATGCATTAATGCCTACAAAATGCAAATAATCCCCTAAATATTGTAAATGAACCTAGAAAAGTGTCAAATTTGAACATGGTGGTTAGCAGGGTTTATGTTCATCGTACAAAAAAACTCATGGATGAAGGACAAAGGAAATTTGGATTCCCATTCAATCTCGGTGATTTACTATCGCACACGATTCATCTCCGTCGCCTCAATGAATCGTGTGTGTTCACTCACACGTGCAAAAGGAAAAGAAAACCCGCGCCCACTTCGTCCCCACTCACTCGCCGCGGACTCCTCCGCAACTCTGCACCCTAAGTTCGACGGCTGTTGGCGGCGGGCGTAGGTCGCGCTCCAAACGGCACCGAATTTCGCCTCCACCGCTTTCTGCCACCTATCTGCACCGACATTCTAGACTCTGGTCGACTAGGGTTTTCTGCGCGATTGGGCTGGTGATTTTTCTCATGGAGAAGGTAATCAACTTAATTAGCGAAATATTCACTCATCTCTTATCGCTGTTAATCAACCGGCGGAAATCGCTGTGGAATCATTTTTGTTCTAGCTGATTCGTGGGAGTTCATTCATGTGTCCACAGTGCGAGCACAAATCGGGCAACTGTGGTCGTGGCCAGTCGGGAACGAAGTCTATCTCACCATTCCGGATGACTTCAGGGAGCGCTTGGTATGTTCAATCTCAACCTACCACGGTCGACATGGCGTAAATTTGTGAACATATACCATCTGTTGCTACATTATCTATATATTTGCATCAAATCTTTGTTACATTATCTATTTTTAATTCTATATTTTTGTACTTTGCTTTCATCTATATATATGTGGATTTGTTCTATTAGTTACTCTCCTATTTGCATCTTGCTCTGTTATTTCAATATATCTAATTTACGATCTTAATTTTCATTTCAAGCAGTACATCCCTTGCTTTGCAAGAACAGGAGTAGAAGGAAACCTTGGGCTTTACTTTGCTGATGACTCCGAGGATGTCATATTGACAACACAGCATGGATTTACAATGACGGTTAGCGTAAAACTTGATAAAGATGGTCACTCCTATTTTAACGCGGACCTTTGGAGAAAAATGTCTAAGTGTTATGAACTGAAGCTGGTAATAAAATTCTAGTGCGTGCACCACAACCCGGTCTAATTAACATGGATGTTTACTTCCCCAACGTCATCAGTCTATCAAAGTCTGATCGAGGTTAGTGTCCTTTCAACTTTCTCCTTGCTGTCATATTACTATTTAAGCAACCAATTGATCACTATTTAAGCAACCAATTGTGATATCATATTCTGACTCCGTTCCTAGGCAGTAACAAATTCTATTTCCCAATTTATGCACACTATATATTCTTCTGCCATGTTCTGAATAAATTATACCTTTCCACCTTTTAAGCAGGATATGTTGGATGCATAGTGAATGATCTGTATGTTACTAAGCGTACCAAATTTCACTTGAAGGACTTGAAGCATGTCATAAACTTTGTTGATAATCTGACAGAGATAGCACAACGTATGAACGCTGGATTTTGGATGGGATTAATTAGGCCTATGGTGCACACACTGAACAAGACCAATTGTGTGCACAAAACACTGGTAAAAGTCTTATTTTAATGTTGATGCTCATAAACTATATATATCTTCGAAGATATGTTACAATTGTTTTTTTATTCTACATGTTAAAAGAAATTGCCCCCTATAGCAGTTCCTGGATCGATTTCCCGGCGTGGTCGAATTACACTTGTGCCTGCTAATAACGCCAAAGTGATTGCAAGGTACTGCATTTCCCACAGAAATATAACCATTCAAATTAACAAGTTCTCGCTTCTTGTGGCAATGCATCCATATTGGAAAATTGGAGACGCTGTTCTACTCATGATCTACCAAGGCACATGAGGGCTCTTCCTTTTCATTGACGAGATGCCGAGTCGCCGTGATCAAGCTGCTTCCAATGGATAGTTGTGATTGTTGGCCCTCAGCCTCTTAAAATGTGCTAGCTGTTACTATATATGTTAAGTATGTAGATATGGACCATATGGTTGTTGGCCCTTAGCCTCTTAAAATGTGATAGTTGTTACTATGTTAAGTATGTAGATATGGACCATATGGTTGTCAAAACCGTGTTACGAAGATCCTCCTTTTGTCGAATAGTGTAACCACTATATATATGTTACTCAAATGTTGTTACCCAAGTTCATAAATTTTCATGAAAAGTATTAGTATCGTACATAGTTCATTGAGTTTAAGCGTGTGCCTGATGACAAGAAGGCATTTGCAGATTAACTGTCCATATTGCAAATTCACACACATGTTAACATAAGGAAACATATGTGTAACATACTAATCATCGCATACGAGTACTCGCAGACGCATCGCGTGCGATACTCTGCCACCAGAAGCAACTAGTTTGCATTTTTCAAAGTTTTTTGTACACACATATTCGCACACGAAGTAACTGCATTGACTGCCTGTGTTGTAATTTCTCATCACAAACAGTTCATCCGAGTCGGCTGTTTGCCACGTATCACACACATCTTGTTTACACGACTCGTCCCATCGCAAATAGTTCATCCATGTGAACTGTATGCCGCATATCACACACATCTTGTTAAGTTGAACCGTTTCTGTTGTGTTCCCTAATCGAAAACAGTTCGTCCGAGTTAACCGTATGACGTATATCGCACACACATTGATATGGCTGCCCGTTTCTGTTGTTCTACCTCATCGCAAACAGTTCGAACGGATTAACCGTGTGTCCTGCATCGGACACACATTGTTATGGTTGCATGTTGCTGTTGTTCTGCCTCATCACAGACAGTTTGAATGGATTAACCGCGTGTCCTGCATCTCACATGCAACTAAAATCTGAACCATGTTTGATGCATCCTCCATCGCAAACGTTTTGCACCTTTTTTGACGGGTTTTTTACACCACCGTTTGCAATTATTGCATCACACACAGTTTCGGCAAAGGGTCTCTGATCGTAGTGTCGCGTTAGCAGTATCCTGCAGTAGTGTGTGGTAGTGATAGTAGATATTGATTTTTGTAATAGGAACAATAAAAAATAGCAAGGTAGCAACTGATAAAACGGAGCACATATAGTATTGCAATACTTGAGAATGAGGCCTAGGTTCCGTACTTTCACTAGTGCAAATTCTCTCAACAATGATAATGATACGCCTCCAACATATCTATAATTTTTTATTGTTCCATGCTATTATATTATCCGTTTTGGATGTTTTATATGCATTAATATGCTATTATATATTATTTTTGGGACTAACCTGTTAACCTAGAGCCCAGTGCTAGTTTCTGTTCTTTCCTTGTTTTTTAGCTTCGCGGAAAAGGAATACCAAACAGAATAAAACCTTCGCAATGATTTTTGCTTGCACCAAAAGACACCCCGGAGACTTGAAGATCAAGTCAGAAGAGCCACGAGGCGATGACAAGGGGGAGGGCGCACCCAGGGGGTAGGGCGCGCCCCCTGCCTTATGGGCCCCTCGGTGACCCCCTGACCTAGTTCTGCCTGCTATATATTCACATATATTCCCAAACCACCAGAAGCATCCATGCTACTTCTTGAGCTTGCGTTGGTTTATCCCTTGAAGAGGAAAGAGTGATGTAGCAAAGTAGAGATAAGTGTTTCCCTTAGTTTGAGAACCAAGGTATCAGTCCAGTAGGAGACAACGCACAAATCACCTAATAACTGCACAAACAATCAAACAGCTTGCACCCAATGCGATAACGGGGTTGTCAATCCCTTCACGGTCACTTGCAAAAGTGAGATATAATAGAGATAGATAAAACAGTAAAGTAAATATTTTTGGTATTTTTGTTTTATAGATCGGAAAGTAAAAGATTGCAAAATAGTAGATTGGAAACTAATGTTGTAGATCAGAAACTTATATGATGGAAAATAGACCCGAGGGCCATAGGTTTCAATAGAGGCTTCTCTCAAGATAGCAAATAATACGGTGGTTACTGTCGAGTAATTGATAGAAAAGCGCAAAGTTATGACGATATCTAAGGCAATGATTATGAAATATAGGCATCACGTCCGTGTCAAGTAGACCGAAATGATTCTGCATCTACTACTATTACTCCACACATCGACCGACTCCTGCCTGCATCTAAAGTATTAAGTTCATGAAGAACAGAGTAACACATTAAGTAAGATGACATGATGTAGAGGAATTAACTCAAGCAATATGATGAAAACACCATCTTTTTACACTCGATGGTAACAATACAGTACGTGCCTTGCTGCCCCTACTGTCACTGGGAAAGGACACTGCAAGATTGAACCCAAAGCTAAGTACTTCTCCCATTGCAAGAAAAACCAATCTAGTTGGCCAAACTAAACCGATAGTTCGAAGAGAATTACAAAGATATCAAATCATGCATATAAGAATTCAGAGAAGATTCAAATGATATTCATAGATAAGCTGATCATAAATCCATAATTCATCAGATCTCGACAAACATACCGGAAAAGAATACTACATCGGATAGATCTCCAAGAACATCGAGGAGAACATTGTATTGAGAATCAAAGAGAGAGAAGAAGCCATCTAGCTACTAGCTATGGACCTGTGCTTATTTCGCCAAAGCTCGACCCGCGTCATGCTCCTCTGCTGCTACTAGCTGCTGCCAGCCGCGAGCTCCGCCGCCCGCACCTGCACGCGCGCATGCCGTGCGCCCGAGTGCCCATCCGTGCGCGCCCCTGCTCCTCCTCGTCGCCCCTGCTCCTCCCCGTCGCCGCTTGCGCCGGCTCCCGCCACAGCAGCCTGCAGTCCGCCCGCGCCATTCCGCCGCGCGCACGCTGCCCTCTGTCGTGCCCTGCGTCCCGTGCCCCGCGGGCACCGGCCGACCTCGCGTCGCCAGCGCTCCGCGCCCCCCGGGTCAAGATCGACCGTCGTCGTGCCCGCCTTGCCTCGCCTGCCGCTCCTCTGTCGCGCCGCAGCCTCGTGCCAGCCCGCCAATAGATGCTGCTGCCTTGCCCGCCCACCTGCGCGCCGACGCTCGTCCTCACCGCCACAGCCGACCCGCCTCTGCGTCTGCCGGCGCTCGGCGACCCGCTTGGCCCCTCCGCTCGCTGGCCGCCGTCCTCAACCATCGCGGCCCCACGCTGTCGTTCCACCCCGTGGCCACCTCCGGCGGCCGGCCGACGCCGCGCCGGCGCCCACTGGCGTCCCCTCGCCCGTGGCCTCGGGCACGGGCGCCCACGCCCACGCCCGCCCCCTGTTTCGCCTAGCGCCCGCAAACCCCCCGGGCCACTTACACGCGGGCCCCAGCGCCCTGGCTCTAAAAAAGGTTAAAGATAATAATAATAATAAATAAATAAATAAATAATAGATTAATCTGGTTTAATTAGGCTAATTACCTAGTTTAACTAATTAAAACAGTTAGTTAGTCAAATGTGTTAATGAGAGGGAGCCCCACCCCCTATTGACCAGTCAATCATTGACTGGGACCCCCTGGCCCACCTGTCAGCCTCTGGTACACTTCTGTGTATGCAGAGCTAGGTGGACCTAGCATTTAGTCTTTAATTTCGAATAAATAATAATTTCAGAGAATGTTTAAATCTTTGAAAATTCGCAGAAAATAATCTGTAATTCGGATGAAAATATTTTGTACATGGAAGTTGCTCAGAACAACGAGACGAATTTGAATACGTGGTCTCTTCATCCGCCACATGTCCCTAGCATAGCGAACATGCAACCTTCCCCCTCTGATTCGTTTGTCTGAAATGCCAAACTTCGAGAAAACTTTCCTGAATGTTATCCCCCTTCGCCGGTATCATGTAGCACCGCGTTAGAACACCCCTAGCACTGCGTGTTACCCCGTCATGCATCTGTGTTGCATCTGTTTGCATTATATTTACTCTTTCTTCTCCCTCTTCTCTCCGGTAGACCCTGAGACTGCTGCTGATGCCACTGTGATCGACTACGTCACCGACGACCCTTCTTCCCTTTCAGCGGAGCTTCCAGGGAAGCCCCCCCCTTTGATCATCCTGATATCACCCATTTCATTCTCTCTCATGCTTGCATTAGATTTTGCTACTGTTATTGTTTGCTCCTATTCCGACGCATAGCCTGCTTCTGTAACCTGCTCATTGTACTTACCTCCTTATCCTAAACTGCTTAATATAGGTTGGTTAGTGATCCATCGGTGACCCCCACCTTGTCCTTGTTGCCCCTGCTTCATCATCGATGACTCGATCAACGTGATAGACAACCAGAGACCGACACATCACTTCACCCCCCCTCCTTAGTTGCACGACTCTGCATAGTTACTATCGAGTGCCGAGGGTTATACCTCATAACGCACTCCTGATGATAACTCTGTAGCGTAATCGGTCGTGGTCTTTGAGGGTGATTCAGCCTTCACCACTCCTGATGACGACTCAGTCGTGCAACCCCTCAAGTGTGAACCTCGAGGGTGATTCCTCCTTCGTTCACCTTGATGGTTACATCGAGTGGAATCCATCGAGGGTGATTCCTCGGGGTTTCCTCCTTGATGTTTGGACACACGGTTACCTTGACTTTACTTGAGACCTTGTGAAAGTCGGGCGGGCCCGGAGAGCACTCGCAAGTTAATTACATGGCACGGCCGGGCATTCTGGGCCCTTGTCATAAGTCCACGAGACGGGGCGACGGGGTCACATCGATCGCGAGTCTTTGCTCGTCTTCGCAAGCTACTAATACACTAATGGTTTGGGTATTTGTTCTGAGTTGGCCTTTCGCCTTTACACACTAACCACCACGCGGGAATAGTTATGGGCCTCGGCGTCGTAGTATCAGTCGAAGCTTTGGTAGACGTCCAGTTCAACATTGTGCCATGGCCTGGTCGGCGCTCCAGTGGAGGTGGCCTGGATCGCCCTGCGGGCAATGACCCGGAGTGCAACAGGCGATGGGCCCAAGACCCCAGAGCACTTAGGATGTAGACCGACGGGGACCTCTCTGCTGAGCCTAGGTAGGGCCGCGACGTGTTGATCTTCCGACGCTGGACATTGACTCAGAAAAGTGTGTCCGGCCAGAGTAATCAAGCATGTTGGGTAACGTGGTTCACCCCTACAGGGAAGATTATCTATTCGAATAGCCGTGTCCATGATAATGGACGTTCAGACTTGTATCCTGATCTATTACAACTAGAAATGGATACTTGAGATATGTGGCCTCGGGACTGCTTTCTCGCAGGGAGTCAAGGAAGCATCTCTGGTCATTAATATTACAACATGCTTGTTAAATATAAACTGCTATTTTGTACTCTTCTGAATGCTGCAAGATGCTTGGAGCTGCTTGAAGATGCTAGTCTTCGATAGGCTAGGCCTTCCCCTCTATTCTGGCATTCTGCAGTTCAGTCCACAGATACAACCTTTCCATTTGATACCAATGCATACTTAGTATAGATCTGATGCTTGCGAGTACTTTGGATGAGTACTCACGGTTGCTTTGCTACCCCTTTTCCCCCTTCTTTCTTCTTTCCGGTTGTTGCAACCAGATGGTGGATCCCTGGAGCCAGATGCCACCATCGACGGATACTACTATATGGAGGCCGCTGAAGACCAGGAGTAGTTAGGAGGTCCCAGGCAGGAGGCCTTGCCTCTTCGATCGTTGCTGCTTTTGTGTTTGCCTTCTTAAGGCATCCTTGTCTAACTTATGTCTGTACTCAGATATTGTTGCTTCCGCTGACTCTTGTGTATCGAGCTTGTATCATTTCATTTTGTGTCTAGAGTTGCGTTGTGATATCTTCCCGTGAGTCCCTGATCTTGATCGTACACATTTGCGTGTATGATTAGTGTATGATTGAATCGAGGGCGTCATAGGACCCGTAGGTCTGAGGTAAGCTGCTCATGCTTCATCGAAAGAGCAATAGAGTTGATGTAGAAGCCCTCCATGATCAAATCCCCCTCCGGCAGGGTGCCGGAAAAGGCCCCTTGATGGGATCTCACGGGTACAGAAGGTTGCGGCGGTGGAAAAGTGTTTTTGTGGATGCTTATGGTGGTTTGGGAATATATGTGAATATATAGGCCAAAAAATTAGGCCAGGGGAGTCACGGGGCCCACAAGGCAGGGAGCGCACCCTCCCCCTTGTGGCCGCCTCCTGGCTCTTCCGACTTGATCTCCAAGTCTCTTGTGTGTCTTCTGGTCAAAGAAAAATCATCGCGAAGGTTTTATTCCGTTTGGACTCCTTTTGGTATTCCTTCTCCGCGAAGCTAAAAAACAAGAAAAAACAGAAACTGGCACTAGGCTCTAGGTTAATAGGTTAGTCCCAAAAATAATATGAAATTGCATATTAATGCATATAAAACATCCAAAACAGATAATATAATAACATGGAACAATAAAAAAATTATAGATACGTTGGAGACGCATCCCCAAGCTTAATTCCTGCTCGTCCTCGAGTAGGTAAATGATAAAAACAGAATTTTGACGTGGAATTCTACCTAACATATTTATCCATGTAATTTTTCTTTACTGTGGCATGAATGTTCAGATCCGTAAGATTCAAAACAAAAGTTTAATATTGACATAAAAACAATAATACTTCAAGCATACTAACAAGGCAATTACGTCATCTCAAAATAACATGGCCAAAGAAAGCTTATCCCTACAAAATCATATAGTCCGGCTATGCTCCATCTTCATCACACAAAATACTCAAATCATGCACAACCCCGATGACAAGCCAAACAATTGTTTCATACTTTTGGTGTTCTTAGACCTTTTCAACTTTCACGCAATACATGAGCGTGAGCCATGGACATAGCACTATAGGTGGAATAGAATATGGTGGTTGTGGAGAAGACAAAAAAGAGGGAGTTAGTCTCACATCAACTAGGTGTATTAACGGGCTATGAAGATGCCCATCAATATATATCAATGTGAGTGAGTAGGAATTGCCATGCAACGGATGCACTAGAGCTATAAGTGTATTAAAGCTCAAAAAGAAAACTAAGTGGGTGTGCATCCAACTTGCTTGCTCATGAAGTCCTTGGGCAATTTGAGGAAGCCCAACATTGGAATATACAAGCCAAGTTCTATAATGAAAAATTCCCACCAGCATATGAAAGTGACAACATAGGAGACTCTCTATCATGAAGATCATGGTGCTACTTTGAAGCACAAGTGTGGAGAAAAGGATAGTAACATTGCCGCTTCTCTCTTTTTCTCTCATTTTTTTGGCTTCTTTGGCCTCTCGTTTTTCGTTGGCTTCTTTGGCCGCTTCTATTTTTTTCCTCACATGGGACAATGCTCTAATAATGAAGATCACCACTCTTTTATTTACTTACAACTCAAAAATTACAACTCGATACTAGAACAAAATATGACTCTATATGAATGCCTCCGGTGGTGTACTAGGATGTGCAATGACTCAAGAGCGACATGTATAAAAATGCTGAAAGGTGGCTTTGCCACAAATTAGATGTCAACTACATGATCATGCAAAGCAATATGACAATGATGGAACGTGTCATAATAAACGAAACGGTGGAAAGTTGCATGGCAATATATCTCGGGATGGCTATGGAAATGCCATAATAGGTAGGTATGGTGGCTGTTTTGAGGAAGGTATATGGTGGGTGTATGGTACCGGCGAAAGTTGCGCGGCACTAGAGAGGCTAGCAATGGTGGAAGTGTGACGCCCCCGATTCAATCGTACACTAATCATGCACGCAAATGTGTAGGATCAAGATCAGGGACTCACGGGAAGATATCACAACACAACTCTAAAACATAAATAAGTCATACAAGCATCATAATACAAGCCAGGGGCCTCGAGGGCTCGAATACAAGTGCTCGATCATAGACGAGTCAGCGGAAGCAACAATATCTGAGTACATACATAAGTTAAACAAGTTGCCTTAAGAAGGCTAGCACAAACTAGGATACAGATCGAAAGAGGCACAGGTCTCCTGCCTGGGATCCTCCTAACTACTCCTGGTCGTCGTCAGCGGGCTGCACGTAGTAGTAGGCACCTCCAGTGTAGTAGGAGTCGTCGTCGGCGGGGGCGTCTGGATCCTGGGCTCCAACATCTGGTTGCGGCAACCGGGTAGAAGGGAAAGGGGGGAAAAGGGGGAGGAAGCAACCGTGAGTGCTCATCCAAAGTACTCGCAAGCAAGGAGCTACACTACATATGCATGGATATATGTGTAAAGGGCCATATCAGTGGACTGAACTGCAGAATGCCAGAATAAGAGGGGGATAGCTAGTCTTATCGAAGACTACGCTTCTGGTCGCCTCCGTCTTGCAGCAGGTAGAAGAGAGTAGACTGAAGTCCTCCAAGTAGCATCGCATAGCATAATCCTACCCGGCGATCCCCTCCTCGCAGCCCTGTTAGAGAGCGATCACCGGGTTGTATTTGGCACTTGGAAGGGTGTGTTTTATTAATGTATCCGGTTCTAGTTGTCATAAGGTGAAGGTACAACTCCAAGCCGTCCTGTTACCGAAGATCACGGCTATTCGAATAGATTAACTTCCCTGCAGGGGTGCACCACATAACCCAACACGCTTGATCCCATTTGGCCGGATACACTTTCCTGGGTCATGCCCGGCCTTGGAAGATCAACACGTCGCATCCCCACCTAGGCACAACAGAGCGGTCAGCACGCCGGTCTAAACCTAAGCGCGCAGGGGTCTGGGCCCATCGCCCTGAGCACACCTGCACGTTGCAAACGCGGCTGGAAGCAGACCTAGCCTAGTGGTGTTCCGGTCCAATCCGGCGCGCGCCACTCAGTCGCTGATGTCAAGAAGTGCTTCGGCTGATACCACGACGCCGAGTGCCCATATCTTTCCCGCGTAGTTGGTTAGTGCGTATAGGCCAGTAGCCAGACTCAGATCAAATACCCAGATCTCGTTAAGCGTGTTAAGTATCCGCGAACGCCGACAGGGCCAGGCTCACCTCTCACCTAGGTAGCCCCGAACTGCCCTGCCGCTCCGCCACAAAGATCCACACAGAGGGCCGTCGGGACAAAGGTCCTTTCAGCCCCCAATCCGTGAATCACTCGCGGGTACTCCTCGAGCCAACCCGACTTTGGTCACCACATGTATCATGTATAAAGTATATACCCGTGATCAACTCCCGAGTGATCACGGCCCGATAGCATAGCACAGCAGACGGACAAGAATGTAGGGCCACTGATGGTAAACTAGCATCCTAAAGTAAGCAGGTAGGATTGCAGGTAAGGGTATCATCAGTAGTAACAAGGACAGGCTATGCATCAGGATAGGAATAACGAAAGCAGTAACATGCTATACTACTCTAATGCAAGCAGTATAGAGGAGAGTAGGCGATATCTGGTGATCAAGGGGGGGGGGCTTGCCTGGTTGCTCTGGCAAGAGAGAGGGATCGTCAACTCCGTAGTCGAACGGGGCAGCAGCAGCGTCGGTCTCGTCGTCTATCGAGAGAAGAGGGGGGAGAAACAATAAATACAATGCAAATAGATGCATAACGATGCATGACAAAGCAAAGCGTGATGCTAGGTGTGCCCTAACGCGGTATGAGATGATACCGGTGAAGGGGGGAAACATCCGGGAAAGTATCCCCGGCGTTTCACGTTTTCGGGCAGAGGAGCCGGAGGGGGAAAGTTGCGAGTTGGATAGGTTAGGGGTGCATGGTGGACGAACGGGCTGCGTATCCGGGTTCGCCTCGTCGTTCTGAGCAACTTTCATGTGGAAAGTATTTTCATCTGAGCTATGGTTTATTTTATATGATTTTCTAAAGTTTTAATCATTTTTAGAATTTATTTAACTATTTTAATCTAACATTATCCAGAACAGGGCATGCTGACATCAGCACGCGTCAGCATGAAGTCAGCAGTCAACAGGGGGTTGATTGGGTCAAACTGACGGGTGGGTCCCGCATGTCATTGACAGTTTAGTTAATTAACAGTTGTTAGTTAGTTAATTAAGCATACTTAATTGAGTTAATTAATTTTGTTAACTAATTATTTATTAATTAATTTTATTCTTATTCTTATTATTATTAATTCATTTCTTAAACGTTCTGTACGGTGGGCCCCTACTGCCAGTGGCCTAGGAGGCCCTTGGAACGGGTGCTAGCGGGCAAACCCGATGGGCGCGCGCAAGGCGCTGCCCGCCAGGATGCGAGGTGAGGCCGTGGCCTCGGCGGGGTTCGCCGGCCGGCCACGACAGGCGCAGGGGGCGGCGCGATGCGGCCGCGGCCGGGACAGGGGCCGGGAGTGGGGCTACGGGCGACAGCGGGGCCATGCGCGGGCGGCGAGCGCGTGAGAAGCGCCGGCGCGGGGTGGCGGTGGTGCTAGGCAAAGGTGGCCAGGGGGAGCGCGCGGTGGCCACAGAGGGGGTGAGGTCGGGGCGCCGGCATTTGCGACGAGCTGCGCGGTCAGCGGCGGGGGTGACCATGGGTGCGGGGGGGAACGACGCCCGGTCGGGCGCGGCCCGGCGATCTGGCAGTGGCCGAAGCATGGCCGGAGCGGGCGCGTGAGGCGTGGGGGCGCAGTGGAGTGCGTGCAGCGAGGGGGGCGGTTACGAGCTCCAGCGAGCTCGAGCGTCAGCGGGGGAGAGAGGAGGAGAGGTCGGGCCTCACTTGTGGTGTAGGGGAACGGCAGCATGCTCGAGGAGGAGGGCGAGGAGGTGACGACGACGGTGGGCAGCCTCGGCGAAGCAGTGGCAGGGCGAGGCGGCGACGGTGTGCGACGGCGGCGTAGGGGCGGATCCCCCCGATCCAGATCGGGAGGAGGCAGAGAGAGTCCAACGGGGAGGAGGATGAGGAAGCGATCCGGCGGGGAGGGCGGCGAGGTGGTTCCGACGAGGGGGGGGCTCCTGGTGGCAGCGGTAGCACGAGGGGCAAGCGCCTCCTGCATAGCGTATGTGTGCGTGTGTGGGAGGGTGGCGGCGCCAGGAGGGAAGCGAGGGGAGAGATAGGTGGAGTGGGGATCGTGGGGGTGTGGGTTAGGTCATATGAGGGGCGCCGGGTTGGGCCGGTCGGACCCTGGTGGGCATCCTTGGCCATTTGGACCAAGTGGCCTAGGGGTCTTTTCCTTTCTTTCTTTTTTTTGGTTTTTCTGTTTTCTTTATTTCCCCACTGCTTTCTATTTATTGCTACTAGCAAACCAATTTTGTTAGAAGTGCCGCTGGTTAAAACAAATACTATGTTGTATATAGTACTGCCACAAGAGTTTGGGAGTAAGATGATTTCATTTTAATTTTACTTAAATAGGAACGATTTAAACGGTGTTGTTTTGGGTACTGTTTTGGGTGCTAGGGTCAATTTGGGAATTTTAGTTATGTTGTTTTCCTAATCACAAATGACTATGGAATATTTGCAAAAATATGAACTATTTAGTTTTGCCGTTTGAAGAAGTAATTTATTTGACTAAAATTTAAATTTAAATTTGAACTTGGTTTGAATCAACGCGAGCTTATCAACAGTAACCATGGTGACATGGCATCATTAGTAGAGGCTTACTGTAGCTTAAATATCCGGACGTCACAGGAAGGGTGAGAGTGCGTATGATCTATGGACTCAACATTAGTCATAAAGAACTCACATACTTATTGCAAAAATCTATTAGTCATCAAAACATAGTACTATGCGCATGCTCCTAGGGGTATAGATTGGTAGGAAAAGACCATCGCTCGTCCCCGATCGGCACTCATAAGGAAGACAATCAAAAAATATCTCATGCTCCAACTTCGTTACATAACGGTTCACCATACGTGCATCGCTACGGGACTCACAAACCTTAACACAAGTATTTCTCAAATTCACAATTACTCACTAGCATGACTCTAATATCACCATCTCTATATCTCAAAACAACCATAAGGAATCAAACTTCTCATAGTATTCACTGCACTTTATATGAAAGTTTTTATTATATCCCTCTTGGATGCCTGTCATATTAGGACTAAATTTATAACCAAAGCAAATTACCATGCTGTTAGAGACTCTCAAAATAATATAAGTGAAGCATGAGAGTTCAACAATTTCTATAAAATAAAACCACCGCCGTGCTCTAAAAAGGGTATAAGTGTAGCACGAGAGCAAAATTGCCTAGCTCAAAAGATATAAGTGAAGCACATAGAGTATTCTAATAAATCATGATTAATGCGTGTCCCTCTCAAAAGGTGTTTACAGCAAGGATGATTGTGGAAAAATAAAAATCAAAGACTCAAATCATACAAGACGCTCCAAGCAAAACACATATCATGTGGTGAGTAAAAATATAGCCTCAAGTAAAGTTATCGGTAGACGAAGACGAAAGAGGGGATGCCTTTCGGGCCATTCCCAAGCTTAGGCTCTTGGTTGTCCTTGAATATTACTTTGGGGTGCCTTGGGCATCCCTAAGCTTAGGCTCTTGCCACTCCTTATTCCATAGTTCATCAAATCGTTACCCAAAACTTGAAAACTTCACAACACAAAACTCAACGGAAAATCTCATAAGCTCTGTTAGTATAAGAAAATAAATCACCACTTTTGGTACTGTTGTGAACTCATTATTTATTTATATTGGTGTAATATCTACTGCATTCCAACTTTTCCATGGTTCATACCCCCCGATACTACCCATAGATTTGGCAAAATAAGAAACCAACACATAGAAAACAAAATCTGTCAAAAACAGAACAGTCTGCAGTAATCTGTAACTCTCGAATACTTCTGTAACTTCAAAAATTCTAAAAAATTAGGACAACCCGGGAAATTTGTTTATTAAGCTTCTGCAAAATTAATCAGTATTTTATCATGCTTCTGTTAAAAATGAGAATTGTTTTCCTTAGCGCAAAAGTTTCTGTTTTTCAGCAAGATCTAATCAACTATCACAGTAAACCATCCCAAAGGTCTTACTTGGCACAAACACAAAACCACATCTAACCAGAGGCTATCTGAATTATTTATTCAAAAACAGAAAAATATATTGGGTTGTCTCCTAATAAGCGCTTTTCTTTAAAGCCTTTTAGTTAGGCATTGATAATTTTAATGATGCTCGCATGTGTAACATCCCAAATTTTCAATTTGGAATGTTATACATTAGATCATCATGCATATCATATTTTCTTGCATTTTGATCGATCCTAGAAATTTCACGCAACTCAAGGATCCCTCGGAGAGAGTTGGAGATTTCGTTATTTTCATATTTGAGTTTTCTCAAATTTTGAAAAGAGGATCATTTGAGTTTATTTATTTCATCTTCAATTATTTGTCCAATATCAAAGACATAAGAGAGGAATAACAAGACTTTCCCAAATTTAGGAAAAATGAAGATTTAATAAATAAATCAAAATTTGGATTTTCCGGAGTTTATTTGCATTAGGGAAAAATGCGTGTTTTCAAAATATTGCATCTAGGCCCCGAGTAAAAGTTCATTTTGTTCGACTCATTTTTAGGAGTCGGGGAAAATTTACTTCGTAAATTTTGAAGTTCGTTAGATTTTCTTTTATTCATTTTTCTGCGCGCGAAACTATATAAAAAAATCCGCAGCGCCCGACTGGGCCAGGGGCCCAGCCGAGCCGGCCCAGCCGCCCCTCCCCGCGCGCGCGCCCCCGCGCAGTCGCGCCGCCGCCGCCGGCTGAATCCGAGGAGGATTCCTCCTCCTCCTCCCCCCTTGCCTTGCCCCCTCCCCCAAGCCACCTCCCCTCACCCTCTTTAAATACCCCCTCTCCCCTCTCCTCCCCACACCGCCGCCGCACCCCCGCCCCGCAGCAGCAGCAGCAGCAGCTCGCGCTGCAAGCCGCCGCCGCCAGCGCCCGCCGCCGCCGCCTGCCGCCGCCAGCGCCTCCCGCCGCCGCCGCCTGCAGCCGCCGTGCCCGCGCCGCGCTGCTGCCCCGCCGCCCCGTCGGAGCCCCGCCGAGGTAGCCGCCGCCCGCGCCACCCCTCGCCTCGGTTCGGTTTTTTTTAAACCGTTCCGGTTTCTTTTTCGTGGTTCGTTTTTTTATAAAAAAAACCCTAGATCGGTTTTTGTTTTTTTTTCGGTTTTGTTATTTAGCGAGCGTTCGCCGGACCGTTCGTCTTAACGAACGTGATCACCGGTTATTCTCGGTTAACGAACGTCCGTTCGTTTAACCGTTCTTCATTTTCCTTTTCGTCGGATTTTTCCGCGATTTTCTAATCGCGATTTCAGATCCGATCCTCGTTCTAGTTTATCTTCTCGCTCGTTTATCGGAATCAGGTGATTCAAGCGCCTGGAGTTTCGTTTCGAAACCGCCGTTCCGACTAATCAACTTAAACAAGTGTTTTGCTACTATAAAATTTGACCTAGTTTCAATTTGCTAGAACCGAGTTGTTTTCTTCCGCCGTTTGTTTTCCGTTACTTTGTTCAGTTCGATTTCTCTTTGCAACCGGAGTTCCTAAGTTGAACTTTGGGGTTCGCTCTCTTGTTCGAGTTTTACCTGTGCATTAGATGAGTACTTATTGTATGCTTGTTGTTTGTCTGCGATAGATTACCCGGAGTGCGCCGCCTGTTATTTCGAAGCTCTAGGTTTCACGGATCATCAGCAAGGCAAGTAACACTTTGATCATACCCCTTTTCTACTACCCAGTTTTATTGCATTAGATCAATCCTCAAACACTGCATGATTTGGATCTAATTAAATTGAGGGATGGGAAGTAGACGAGGTAGTACCTATTACCTATTTTACTTATGAAACCTTTGGGAGTTACTTCTACGTTTGCTTATTATGCCATGCTATGCTAGTAGGCGTGGATTGGGTGAGTGATATCCATGACAGATGTGAGTATTGTTAATTAATGGTTTATCTAAGGTGGCAACTTGAATACACATCTGGGTGGATTGAGGCACCTGGTTTCTATCAGGACTTGCCTGTTTCTTTTTGGACCGCCACCCAGGCTCAAAGGGATCATAAGATCATTCATGCTAGTAACTTCCGTGTGCAGCCACAAGCCATTATGGGCTCTGGCATAGTTGATTAAGTCGTGCGAACTCTTACAGGGTAGACTAGCAGATGTAGGGGAAAGTAGGTGTACCGGTCTATCTAACGTAAGGTGCTAGCGCTTTTAAAAGACTATGTCTCGGTCATCCGTTTCTCAAACACCATGTAGTGCGAGAAACCAAACGGAGGCGATCGAGTCTTGTGGGGAAAAGTGCGCAAACCTCTGCAGAGTGTACAAACTAATCATGATTAGCCGTGTCCCCGGTTATGGACAATTTGAGTATCTAGTACTTGAATATCATGTGAATCTCATCATGTTACTTCTAAATTAATATTGTTGGGTTATTGATGATTACTTTCAATTGGGATTGAGGATGCTGTCAACCATTCTCAATGTTTAACAACCACCATGATAGTTAAATAAATTTATTCCTTTGCAGTGGGGAAAAATTGGCTTTACGCAAACTTTTCAGACGACGAGTAAGGTGCTTTTAGGTCGTGGTTCTATACTCAGTGATGCCGTTGGATTTGATGGACTCACTTATCTTCCAAGTCTTCCGCTGTTATCATTATTAGATGGCCTTAAGCCATATTTATTGTAATAAGTTCTCTTTGAGACACCGATGTAATAAGTGTGTGATTGCTAGTCTGTTATAAATCCTTCGAAGTACTGTGTGGTGTCAGCATTACTGATCCAGGGATGACACCGGAGCACAGAGAGTTGACCATCTGAGGTCGGGTCGCTACAGAGATGGTATCAAAGCACACGCTGACTGTAGGACACGACCACTAAGTTAAAGCCATAGATCACTATTCTCCTCTCATTTTCTAACTCCTCATCTTTTCTACTCTTTTAGGATGACGGACGCGAAGATCAAGTACGCTCAACCGGATGAAGGCACACCTTTTGGATTTCACTTGAAGGAAGTCACCAAGTACCTGAACATTTGACTACCAAGCTTCACCGGGACCTTCAACGCCACTCTGCCTGAAGAGGAGCGCTGGAAGATTCAAGCCCACGTTCCAGGAAGGACATTCGCGCCAATCACGAAGCCCATAGATAGTGTTTTCAGTGCACCAACCTGGAGTCTGGGAAAGAGCATGGCAGATCATATCACCATGGGACGCATTGGAGAAGTTTATCAAGAAGACCTCAAGGACATTATCTACCAGATTTGCGGACGCCGAGATGAACAATGGGAGATAGTCAGCACCAAGAAGGATAGATCCATTGCAGCTTTCATCCAGGAGTTAAACCAGCACATCCGACGCCACGAGAACCAGATGTGCAATGACATGATAGAGTTGAAGAATGCAAAGGAAAGGATCATCGAGCTAGAAGGAGAACTGAAGGCTACACGCAAGGACTACATGGACGAGATCGTAGCTCTAGCAAGTCACAATCACGATCTTAAGCAGGAGATTGAAGAACTCAAGGGGAAATTAGCATCCAAGAAGGAGGACAAGTACGTCGCATGTCCGGACAACTACATCATCATCGACGACACCGATTCGGATCCAAGTGAACCTGACTTTAAAGACGAAGCTGGAGCGGACATCATGGAGTCTTCCACCGATTCAAATTTCTAGATGACCACCAAATATTAGTAGCATTTCCCCCATGTATGCATTATAGTTCGAGCACTTTTGCGATAGTTCTAGACCGTTTGTAAGCCCTTGTTTGAATTGAATGAAGTGATTTTGTGCGCATTTGTCTCATGTGCATTTGGGTAGTGTTTTCTCCTTAGACCTCACTCTATTCTTAATTCTCATCTTTTCTAAAACCCTCAGATGCCTCCGAGACGTGACAATGGATTTCCACCGGAGCTCACTCAGTTGATCCAGCAGCAGAATCAATTGATGCAGTTGTTAGTCAAGAACCAGCAGAGCAACAACAACAACAACAACAACAACAACAACAACAACAACAACAACAACAACAACAACAACCCTCCACCGCCGCCACCTGTTGATCACCTAACCCGTTTCCTTAGGCTGAATCCGCCGGTGTTCTCCAGTAGCACCGAGCCAATAGTAGCCGACGATTGGCTCCGCAAGACAGGTAGGGAGTTGACCACTGCAGGATGCACAGATGTTGAGAAAGTGAAGTTTGCCGCTCATCAGCTGGACGGACCGGCGGCAACATGGTGGGAGAATTTCACAGCCACTTACCTAGTTGACATTGTCACATGGGTTCAGTTTCAGCAAGCTTTCCGCACTGCCCATGTTTCAGCAGGAGCTATGGCCATGAAGAAGCGTGAGTTTCGCAACTTACGCCAAGGAGGAAGGACAGTTGGCTAGTACGTTGATGACCTCAGCAAGTTAGCACGTTATGCCCCAGATGACGTTGCTACGGATGGAGCTAAGCAGGAGAAGTTTCTAGAAGGACTGAATGATGAGCTAAGCATGCAGTTGATGGTAGCAAGTTTCAACAACTACCAGGAGTTGGTAGATCGTGCCATCATGATTTAAGGGAAGCAACAACAGATTGAGAACCGCAAGAGGAAGTATGGACAAGGGAAGTAGAACTCTGGAGCCCAGCAGAAGTCCCGTTTTACCCCTAAACCGGGAGTTCAGTTTCAGCATACCCATGGAGGAGGTAGTTCGCACAACCATAATGGCCACAAGAATGGTAATGGGAATGGAGGAAGCAACGGCCAGAACCGTACCACCCCATCAACCCCAGCCAAGAGAGATCTGAGTCAAGTCACCTGTTTCAAGTGTTCCAAGACCGGACATTATGCCAATGAATGTCCCGAAGGCCAAAATGGAAATGGAAGCTCTGGAAAGAAGCCAAACCCTTTCAACAGGGGACAGGTGAACCACGTTAATGTGGAGGAGGTTGAAGCTCAGCCTGATGCAGTAATCGGTAAGTTTTTGGTTAAGTCATTTACTGCACTCGTTCTTTTCGATACTGGTGCATCACATTCATACATATCAAGGGGATTTGTGGAAAAATATAACCTGCCCACTAGGGTTCTTAAAACACCTATGCTAGTAAGCTCGCCAGGAGCAGAGTACATGGCCAGACAAGGATGTTTTCAAGTGCCATTAAGTATAGGAAGGCATGTTTTCCCAACGGATTTGATTATTCTGGAATCCCAAGGTCTGGATGTAATTCTCGGTATGGATTGGCTGTCGATGTATGGAGGAAACATCGATTGCGCCAGTAAGACAATTTTGCTCACAACGCCAGAAGGAAGAAGGATCAAGTATGTATCCCGACATACGCCAAACAGGACACAAGTAAATTCTTTGTCAGGAGTTGTGCAGGAAGAAGTACCAGTGGTGAAGGATTTCCCTGATGTATTTCCTGAGGAATTGCCAGGAATGCCACTTGATAGAGATATCGAGTTCTTAATTGAGCTTTTGCCAGGCACTGGGCCAATATCGAAGAGACCGTACAGGATGCCCGCACAGGATTTGGCGGAAATTAAGAAGTAGATTAAGGAGTTATTGGAAAAAGGTTACATTCGCCCAAGTTCTTCGCCTTGGGGATCACCCGTACTTCTAGTGGAGAAGAAGGATGGACCGTTAAGAATGGTTGTTGATTACCTTGGATTGAATGAAGTAACCATCAAGAACAAGTACCCACTGCCAATGATAAATGATCTGCTTGATCGTTTGCAAGGAGCTAAAGTGTTTTCCAAGATCGATTTGCGATCAGGGTACCATCAGTTGAAGATTCGAGAACAGGACATACCCAAGACAACTTTTACCACGAGATACGGATTGTATGAGTGTACCGTTATGTCATTTGGACTGACTAACGCACCTGCCTATTTTATGAACCTGATGAACAAGGTATTTATGGAGTTCTTGGATAAGTTCGTCGTAGTGTTCATTGATGACATTCTGATTTTCTCAAAGAATGAAGAGGAGCATAAGGAACATTTGCGTTTGGTTTTGGAGAAACTAAGGGAACATCAGTTGTATGCCAAATTCAGCAAATGTGAGTTTTGATTAAAGGAAGTTGGATTTCTTGGACATGTTATATCCGGAGAAGGGATAGCAGTTGACCCCAAAAAGGTTGAGACCGTAACCGAATGGGAAGCACCAACGACAGTTGGAGAGATTCGGAGTTTTCTTGGACTCGCAGGATACTACCGGAGATTTATTGAGAATTTCTCAAGGATTGCAAAGCCCATGACTGAATTGTTGAAGAAGGATACCAAGTTCAATTGGACTGAGGAATGTGAGGCCAGTTTTCAGGAGTTGAAGAAACGATTGGTTTCCTCACCAGTATTGATTCTGCCAGATCAGAACAAGGATTATGAGGTGTATTGCGACGCTTCATGTCGAGGACTTGGAGCAGTGCTTATGCAGGAAGGAAGAGTTGTTTCGTATGCCTCACGACAACTGAAACCTCATGAATTAAATTACGCTACGCATGATTTAGTGCATGCATTGAAGACATGGAGACATTTTCTCATTGGGAATCATTGTGAGGTGTACACGGATCACAAGAGTTTGAAGTACATTTTCACGCAGAAGGAGTTGAACCTCAGACAAAGGAGATGCTTGGAGCTCATCAAGGATTATGATATGAGATTGCATTACCATCCCGGAAAGGCTAATGTAGTAGCCGACGCATTGAGCCGTAAGAGCCATGTCAATACCCTAATGACGGGAGAAATACCAAGGGAGTTAGCAGAAGATCTTCGTGAACTATGTTTGGAGATAGTCCCGAGAGGCTATGTAGCAGCATTGGAGATTCAGTCAACATTGATGGATAAAATCAGAGAGGCTCAGAAGTCTGACAAAGAGATTGCTTCTATATAGGAGAAAATGAGCGAAGGAAAAGCAAAGGGATTTCGTGAGGATGAGCACGATACCCTATGGTTTGAGGACCGTATTTATGTGCCAAATGACCCGGAGATCAGGAAGTTGATTCTGCAAGAGGCACATGATTCACCCTATTCGATTCACCCCGGAAATACCAAGATGTATTTGGATTTGAAGGAAACTTTCTGGTGGACCGGAATGAAGAAGGATATTGCAGCATATGTAGCAGTTTGTGATGTGTGTCATAGAGTAAAAGGAGAACACCAGAAGCCAGCCGGATTGTTACAACCATTGCCGATACCCGAATGGAAGTGGGATAAGATAGGCATGGATTTTATCACAGGACTACCCAGGACGAAGGCAGGCTATGACTCGATATGGGTAGTAGTTGATCGTTTGACGAAGGTAGCTCATTTCATCCCAGTAAAGACCACTTACACCAGTGCTAAGTTGGCAAAGATATACATGACCAGGATCATTTGTTTGCATGGAGTTCCAAGGAGTATCGTATCAGATAGAGGAACCCAATTTACCTCAAAGTTTTGGAATCAGTTGCATGAAACTTTAGGAACCAGACTAGAGTTCAGCACAGCTTTTCACCCACAGACGGATGGACAGACTGAGAGAGTCAATCAGATTTTGGAAGATATGCTGAGAGCTTGTGCACTAGATTATGGGTCTAGTTGGGACGATAACTTGCCGTATGCGGAGTTTTCTTATAACAACAGTTACCAAACCAGTTTGAAGATGGAACCTTTCGAAGCCTTATACGGAAGGAGGTGCAGGACACCGTTGTCATGGGACGAAGTTGGAGACCGTCAGTTCTTTGGACCAGATTTGATTAAGGAGTCTGAACAGAAGGTTAAGTTGATTCGCGATAGGCTCAAGGTAGCCCAATCCAGGCAGAAGAGCTACGCAGATTATAAACGCAAGGAGACAGTTTATGAAACCAGAGACAGAGTTTATCTTCGAGTATCCCCACTTCGAGGAGTTAAGCGCTTTGGAGTTAAGGGAAAATTAGCACCGCGTTTCGTTGGACCGTATAAGATTTTGCAACGTATGGGAGAAGTCGCTTATAAGTTGGAATTACCAGAGGGACTGTCAGGAGTTCATGATGTATTCCATGTTTCTCAGCTGAAGAAATGTCACGCCGAGATGGCGGAGGTACCGCTAAGAGATACAGTGCCGCTTGAAGCGATTCAGTTGAAGGATGACTTAACGTATGAAGAGAAACCAGTCAAGATTCTCGATTTTGCCAGCAGGGTTACCCGCAGCAAGGTTATCAAGTTTTGCAAAGTTCAGTGGAACCACCACTCAGAGGATGAAGCCACCTGGGAGAGAGAAGAAGATTTGCTCAAGGACCACCCTCACCTATTTTCTATCCAACCTGAATCTCGAGGGCGAGATTCATCCTAAGGGGGGTAGGTTTGTAACATCCCAAATTTTCAATTTGGAATGGTATACATTAGATCATCATGCATATCATATTTTCTTACATTTTGATCGATCCTAGAAATTTCACGCAACTCAAGGATCCCTCGGAGAGAGTTGGAGATTTCGTTATTTTCATATTTGAGTTTTCTCAAATTTTGAAAAGAGGATCATTTGAGTTTATTTATTTCATCTTCAATTATTTTTCCAATATCAAAGACATAAGAGAGGAATAACATGACTTTCCCAAATTTAGGAAAAATGAAGATTTAATAAATAAATCAAATTTTGGATTTTCCGGAGTTTATTTGCATTTTATTTGCATTAGGAAAAAATGCGTGTTTTCAAAATATTGCATCTAGGCCCCGAGTAAAAGTTCATTTTGTTCGACTCATTTTTAGGAGTCGGGGAAAATTTACTTCGTAAATTTTGGAGTTCGTTTGATTTTCTTTTCTTCATTTTTCTCCGCGCGAAACTATAAAAAAAAATCCGCAGCGCCCGACTGGGCCAAGGGCCCAGCCGCCCCTCCCCGCGCAGCCGCGCCGCCGCCGCCGGCCGAATCCGAGGAGGATTCCTCCTCCTCCTCCCCCCCTTGCCTTGCCCCCTCCCCCAAGCCACCTCCCCTCCCCTATTTAAATACCCCCCTCTCCCCTCTCCTCCCCACACCGCCGCCGCACCCCCGCCCCGCAGCAGCAGCAGCAGCAGCTCGCGCCGCAAGCAGCCGCCGCCACCAGCGCCCACCGCCGCCGCCTGCCGCCGCCGCCCCCGCGCAGCGCCGCTGCCCCGCGGGCCCGCCGGAGCCCCGCCGAGGTAGCCGCCGCCCGCGCCACCCCTCGCCTCGGTTCGGTTTTTTTAAAACCGTTCCGGTTTCTTTTTCGTGTTTCGGTTTTTTTTAAAAACCCTAGATCGGTTTTCGTTTTTTTCGGTTTTGTTATTTAGCGAGCGTTCGCCGGACCGTTCATCTTAACGAACGTGATCACCGGTTATTCTCGGTTAACGAAGGTCCGTTCGTTTAACCGTTCTTCGTTTTCCTTTTCGTCGGATTTATTCCGCGATTTTCTAATCGCGATTTCAGATCCGATCGTCGTTCTAGTTTATCTTCTCGCTCGTTTATCGAAATCAGGTGATTCAAGCGCCTGGAGTTTCGTTTCAAAACCGCCGTTCCGACTAATCAACTTAAACAAGTGTTTTGCTGCTGTAAAATTTGACCTAGTTTCAATTTGCTAGAACCGAGTTGTTTTGTTCCGCCGTTTGTTTTCTGTTACTTTGTTCAGTTTGATTTCTCTTTGCCACCGGAGTTCGTAAGTTAAACTTTGGGGTTCGCTCTCTTGTTCGAGTTTTACCTGTGCATTAGATGAGTACTTATTGTATGCTTGTTGTTTGTCTGCGATAGATTACCCGGAGTGCGCCGCCTGTTATTTCGAAGCTCTAGGTTTCGCGGATCATCAGCAAGGTAAGTAACACTTTGATCATACCCCTTTTCTACTACCCAGTTTTATTGCATTAGATCAATCCTCAAACACTGCATGATTTGGATCTAATTAAATTGAGGGATGGGAAGTAGATGAGGTAGTACCTATTACCTATTTTACTTATGAAACCTTTGGGAGTTACTTCTACGTTTTCTTATTATGCCATGCTATGCTAGTAGGCGTGGATTGGGTGAGTGATATCCATGACAGATGTGAGTATTGTTAATTAATGGTTTATCTAAGGTGGCAACTTGAATACACATCTGGGTGGATTGAGGCACCTGGTTTCTATCATGACTTGCCTGTTTCTTTTTGGACCGCCACCCAGGCTCAAAGGGATCATAAGATCATTCATGCTAGTAACTTCCGTGTGCAGCCACAAGCCATTATGGGCTCTGGCATAGTTGATTAAGTCGTGCGAACTCTTACAGGGTAGACTAGCAGATGTAGGGGAAAGTAGGTGTACCGGTCTATCTAACGTAAGGTGCTAGCGCTTTTAAAAGACTATGTCTCGGTCATCCGTTTCTCAAACACCATGTAGTGCGAGAAACCAAACGGAGGCGATCGAGTCTTGTGGGGAAAAGTGCGCAAACCTCTGCAGAGTGTACAAACTAATCATGATTAGCCGTGTCCCCGGTTATGGACAATTTGAGTATCTAGTACTTGAATATCATGTGAATCTCATCATGTTACTTCTAAATTAATATTGTTGGGTTATTGATGATTACTTTCAATTGGGATTGAGGATGTTGTCAACCGTTCTCAATGTTTAACAACCACCATGATAGTTAAATAAATTTATTCCTTTGCAGTAGGGAAAAATTGGCTTTACGCAAACTGTAACCATAGAGCTATCCACCAGCCATACATGCATGTAGTATAGCTCATTACTGTTCATTACTCCCTATGTGTTACATTGCTAGCATATTCCATGTGCTGACCCGTTTTGGGCTGCAACTTTCATGTTGCAGACTTTTCAGACGACGAGTAAGGTGCTTTTTTAGGTCGTGGTTCTATACTCAGTGATGCCGTTGGAGTTGATGGACTCACTTATCTTCCAAGTCTTCCGCTGTTATCATTATTAGATGGCCTTAAGCCATATTTATTGTAATAAGTTCTCTTTGAGACACCGATGTAATAAGTGTGTGATTGCTACTCTGTTATAAATCCTTCGAAGTACTGTGTGGTGTCAGCATTACTGATCCAGGGATGACACCGGAGCACAGAGACTTGACCATCTGAGGTCGGGTCGCTACAGCATGAAAGATAGCAATTGAGACACAAAGAGAGCATCATATAGAATATGAAAAACACATGTAAGTCTAACATAGTTCCTATGCATAGGTATCTTATAAGCAAACAAATTATCAAGGCAAGCAAAAACTAGCATATGCATGGAATAAGAAAGAAACAGTAGCAATCTCAAGATGACGAGAGGTAATTTAGTAACATGAAAATTCCTACAACCATATTTTCCTCTCTCATAATAATTACATTTAGGATCATAATGAAATCCAACAATATAGCTATCACATAAAATTTTCTCTTCATGATCCACATGCAAGCAAAGTCAACACTCTTCCGAAATAGTGGGATTATCATAAAATAAAGTCATGACCTCTCCAAACCCACTTTTATCAAAAACCTCATAAGATTGAATATTATCCACATATGTGGGATCTAAACTTGACACTCTTCCGAACTCACATTCAGTATTATTGCAAACATTATTATCAATCTCATATTCATCATGGGGCTTAAGTAAAATTTCAAGATTATAAGAAGAATCACCCCAATCATGATCATTGCAACAAGTAGTGGACATAGCAAAACTAGCATTCCCAAGCTTAGGGTTTTGCATATTATTAGCACAATTGATATTAATAGAATTTATAATAAAATCATTGCAATCATGCTTTTCACTCAAGGAGTTATCGTCAATCACTTCATAAATTTCTTCTTTTAGCACTTCATCACAATTTTCAGATTCACGAATTTCAAGCAAAACTTCATAAAGATAATCTAGTGCACTCAACTCACTAGCAATTGGTTCATCATAATTGGATCTCTTAAAAAGATTGGCAAGTGGATGAGGATCCATAAACTTTGCTTCTGATTTTCAAGAAACACACAATTATACCAAGAAAACGAGCAAACAAACCAAGTAAGACATAAGGCAAACGAAAAGACGAACGAAAGAAAGGCAAATAAAAATGCAAAAAAAATCAAAAACCGTTTTAGAAGTGGGGGAGAGGAAATCGAGAGGAAAATGGCGAATAATGTAATGCAAGAGATGAGAGTTTAGGATGGGTACTTGGTATGTCTTGACTTGGCGTAGATCTCCCCTGCAACGGCGCTAGAAATTATTCCTCCTACTTCTTGAGCTTGCGTTGGTTTTCCCTTGCAGAGGAAAGGGTGATGCAGCAAAGTAGAGATAAGTATTTCCCTTAGTTTGAGAACCAAGGTATCAATCCAGTAGGAGACAACGCACAAATCACCTAATACCTACACAAACAATCAAACAACATCCACCCAACGCGATAAAGGGGTTGTCAATCCCTTCACGGTCACTTGCAAAAGTGAGATCTAATAGAGATAGATAAAACAGTAAAGTAAATATTTTTGGTATTTTTGGTTTATAGATAGGAAAGTAAACGACTGCAAAATAGTAGATTGGAAACTAATATTGTAGATCGGAAACTTATATGATGGAAAATTGACCCGGGGGCCATAGGTTTCACTAGAGGCTTCTCCCAAGTTAGCAAATAATACGGTGGGTGAACAAATTATTGTCGTGAAATTGATAGAAAAGCACAAAGTTATGACGATATCTAAGGCAATAATTATGAAATATAGGCAGCACGTCTGTATCAAGTAGACCGGAATGATTCTGCATCTACTACTATTACTCCACACATCGACCGACTCCTGCCTGCATCTAGAGTATTAAGTTCATGAAGAACAAAGTAACGCATTAAGTAAGATGACATGATGTAGAGGAATTAACTTAAGCAATATGATGAAAACCCCATCTTTTCATCCTCGACGGCAACAATACAATATGTGTGTTGTTGCCCCTACTGTCACTAGGAAAGGACACCGCAAGATTGAACCCAAAGCTAAGCACTTCTCCCATTGCAAGAAAAACCAATCTAGTTGGCCAAACTAAACCGATACTTCGAAGAGGATTACAAAGATATCAAATCATGCATATAAGAATTCAGAGAAGATTCAATTAATAATCATAGATAAGTTGATCATAAATCCACAATTCATCGAATCTTGACAAACACATCCTAAAAGAATATTACATCGGGTAGATCTCCAAGAACATCGAGGAGAACATGGTATTGAGAATCAAAGAGAGAGAAGAAGCCATCTAGCTACTAGCTATGGACCCGTAGGTATGAGGTAAACTACTCACGCTTCATCGGAAGGGAAATAGAGTTGATGTAGAAGCCCTCCATGATCGAATCCCCCTCCGGCAGGGTGCCGGAAAAGGCCCCTACACTACAAAAAAATACACTTCCGTGATGATACGTGTTTGTCGCAATAGGTCACGTTTTCTGTCATGCATGTACATCCATGACAAATTTATGACAGGATCAAGATAGTCATACCTGTGCTGTCATAGAAGTGTTCCATGGCATTACCAAAATTATCATCACGGAAGTGTCCACTTCCATGATGATAAATCGTGCGTCACAGAAGTGGTTTCGTCAAGGGTGACCGACACGTGGCATCCACCGTAACAGAACATCGTTAAGCTATCGGGTCCGGTTTCGGATTCGATAACCCGTTAACAGCCCCGACTATATGACCGAGCTGTTCATAATTTGATTGGCACATTCATGGGCCGGGGTCTATTTCGGCCTGCTGTCGGCCCGTGAGCTGTTCGGCATGTTTCAGGCCCAACCAACTTTTCAGCCTCCTAAAGGCCCATTGAGTTTTCTTGGGAAAATAGGGCCAGCGGTTTACTTGGCCTATTAAAGGCCCAAATCTACTAGTGAGCTAGTTTACATTTAGGCCTGTTAACGGACCAAGATGACGGGGCACATGATGCGGATCATACATGGTGATTTGCATGACGGCCCGATTATGTACCGTAATTTTATGGTTTGGCCGGTTTACTGCGAAGACAGGACATATATACAGTAAAATAACTGCAGCATCGTGAATAAGAAAAAAGCTAGACTATACAATAAAGAAATTACGACATATTACATCCACTGGGCATCAAAGTTCGCCACTATGATAATAAAGCACAAGCAGACAGAAGATTACATACGCTGGGCATCAAAGATCGCCAACCGTGCAACTAAACATGCCGACAAAATAATATACAAAACCGACATCCCTTCAATAGAGTTCAAGAAAGGATAGCCCTGCTCAGGAGCTGCAGCACAAGCAGCTGAGCAAGCTGGTGAGACTGCACTTGTTTGACATGATAAACAAGCAGACAGATGACAGCTTTTGCACATACAAGTATCAGTGCTGACAATTCATCACATTTCTTACTGACGAATAAAGTGACACAGTTTAAAATAGCATTAACACAATATGGTATTGTTCAGGTCAAGACATGGCAGCAAATGACATTGTGAAGGAGTTGGCAGCTTCACGACACCACTGGATTACAGATCAAGAACTCATAAGTATCAATGGTTAGTGTGCTGTCAAATTATCCCATTTCAGATTGGCAAAATAAGATCACTTGCTCTGTATAGTTTAATTTACATGGTATGAAGAAGGAACTTGGTTGTGCAACTGAAAACTTAAATTGAGAAGGACAAACTTTTGTTTATGAGCTGGAGTACATAATAAACTTTAAACATGCAATTTGATGCAAACACCAAAAATAAACAGTTGTTGCAGTCATGCCTAACCAAATATACACAGCAAAGTTTGAAGGCTTGAGAAAGACAAACTTACATTATTGGTGAAGGCAGGCTCTATAAAGCCCTTGTCCATGCTGATGGGGGGGGGGGGGCAATTCAAGAAGTTTACCACAGAATCTTCTTCATAAGCATTGCCTTTATTCTACATTTTGTTAAGAGTAAATATAGATATGACAATATAAGAAAAAATGGAGAATATTTAAGATAAGATGAAGAGTGATGCTACATAACCAAGTAGCTATAAATGTAAGTACAGCGATACAGGCAAAAGGTACAACCAAGAGCAATGTAGAGCTAAACTTCTTCAGTACCATCGGTGTTATCCAACCTTATGGTAAGAGTAAATATATATCTTATGTGTAGAAAATGGAGGGCAAAGGAAAATAATCTGCAAAGTGGTGGTACATGAACAACTACCTCTCAATATGAGTACACTGATAAAGGACAGGAGGTACTTACAAGAACAATGCAGAGCTAAAAAAATTCATTGGCATTGGATATATTTTACACTAATGTAACCATTCATACAGATCAAATAATATGGAGCGAACAATTGATAAGCAAGCTATCATGCATACTGCTATCACATAATGAACCAGGTATGTATGCAAGTACAGTGATACAAGACAACAGGTACTAACAAGAGCAAAGCAGCGGGCAGCATATTTGCGATATCGTATCGTTCTTTTCAAACGGAATTCTTTTTCGAGCAGATTTCCTATAAAAAAGATCCGTAAGGCACATGCGGAAAAGTAGAAGTTCAAATTGTCATGCGATATCATAGACAGTACGTCATCCTCGGAATGAGACCAGTGCATAACAAGGTTTTTCCATTCATTGTCTTCTAAATTTAGCACAGGAGACTTCACCAGAAATTCGTTTATAGACTTGCCATCAAAGTGTGATTTCCTCAGGTAACACCAATACTGCTGCAATGCTTCCTTGAAAAGCGCAAGCAAGCTTTGCTCGTCATGACTATGCAGATTGACCCTCGCCTACTTACAACAATGTAATGTAAATCATTGATGTGTTCAATAAACAAAAAACAGGAAAATAATCACCATGAATAATAGCACTTACACGTAAGTGGGACAGGAAGATGTGAAAATGGTGTTTGTCTTCACTATAATCTTCCAATGATGGGAATATATGCACGTAGTCCCTAACAACATTGAAAGCATTGTCTTTTAAACTGGGAATAACTGGAATGGGGTTCCAATCTGCAGGAATTGGCCGTCTATGCAGTTGGGATAGGTCTTCGGCCGGTGGACTTGTTGTACTTTTTGCTGGAGTGGGATTTTTCTATGGTACGGCTGGTGCTATGGCAACTAAAATCGGCATACCTTTTGCTGGAGTGCAGGTCCTGTGTGGTGGGGCTAGCGGTGTGGCTAGTGAAGTATGGGTACAGTCTGCTGGAGTCGGTCCTACGTTTTGTGTCACTGGTTGTACAGCCAAAATAAGTGGGGTGCTGTCGATTTCTCCGGCACAGCCACATTTTTCAAGGACTTTGCTGGTGCTCCTTCAGGTTCAGCAATCACCCTCTTCCTTTTTGATGTCTGATGCACAAGAACAACATTTGAGTGAAAAAACATGGTATGATGACAGATGGAATATGTATTGATAATGGATGGGCATGGCATCTCGACATATATGATGAGTAAACTAAGCAGATGGCGGTGCAACAAAGTAGAAGAAATGCAAGACAACATATGCAAGATACGCGCAATCAATAAAACCTTCCCAAATTAGAGCAGGCACCTTGATGGATGAACATGACATGCCATATGCCTTTGACTCCTCAAGGTTAGAATAGTCATTAGGATCATATTCTGAACAAGAATCTACAGGTGGGGAGCGTATGATTTTCATTGCATCCAGAATGTCACTCAATGCCTTGGTGCCAATTTTGTAAGTCATTGCAGTGTTCCACAATATTCTTCTGATGCGCGGATTCTAATATTCACTGTAATTATATATAATATCTGAGAACCATGAAAACATAAATAGTTGTGAGATTATCTTTGTAATGCAGAGGATATTCTAATATAGGGGCGCCCCTGTAAACACTTGTGTGCTATCACTGGATTCTGATGAGAGAGCTCATGTGTGCTGTAATATGGTGCGTGCATTTGTATAATCTGGCACAAGTACACAAAAAGTAGGCTCCAGAAGTAAGGATAGTTGGCAGATGATAGGTTCAAATATACTGTATAGAGAATTTATTGCCAAACCATGATAACAAGAGCACACAACAACTAGGCAGATCATAGTGTACATAAAAGGGGTACACTATAACCACGATATATAAATCGGGAAAGTGGAACTGGCTTGAAAATATGGTGTTGTATTGCCTCTAGTAATTGAAAGCCTATCGATCAAGTACATGCCAGCTCTATCAGTTGTTGACTGCAGATGTCCCTGCTCCCCTTCCTGACAAGGAACATACTATATGTACTAAATACAGAATAACAAAAGAGGAACATGTTAAAGAACAGAAGAGGAAGCATATTCTTGAGGTTCCGCTTAATTGCATACAATGTTGGTTACCCACTCATGATGAATCACAACGCCCAAAGAAATGCAATTCCATGTTGTCTCTCTATATGTGGCAATTTTGAACAAGAGTCATTAGGGTCATATTCTGAACAAGAGTCAACAGGTGGGGAGCGTATGAGTTTCATTGCATCCAGAATGGCACTCAATGCCTTGGTGCCAATTTTGTAAGTCATTGTGGTGTTTAGCTTCAAGAGTGGACTGCTGCTAGTGCGACACAAAGCAGCTACACAGATCATAGTGTAGATATAACGGGAAAACCATAAGCATCAGAGTAAAATTAGCAAAGTGGAACTTGCTGGAATATATGTGCTAGTATTGCCGGTACGGCTAGAAAGACTTCGGATACCAGCTCTCTTCAATTGAAGGTGCGGTACTGTTAATATCAGTGTAACTCTCAAAGGCGACACAGCTCCCCGCATTTTCTTGCTATTCTTATAGGATTCAAGTGGGCAGGCCACTACAAATCCTATTCCCATGTTTACAAAATCCTACGAATCAAAGAGGCCCAACGAGTTCAAAGTGTCCATACCAACCGACCATATAGACCTCTACACTGCAAATGTCCTTGCTCATATTCACTACAAGGAACATACTATACTACTATCATACTCCCTTCGTTCCAAAATATAAGTCTTGGTAGAGATTCCACTATGGATCACATACAGATGTATCCAGATACATTTTAGAGTGTAGATTCACTCATTTTTCTCCATATGTAGTCCATGGTGGAATCTATACAAAGACTTGTATTTAGGAACGGAGAGAGTACTTATTAAAGAAGAACGGAAGATGAACATGGTAAAGAAGAGCAAGCAGATTTTGGATAATAAAATGTTCGTTGCGCAGTGCCCACACATGATGAACCAGAGCGCATTAAGAAAGCAACTCCCTGCTGTCTCTCTATATGTGGTGCACGTGCTTTTTTGAAAGTAAAGTAGGAACATTAGCTGACCAATTAAATGTTATATGTTTTAGTAATATCAGCATCATATCAGATTTGTACTTGAGCAACAAGTTTGGAATTATGAGTGGCACGTTGTTTAGCTTGATGGATTCAGTAGCAGTGCTAAGCAGGTACGATGATGGTACTGAATATAAAGGCATGCCTACATTTGGTTCAGTCGACCATTTCAGGCGGTTGGATGAAGATCCTACGTCTCCTAACCCTTCTTCTTCCTCGTCTCTGATTCTTCCCATACAGAACACCACACGGGCCACCGGCCGGACCATCGGCCCCCATCGCGTGTGTTCCTCCGCCACCCCAACCCCCAACCCCGCCCCTACCCGCGTCGAGTTTTCTTCGTTCGGCGAGGCCCCACCATCGCCCCCAACAACCAAAGTCCCCACCCGAGCCCCTTCGTTCGCACCAGCAAACTCCGGCGAGCTCTGAAAAATCGACTGACCCAATTTTCAAATTTAGTCTACTGTGATTTAACTAGTGTGGAATATAAAAGGGGAAAACCATAAGCATTGGGAGTATAGTGTTGAGCGTTCCATGGCGGATCTGAAGGTGCAAACCGGACAAAGGCAACTTCGCAACCAATGTCTGCTCTCAACTAGCAAGTAAGTGATGGACAAGAAATCAGAGTAAAGCAGTGGCGATCTATTTTCTTGCTGCGATCAATAAGTTGAGCAGATACGAAGGAGTACTGCCTCTGGTGCGGCGCAGTGTATGCATCTGCAGAGAATTTGACGGTGCTACGGTAGGATGGCTCTCGACGGCGTGGAAGCAGATCTAGGAGGGTAGAAGGTGGCGGCAGGGCGCGGTTGACGAGACGTTCATAGGAGCGGCGCCGGCAAGGTGGACGACGGCGGGGATGAAGCGAGAGGACGGGATGCAAGGATCCCGGTCCGAAGCCGTGGATGAGAGAGTTCGATCTCTTGTAACGGACGGCGGCGTCAGGGTATCGGCTCCGGCATGGTGGAGGAGGATGGCGGTGGATGGGGTGGTGGACGGCGGCGTCGGGGTATCGGCTCCGGCATGGTGGAGGAGGACGGCGGTGGATGGGGTGGCGGACGGAGGAGACTGGGGTGGAGAGGGTGTTTTGGCGCCCACGGAGTATGAATGGGGAAATGGAAGTGGAGAGCAACGGGGGAACCATGTCTTCAGGGCGCGCTTGTCTCAAATGCGAGGAAATTTACAAACTTAGCCCCCGTTTCAAATTTCCTACATCACAACAATATTAGTCGGTTGGGGATAGGACGGTAATCTTGCATACACCGAATATTTGCCGACGAGAGTTTGTTTTTGGCGCCCACCGTGTATGAATCAGGGAGGGAGTCGATTTCGGCCGAGGACACACTGTGTTTTGGCGCCCACCGTGTATGAATCCAGGTGAGAGGCGGTTATGTCACGTTTGTCGGTGTACTAAAGTAGGGGTACCTTAGTACCCCAGACTTGTGCACGGGCAGTTGTAGCACCCTGCGGCAAGGCCCGCCCAGGAAGCGCCAAGAGAAGACCAAGCATTCAAGACAAGGCCCCCGGCAAGAGGAGCTTGCCGGGCCAAGAAGACAAGGCCCCCGGCAAGAGGAGCTTGCCGGGACGACTGAGCCCATGAAATGCCATCCAAGAACAAAGTATACGAGACAGAAGATCGAGACCCCGACAAGAGGAGCTTGTCGGGAAGGCCGAACCCAGGCACCACAAGAGAAGCCCGCCACGGCGCGCTATGCGCCCCGGCAAGGCCTGATAGCCGGCAAGCTATCGGGCACAGGAAGACGACCCCCGCGGCAAGCCACTTGCCGCGGAAAATCGCCACCTCAGGACTGCGCTCCGGCTCGCCCGTCCACGCGTCGCTCCGGGGCTTCCCCCAAGGGCACGTGGCGGGGCACCGCGCAGCCTGGGGCGCGCGGTGGCATGCAGCCGCCATCGTGGCAAACGGTGGCGCACCCAACGGTCCGCCTCGGTGCTGTCCGGGCGACCGTGACGGGCATTTAATGCCCTCGTCCCCTACCATCAGAAGTAGGTATGATACCACTGTGCCGCACTGTAGCGCCACTGTGCCCGCACTGTTACAGCTACCACCCCTTTTACACTTTTACCCCTTTCTCTTACGTTGACACCTGTCGGTGACCCCTTTGCACTATAAAAGGAGGCCCGTGTGCAACGTAGAGGAGGTTCCGGGGGGTTCCGGGGGGTTCCAGGGGGTTCGGAGATTCGGCACCCAGACAGCCATACGCTCGGAGCAGCTAGCTCCCCAAGCTCCCGAGCTCCCCAGTTCAATACAACCAAGCAGGAGTAGGGTTTTACGCGTCCATCGCGGCCCGAACCTGGGTAAACCGCCCATGTGCTCGCCTCGATCTGCTCTCTGTGCTCCCTCGCCCCCCTCACTGGACAACGGAAGGGGCTTCGGCCCCATAGGTGCTCGCGGGGGACGCGGTCCGCCCCGACATCTTTGGCGCGCCAGGTAGGGTGTCGCGTCGAGGTTGTGCGGATCTGATTCAGGCGAACGCTGGTAAGTTCAGGTATGGACAGGTACCTTTCCGCCCCGCTCCGCGGGGCGGAGGCATTCCTCCCTACGGAATCGTGCACGGCCCTCCTCGAGTACCCACTCACGCAGAGTTCGGGCAAGAAGCAGCTGCTCCTTGAGGAGGGCCGCCTTCCGGCCGCTGGGCGAACCGATCGCTTCCAGCGAACCCTGCGCCGCTCCTGTAGCCGCAGCGGTTAGCGCCGGAAGCCGCGAAAAAGGCGACCTCGTTCTTCGGCGCGCTTCGTCCGCCAAGATCCAAACGAGTCGACGCCAACCGTGGGAGGAGTTTCGCCAGCGCGGATGCCGGAACCCGTTCCGTCAACCAACCTCCCTGCCCAAGTCTTGCCGCAGTTGCATGTGATCCTTGGTGCAGGGGCGGGCGCAGACCCCGCGCATCAGTGAAAGCTCCTATGCTTTGCGCTTTTTGCCTTTTACATGCTCCTCTTCGTTATTTGCATGTATTATTTGGCATCCTGCGTAACATGCATGTCCAGTGAGCATCAGCACGCCGAAAGGCCATGTGCTTGCTTCCCTCTTTATTTTCCGAGCGTTCCTCGCGCACGAAGTTTGCCGGGGGAAGGAGATGGGGGAGGAACCAAGTGCTGTCCGAGAAAAAGAAGCCTCGTCGAGGAACGAGCGTTATGCATAAGCTAAGTTATTAGAATTTGAGCAGTTCAGATTCTTAATTTTCGGTTGTCTTCCTTGAACAGTCACACTTTGTATGGAAAACCTGTGCGCGGAGGGACCTGCCCGCGGCTAGCCGCACCCTCACCTTGTTTCGAGTACGCTCAACGATTCAAGCGAGCTGCGATGAGCGTCGCGCCCTTGTTTCGTTTCCGAGCTCACTCAACAAGCTGAGCGCGATTGCGACTGGCTGCGGCGAGGTTGCTTCCCGGTGAGGCCTTGGCCGACAGGCTGCCATAAGCCCAAGGGCCCCTTGCCGGAAAGCTCCCCGGGAGCGTAGGGTGAAAAGCATACAAAGTAAAGGGCCAGGACAAGGAAGATAACAATGCACTGATTGGTTCAGATAAGGTAAAAACCTTACGTAACTTATCACAGTGGTTAATGGGCTCATAACGCCGTGTGCAGCGACAAAAAGGGATAAGATAAAGGAGGCCTAGTCTACGCGTTCGCCCTCAATCCTGGAAATCTTGCCCACTCTGGCGATGATGTCGGCGACCTGCTCCTTCAGCGCCTCCATGTCAGCGTCGGCCGGCAGGCTGCGAAGAACGTTGATGAGGTTTATACCGGGATTGCGGTATACAATCTTCGTCAGCACACGCTCCAAGGTTCCCGCGCAGGCCCGGCGCGTCTCCTCGGCCAGTTGCGCGGGGATCTTCTTCCGAAGATCCGCAAGAGCCGGCGCGACCCCTCTGAAGAAGAGGCTGAGCTTGACGCTGTGAGGGAGGTCCGGGTCCGGAGAGTAGATGAGGTGTTCCAACTTCAACGCCAGCAACTCCTGGTCGATGTTGGATGCAGAAGACACCAGGTCCTCGGTCCACACCGCGACGGTCCGACGGAAGTCCTCGGCCGTGGTGTTGGCGCTCTCCGCCAAGCTTCGCTCCTTGCGGAGCTCCTCCTCCAGCGCGGAGACTTTCAGCTCCAGGGCCTCGATGGAATCCTTGGCGGCCTTCAGCTCGTCGCCCTGCTTGGAGAGACGCGCCTGGAGTTCAGAGTTGGCGTGGGCGTCCTTCTCCCGCTCCGCATTGAGCGCGCCGACCCTCTCCGCGCTCGCCTTCAACGACTCCTCCAGCTGCGCGACCTTGGCGGCAAGCTCCTCCCTGGCGGTCTCCGCGGCAGCCGCGGCGGCTTTCGCCTCTTCCAGCTCCTCGCCAAGGGCCCGCTCCCGAGCGGCGAGTTCCTCCTCGTGGGAGTTGAGATTGGCCTGCAGCTGGGCAAGCGCTCCCTCTCGCCGGGACAGCTCCTCCCCGGCGAGCCGCTGCTGCTCTTCGGCGTCGGCCTTCTGCAGCACCCACTCCTGGTACTCCCCGGCGAGCCTCTCGCGCTCCTCCGCCACGCCGCGGAGGGCAGCTTGGTTGGCGGCGCGGAGCTCCGTCGCACGCTTCTCCATCTCGACGGTGGCCTCCGCGGCGAGGACCTCCCGGGAAGCGAGCTTCGCCTGCCGGGCCCGGTAAAGGGCCAGGAGCCGGCGAAGCAGCTTCTCCTCCTCGGGCTCTTCGGCCCCGCCGGGCGCCCCAACAATCTTCAGGCCCGCGGAGGCGAGGACCTCCCCATCAAGAGCCTCGCCCTCCGCGGGGGCCCGCGCAGAAGAGCCCCATGGCACCTGGATGAAGATGCCATTGGGGGCTTCAAGGTAATAACCCGCCCGCTCCTTTTCGGCGGAGGGGTCGGCGGCCGACGCAGCACCCGATGCTCCTGCTGCCTCCGGGTCGGCAGTGCGACCGCCGTCCCCCTCCCCGGCCGCTGCGGCCGCCGCTGGGGCGGTCTCCTGCGCGGATGGCTCGGCAGCTCCCGCCGCGTCCTCAGCGGCAGGGGCGTCGCCGCTGCCGCCGCGCGCACCCTCCTCCTCCTCGATGTTGATGACCTCCGTCTCCATCTGCTCGGGGGGAGGGGAATCTAGAAGAAGGAGAATAGTGAGCAAAAGAAATTGAAGCAAACATCCAAAAGAAAAGGACGAACCCAAGATGGCTAAGTCACAGAGCTTACCTTGGCGGACGTCATCAGCGGCGGGTTCCCTCGCCGGGGAGCTCTGCCTTGGCGGGGTCACCGCCCTCGCCGGGCTACCCGCCCCTGGCGGGGTACTCGCCCTCGGCGGAGTGCTCGCCCTTGGCGGGGTGCTCTCCTTTACCGGAGAGCTCGGCCTTGGCGGGGACGGCGGGGCCCGCGGCTCCTCGGGGGCGGTTTCTGGCCGCTCCTGCGGCTGCGGCTCCACCTCTGCACGAGACAGTATTATCAGGATACCAGCGCAGGGACGATCCCTCAAGCGCTCCCGACGAGCGAAAGTACGGTACCCAGACTTACGCTGGGGGCTGCGCTGGGGGCTACGCTGGGGGCTGCCCCTCGGAGCAGCACTCGGATCCGGCAGGCTGGGCTCCGGCACGCCCCTAGTTGCCGCGGTGGGCGAGTCGCCCACAACCTCGACCACGGGCGCCTTGGCTTTCTTCGCCGCTCGCTCCGCCAAGGTCCTGAAGTTAAGATGAGGAACAAGATCAGAGCCTGCGGCAGTCAAGGCCAAGTTCATGAAGATGCGAAACCACAAAGCTCTTACTCCCGTTCGTCCTCGTCGTCGTCGTCGCTCAAGGCGGAGAAATCAAACTCCACCTGACGCGCGGCCACGCGGGGAGCGGGAGGCGAGGTTTCCCTCGGGCGCTTGGCGGTCCCGACGGTTGCCGGGGCCCGGGGAGCGGGCGGAGCCGCCACTCCACCCTCCAAGGGCTCCTTTCCGTGCGGCGCTGCCTCACGGGGCGCCCCTGACGTGGCTGACGCGCCGGGCGCCCTCGTCGCAACCTGGCTCCCCCGGGAGGCTCGTGCCGCTTGGCGGGGTGGTTGTTGCCGGGAGGCTGGCGCCTTCACCCCCATCGCCGTCCTGCGGAGACGCTTCGCTGGAGAACGCCTGGGGCTAGCACGGGACGAGGAGGTCTCCGACGCAGAGGGAAGGTCATCGGCGTAGAGCTCCAAGGATCCGTTGGAGTCGTCGTCACCACCGCCCTCCTCCTCCACCCCGGCAAGCCCGCTGGACCCGGCGTCCCGCGCTGTGGCCCCTTGTCCTCCGGCGGTGGTGGCCCTCGCCGCGGCCTCGATCAAGATCCCCTGGATCCCGGAGTGCCTCAGGGAGGGAACCCCGGCGAGCTCGTCGGGGGGCAGCTTCAGCAGTCTGCAGATCTCCGCCACCTCCGCTTGGCGGGACGCCTCCGCGGCCTCCGCCTCCTCGGGCGAGAAGCCGAACTCCCCGGCCGCTGCGGCTGCGGTGGCCTCTTCAGCCCAAGAAGCTATGCATGCGGCCTCTCGCGCGGTGGTATCCCGCGTCAGCCCCTGGGCCTCGTCCTTCTTCTTCGCCACCTCCGCCAGGTTGTCGAAGAAGTTCAAGACGACGTCTGGCTTGGGCGGAATCCACGTGCGGTCGACGCCGTGCGAGTTGCACGCGGGCATCATGGCGCGAAGGGAATCCCGGGCCGAGCTGTTACAAAGAGGCACAACTCCCCGGGGCTCCCTGAACCACTCTGGGTGGGCCGGGTCATGCTTGAATAGCTCCCGGACCATCCCCTTCAGCTCCACCGACGTGAAGTTGAAGTTGAGCCCGGGGCGCAGCCTCATTATGTCCGCCGCGTTGCTATACTCCCAGGCTGGCCTCTTCCTATCTTGAAGAGGGGCGATGCGGCGGCGGAGGAAGTCTGCGCCCACCTCTCCGACGGACAGCCTCGCTGACCGAAGACGGAGAATCCTGATGAGGGCGACGTTGAGCTTGCAGTCGTCCGAATCCAGCTCGCTCCAATCCTTGCCGCGCATAATAGGTGTTGCGCGCGGCGCGGTGAAAGGTTGCGGCTGGTCCTCGACAACCCAGCACCAGTCGGCGCGCCACTCCTCCCATTTGCCGCGGAGCTCCCCCGGCAAGTAGGAGTCCTTCTTGCTCAGGCGAAAGACCCAAGATATCCCTCCGGCGAGGGGGGCGCCGGCCTCTACTCTAGGGATGAAGAAGTGCCTAAAAAGCGCGACGCTTGGATATACCCCAATATAGTTTTCGCACATATGCGCGAAAACCGCCATCGTGAGGACGGCGTTGGGAGTGAAGTCAAGAAGGTGGAGGCCGAAGGTGTTCATTATGTCGCAGAAGAAGTCAGAAAAAGGAGGGCAGAGACCGCAGTGGAAGAAGGCTGCGAAGAAATAATACCCGCCGGGGTAGTTGCCCTTGGCGGCGGCCGGGTAGACTCGGGTGCGGGGATGCGCCTTGGTCTCCTCGGCCCAGAACAAGTAGTACTTGTTCCAGAGCTCCCGCGCGCTGAGCTTCGGCGAGAAGACGAGGTTCTGCTTCCGCAGCAAGGTGAGCATCGCCGTTTGCTCCGATTTCTCCTTCTTGGTCTTCTCCGCCTTCGCCTTCTCGGTCTTCGGGGCCATGGCGGAGGCGGCGAGGGAAGGGAGACGAGGAATCCGGTAGCACCGCAGGTGCGAGCGAGCGGCGGAGGAAATATGGAGGCGGAGGGCAAAGGGGATCTCTGGAGACGGGAGAGGACGCAGTAAAGGCGAAGGAGGGGAGCCGCTCCCGCTTCCTCTGCCTTATATGGGGGAGTGGCGGACACTCCGTTCTTGCCAAAGAGATCGTGCGCGACGTGACGCGCGCCTGCGCGGTTCAGCCCCGCGCACGCCACCCACGTCACGCTCACCCCGCGCGCCCCGCCCTCACGACGCCGCGATAAGCGCGCGCCGCCTGGGGAAGGCGCGGCGGGTGCAGAGTTAAGGAGCAGCGCGACCAAGGCCATGCGTGCCCGTGCACTGTTAGGGCCTGGCCCAACGACGCTCGGCACCGTGTGTGGCCCAGGCCCGGGGGCTCCTGTCGGTGTACTAAAGTAGGGGTACCTTAGTACCCCAGACTTGTGCACGGGCAGTTGTAGCACCCTGCGGCATGGCCCGCCCAGGAAGCGCCAAGAGAAGACCAAGCATTCAAGACAAAGCCCCCGGCAAGAGGAGCTTGCCGGGCCAAGAAGACAAGGCCCCCGGCAAGAGGAGCTTGCCGGGACGACTGAGCCCATGAAATGCCATCCAAGAACAAAGTATACGAGACAGAAGATCGAGACCCCGACAAGAGGAGCTTGTCGGGAAGGCCGAACCCAGGCACCACAAGAGAAGCCCGCCACGGCGCGCTATGCGCCCCGGCAAGGCCTGATAGCCGGCAAGCTATCGGGCACAGGAAGACGACCCCCGCGGCAAGCCACTTGCCGCGGCAAATCGCCACCTCAGGACTGCGCTCCGGCTCGCCCGTCCACGCGTCGCTCCGGGGCTTCCCCCAAGGGCACGTGGCGGGGCACCGCGCAGCCTGGGGCGCGCGGTGGCATGCAGCCGCCATCGTGGCAAACGGTGGCGCACCCAACGGTCCGCCTCGGTGCTGTCCGGGCGACCGTGACGGGCATTTAATGCCCTCGTCCCCTACCATCAGAAGTAGGTATGATAACACTGTGCCGCACTGTAGCGCCACTGTGCCCGCACTGTTACAGCTACCACCCCTTTTACACTTTTACCCCTTTCTCTTACGTTGACACCTGTCGGTGACCCCTTTGCACTATAAAAGGAGGCCCGTGTGCAACGTAGAGGAGGTTCCGGGGGGGTTCCGGGGGGTTCCGGGGTTCGGAGATTCGGCACCCAGACAGCCATACGCTCGGTGCAGCTAGCTCCCCAAGCTCCCGAGCTCCCCAGTTCAATACAACCAAGCAGGAGTAGGGTTTTACGCGTCCATCGCGGCCCGAACCTGGGTAAACCGCCCGTGTGCTCGCCTCGATCTGCTCTCTGTGCTCCCTCCGCCCCCCTCACCGGACAACGGAAGGGGCTTCGGCCCCATAGGTGCTCGCGGGGGACGCGGTCCGCCCCGACAACGTTCGAGTGAAATTACAAACCTACCCCTATCGAAACCTATAGAAATCGAGCAGATAGGCTTTGCGTGGCAGGGATAGGTAGTAGTAATTTCCATCTCGCAGATTTTGGTTTCGGGCGGTTACTACGACTTCCCTCGCTTCGTTCAAATTTTGCAGAGTGCACGTTTACCGTGCCAACTCAATTCGAATCCCGTTTGTATTCTAATTTTTTTCGGCGGGATCCATTTTCGATTGGAATAAAATTCTATATACATCGTTTTTTTATATATATACTTTGAAAAGCACAACACCCTTTATACATAAATATGGTTTACAAATGGCATGATCTCAGATTCATAAGGTTGTATCCATCAATTTGGATTTTCAAATATTTGAAACCACTTTATGTTGAAATCCAATGTATGCATTCCTCGCTAACTGTCTCCAATTAATGTGTGTTTCATGCGGGTTTTTTACTTCTCAAACATGTATAATGTGTTTCACACATGCAACATATAGTGTATCCCGTTTAGACATTAATTGCATATAAACCATGCATTGTTTCTAAATAAAGAATCTATGGATCACCAATATTAATAAACTATATAACATTACACGTGTCCCGAAATTCAAATGAATATGCATGTTTGATACACCAATTTGCGTTATGATATTATCGATGTCGTGATCTCCAGTTTAAATATTTGAATCCCATTTAATCCAGATATTCGTCTCATATAACTATCACTCATGCTTATATAGGACTATCTCTCTAGACCTATACGCGTTCATCGTCTCTCGGGTATCTCTCGTGCTACCTGTATGTCGACAATGATCTTTTATCGTCGTAACACACTGACGGTACTCTCTCCCTCGACCTTCATCACTCTATATCTCTCTAAGTATATCTCGCTCCCTGCTATGTGTCTCTAACTATGATTCTCCATGTGGAATCTCTTTCTCTCACACAAACACAAAACTTTGTCTTCCGGGGTCTCATTTCTCTCTACTATTCCCCTATGTGCAACTCGCACACCCCTAATACAGAGATGTCTTTCGCTCCTTAGGTATGGGAACCTACGACTCTTCCTCTTAAATATCTCTTTCTCACACACAAACACAAACTCTGTCTCCCAGGGTCTCATATTTCTCCACTATTCTCTTGCATGTCGCTCACACACACTATCTCTCCCTAGAGATATCTTGCGTCCCCTCATATGTTTCTCTAGCTATCACTCTCGTTTTGAAATACCTTTCTCTCTCGCAGACACAAAACTCCATCTCTCGGGATCTCATTTCTCTCTGATATTTGTTTGTATGTGAGTCACATGCACCCTTTGTTCATCTCTCTCACACCCACGCCCATAACTCAGCCTTCTGATCCACTCGACTCCTATCCCTAACGCGCACTAGCTAACATCTTTATCTTTCTATTTATCTGTTTCTCCATCAACCTTCTTTCATTTATAGGTTGATCTGTTTTGCACAATCGTTGTGCCTCACTCCCTCTGCTCGCCATAGATGCATGCTCCAGCCCATGCCACTATCTCTTAAAGACAAAAACACATGCTCAATTGTCGGTCCTTCTTCCCTGCATTCTCGCATGCATGCGTATTGTCATACCAATCCGTCTCTCCCATGTCGTTGATCTTAGCTTATAACTTATGTCTTCTTTCTTTTATCTTGATCATACGCGCGCGCGCACACACACACACACATCCCACGTATACATGTATACCTCTCACACATGCACGTTGAAGGTCTCTATGTCTCCATACGTAGATAATTACCCTCAACCCTAACGCCACATCGAATCGTTCTCTTCTTGTGTGCACATAACTTCCGCCTGGATGGGTAAAACACACACTCACACTTAACAATATCCTTGTAGCTACCCCCCCTCTCACTCTTCCGCTATATCCCCGAAACCAATAAGACCATCCCTTCGTTTAATTCCTGCCTACATGCACCATCGATATATAGTAGTCTTCCTTGGTGTCTCTCGAACAAACACGTTCTCTCGATGTTGACTACTCTCACGCGCACACACCTTCTCTTCCCTCTCTACTGGCATTTTCTCTCTCGTACCCCATCATTGGTGGCCTCTGCCATACACATCACCTCTCTATGATGAAGCCATGCACACTTAAATTACATCCGTCACCGAAGACCCCGCGACACACACACACACAAACAAACAAACAAACACACACATGCATGCATGCACCCACGCACCCCCCCACACACGCGCACACATAGTAAGACTCCATCACACACACACGCACACACAGACACACACACACTAAGACTCCATCTCTCTCTCTCCCACACACACACACACACACACACACACACACACAGAGATTCCATCTCACACGCACATGCTCTAGGCGGAGCATTTGTTCCTACCACCCTTCATCCACCCTTACCCATATGATAAACAATCACCTTAATTTACTTGTATAACATGGAAAAATTCAACTTTACTTTAGTAGCTTGCAAACTTATCATTTGTACCCTTGTAAAAAACCGAGTTGGCGATGATGATGTGCATGCCATCTTGTAATATAGACCCTCTGATCTATATCTGACGGATAGAAAGCAAACTATGATAATTTTACAAAAGATAGCCACACCTCTCTCCACATCCTTATCTCCCACACCTCATTGCTGAGCAATTAAAAAAGAAAGTCTCCAGAACAATCAAGCATGGTGGCCGATGCCGCCTGCCGGCGCCGTGCATCCCCATGCCTCCGCCCATTCCGACCACCAGTCACCACCACGCTCCACTCCTCCTCACCTTATCTCTCATCTTTCATTTTTTCGATGACATACTCGAGATACCAGTTTTCAGATAAAATTCTCGAAATATCATTAGTTTTTACACATGGGATTACTCCTGCATGGGTAAATCACAACATGTGTTTTGTAAAAAATGCATATTGATGTTTCGTGCAATGCACGAGCATCTTGCTTGTAATTATATAACGCAAATCACGAGCAGGAAGTGACATTTTTTTTACACAACGACGTTAACATGGCAACGTAAGTCACTAGATAAAGTAAATACCATTATAATTATATCCCGATGCAAAAGGTTGAGTACATGTCTGAAGAGTAGACTCGCACACACGCAATTCGTCTCTCAGAATCTCTCTCTCTCTCACACACACACACACACCAGTTGCGTGACGCCCACTTAAGCAGACACGTATGTTACAATGTGTGCACCCGTAGGTACACTTGATGTTGCGCATTTATTTAAGCCGGACAGCGAACCCAAACAGTATCTGCATTCATTCCCCTCCCGCCGCCTCTTCTCTGGTCGCTGTTGCCCGTAGCCATGGCCCGGCGGAAGGTAACAACATACGCCATACTCCCGCCGGAGCGGCTGTTTAATCTGGAAAATTTAGTGGTCATGCATGCATCTTTTTGTGCTAGCACTCCTATATAAGGGTTGAACGGTCGCTTCCCGCGGACGTGCGCGGGCGGTGGAAGAGGAAGGAGAAGGGAAGCGGGCTGTGGAGTAACGTTTTTTTACCACAATTTCTTAGGAAACTGAGTGCAATAATTGAGTAGTTTTGCAAACTACCAGTACTACACATGAAACGGTTCAAAACCTATACTCCCTTGCCAGCGCGTGCTTCTCGCGTGAAACGGTCAGCATCGCCCTGGAGCGTCAGTGTCGCATTAATGCCCGGCCAGAGCGGAGGCGACCTCTCACTGGCGCCAGCTTTGAAACGGCGCGACGGCTGAGAGAGCGCCACTTCCCGATGCACCGACTGCTCCGTGTCGAGGCTGGCCATCGACCGGGGTGATGCCCCCCTTATGTTCCACACTCTAATCTAGTGCATGACACGTATTACGTCGACCCGGATGCTGCTGGCTGTCCCACATGTCGGCGAAGTAGTACATAGTAGTAATAAGAAGCAAAGAATCATGCGGTATACTAGAGATTCCAACAAGTGACTAGACTACACCGCGTGCAGTATCTCAAATCTCAAATCTCCCTTCCGGTTTATAGGGCTCAAATCTCAAATCTCATCAACCAAGGCATTTTGCGATTGGAGGAATGTATCTCGTAATTTACAAAACTACCCTAATTAAACTCATGCATTAATTACGTAGTTTTCTCGTTTTCCTCTCCGCCTTCGTCGCGGTGCACAATATGACTAGCCGCTCTATCTACATGCGGGACATCAAAGCATCCGGGCCCGTGTGCCATCCACCAAATAACAACGAGGTGCTACAGTCGAAACTCACCGGTCACCCCGGTGTGGCCGTCATGACCCGTCATATCACAAAACCCACACCTTTACCAGCAGTGGTAAAGTGGCCTCAAAGTTGGACTGGACGAAGCAACGGTCGTTGAAGCCCTTTCTCTCCTTTCTTGAAGAAAACCTCACTCCCAGGCAACTCACTTCTGCCATTTTTCTTCTGTACCGACGAAGGAAAGGTGGGCGAATCAGTGATGCTGCTATATTTTCATTCCAAGAATCTTCTTTTTGCGAAGCACTGACCGATTCTCACAGCCTATTCTTTTCCCGTTTTCATTGCGATTGTGGTTTCCTTTCGATTGATTTTTGTTTGTCAGTTCATTGATGGATCCTGGAGCACTAGGCAAAGAGTTGTCGGCGGACAACCCACTGGAGACAGCGATCTCCAGGAAGCGAGCACTGACCAACGAGTTGACCATGTTGGCGGGCCAACCCATGGAGACGAAGAACTCTAAGAAACAAGCACTGGCCAAAGAGTTGACGACGTTGGCGGACGAACTCATCAAAGAAAGTTGGAAGAACAGCAAAGGCCCCATCGTGCCTACCACAGAAACTCTGATGGCCACCTTTGCGTGGCTCAAGGCCGAGTTTGAGGAGATAGTCGCCGTTGAGAAGCAGTATTCCCCTGGCAAGGTGATGGCCCCCATCGAGGACGAGGAGATGGCCCCCGGAGGGATGGGATCCCCCGGTGAGCTGCACAAGGTAAAAAATGAAAGTTGTGATTATTTGCAATGTGCTTGCTAATATGTTAGGGTTGTGCAGGTGCCGGTGGACGTCCTTGATGATTCCGATGTCGTGGCCCGTCCTATGGACAACGCCCCAGAGATAGTTTTCGATGTCGCGGTCCATCCTGTTGGCATAGCCCCGGAGATTGATTCCGATGCCGCTGCCCATCCTGTGGACATCGTCCCAGAGATCGATTCCGATGTCGCGGTCAGTCCTATGGACATCGCCCCAGAGATCAATTCCCATGCCGCTGTCCGTGCTGTGGTCATTGCCCGAGAGATCGATGACAAGAAATAGTTGGTCGCGCTAATCCTTCAGGGTAGTCTGCATTGCCCTGTGTTTAATTACCAGAATGATGCGTGTTATCAAACCATCTTAGAGCTAGTGCACTGTCTTGTGTGGGCGGTACTTGCTAATACTTTTGTTTGATAGTGAATCATGCGAACCCTCTCCTAGTTATGGAAACAGATGCATCCTCACCAGCTTTTGATGTAATATATGGCATGCTTAGATGTAAGTTTGAACTGTTTATCATATCAGCATGGCTTATTTGATGATTCTTGGTGTTAGTAGGCTAGCTACTGTGCGAGCTATAGTACTTGCAAAACACTCACGAAGAGAAATGTTGGGGCTGATGAGCTCGTGGTACGCTTATACTGATCCGTCGTCGATCGGCCAATATCCCAAGCTCCTAAAATTGTAGGCTTAGCGATCGATCAGACAATAGTCGACATGGATACATTCAGGCCTCATTTGGTTCATAGGTTAGGAAAATCGTAGCAAAAGTATAGAGACATACAACATAAAATCATAGCAGTACAGAGACATCCCTCCATTTCAAAATAGATGAGTCAACTTTGTACTACTAAGAGCAAGGACAATAGAGCTGAGTCAGCGGGCTATAAGGAATAAACTAGTATATTTCTGCTTAGTTGGAGGAAAGAGAAGAGGAGAGAGAAGGTCAGCGGGCTCTTCGTGAAGAGCCAGCTCTAGCACGTGCTCCTAGGCACTTTGTAAGAATGAAAGGTGGGCCACATAATAAAAAAGTAGTACACTCTTTTGATCTACTATTGTACATGTTAGCTATAAGGTGGGCTGTAAATGACATGGCAATGGCTTATAGCCAGCAGTTGGCTATACTATTAGCCATGCTCTAACTTTGAAACGGAGGGAGTACAGATCCTAGGCGGGCTAGTTTGGCCTAGTGGGTTTTAGTGATATGATGTGGTACAATGCCGTCCAGTCTTCGCGTGTGGTAGCAGTCCTGCGGGTAGAGTAAGTTTTCTTGAGGAAGCGGAATTCAATGAAGTCATGATGGTTCCTTCATCCGACTAACTTACAGTGGGAAAGGTTGAGCCTGCGCTACGACCGGGGTGGACCAGGATAATTTTGTGCATGGCAGGTGGATCAGGATGGTCGACGTCCCACATGTCGGCAAAAGAAAGTATTCTTTCCGATATAGTGGACGAGCAACGAGTATTCATTGTTTATTTTTGATGAAACCTATTGTCTCCACTGTTACGACGGAGGAGTGTGAAACACGGCAGCCCAGTGAACTTGGCATGTGCACCACTCCCTCCTTCCTCATGTAATACTACCATAGTGTTGACTATAAGGTTACAATTTTTCTCACTTTCTCTCTATCTATTTCCTCTCAAATGTTTTTTACCTTTCTTTTTTTAGACACAATTGTTTTTTATGCCTCTTTTTTTAGAATTAGTTTTTTTATACCTAGGAGCACGTATAGAGATGAGCTCCTGCAGATCCCACTCCTTGACTTTGTCAATACCTCTCTCTCCTCCACATAAGCGGGCTTGTCGAGAAGACAAGAGATGATCTCTTAGCACAATAGGTTTCACCATTTTTAAGAATAACTAGTTATTGAAGATAAGGCTAAGTGATGATCCATTGTACACATGTTTCTTTGTCATCTCTAAATTACATGCAAGACTTATGATAAGACTATCTTATCAACCATTGTACATGCCCTTTATAGCCCAGAATTTTACTGGTAGTACTTGCTATGAATGCGGGCAGCTGGCCTCTAAGGGGGGAGCACGCGCGGGGAGGTGGTGGGGTGGGGGAGGGGTTCTGGTGGGCCAGGGCGGTAAGAAGCGGGCTTGGAAGCGGTGCGGACTCCCGCATGGCCCACCTCACATTATCACCACATATTTCTTGGAGTCCGTGCACGGTGGGCGGGCGATCTCTTCTCCCTCCCCCGTCTCTCTCCTCTCAGCCGACGCCCGCCGAGCGATTAGATTTCGGCTATCGACGGTTTATTCAATTGTAGTCCCACATGTCAGTGAAAATGCAAGACAACACGTGTCCCCTCTGGTGAGCGGCGTGCGAGCTGGACTGTCGGGGGTGCAACGTGAACGCGACGCGTACGAGTTGTAAGTGTGTCGCCTTTTCCTTTTGAACTTGCAAAGCGTAACATTTTCATGCGATCGATTGATAGAAATCCAGAACAAAATGACAAGGGCGGTGCTTTCCTGCGCGTTAGGCGGGCTAGTTTGAGTGACATGACGTGCTACAGTGTCGTCCACTTGCTCCATTTTTATGTAAGCAAGAGTCTCCACTCTTACGTGGGAGGAGTGCGAAACAAGGCGGATCTGATTTTGATTGAGGGATAACTGTTCCCTGCGAAATAATGGAGCACTGTTAGCGATTGTAGCATGATAGTTAGGGCATCTCCAGCGCTGGCCCTCAAATTTACACCGGCATCTGTCCTAGGACACTGGTGGATGCAATCCAATGCTGCCCGCATACCTTTCGACAACTATATGAACTAACCAGATGAAATTCGTGCAAACAAAGCAAATTTCAAATTGACCGGATGAAATTCATTACATTTCAAGAACTTTTCCTATAAACTGGACGAAATTCATTACATATTTCGCACAAACCATACTAAAACCTACTGTAAACCTAATCTAAACGATCGCAAGGCCCCGACCACCATGTCCGGCCCTGAACCGAGAAAGCCGGCCATTGCCTTTGCCTCCTCCTTATCCGCCTCGATAACCTCCTCCTCTGGAGCACAAGGTTATGTAGATTTCCGCCTCCACGTTGCCGTCAAGCGGCTAATCGGCCGCCAATTTTTATCCCACCAAGCTTGGCATCGACTGAGTGGAGGAGCGATGGCCTTCCTGGGACCAGAGCGGGGGCGACCTACCGTGTACTACTCTTCCTCGCTGCCGGCTGCGCCCGCGCACGCGCGCCGGCTTCGTGGTCGTGGCGGCGGAGGGTGACCGGGGGGAGCCGGCGATCTCCTTCATCTGCTCCTGCGAGAGTACGGCCAAGAGAGCTTTGGAGCGCGCCCGGAGCGGAGCCACTGATGTCCTTCGTCTGCTCCTGTGACAGTATGTCCAAGAGAGCTTTGGAGTGCCCAGAGGCCATGGTTGGAATGGTGCCAACAGAAGGAAGGGACCGAAGGAGAATGAGTGTGGGTCTTTGTCTATGGCTGGGAGCTGGAGCTCAAGTTAATATACCGGGCGAGTGGCAATGAGCCACGGCAGACGGATGGACGGCTGGCACCGGATTAGGTTCGTCGGTAGCCGTGGTGTAACACAGAGCAATCGCTTGCACCGGGATGCCGCGCGGGTGGCGCTCTCTTGGCCGTCGCGCTGCTGCAATGCCGCCGCCAATGAGAGGTCACATCAGGCGTGAATGCAGATGCTAGTTCAGTGACTTAACCGCAGGTGCTTTGTCTCACTAACATGTGGGCCCAACGGGCATCAGGCCCGCATGTCAGTGACACACCAACTGCACCTACACTTAAGGCCGGTGAATGCGACATTGACGTTCTGGAGAGACGGTGATCGTTTCAGGCGGGAAGCACGCGCTAGCGATGGAAGGGGTTTCGGTAGGCCAGGGCGGTCAGACGATGGCGTGGTGGTAAAATGTGAACTCATGGATGACGAGCCTTTGAAGCGTATGCGGCACGTATTGACAACCAGGCGTCCATGCAACCGCTCTTGTCGCCAGCTAGCATTCGACGACCACCATTAGACACCACACAACCATACATAACTTACGAATAATGGACGAATCGATCAGACACACACTCGTGTGCAGTGGCACTATGATCAATTGCTCACGATAGTACATACTCTGCACCATAGTACCCTCTCTAGCTAGGCTGTTTTATAGATTGTCGTTGTGATGGACGATATACATGAGCAAGGCGCCGAGTCACGAGTATGACCGTTGGTGTTGATCCAGGTGAATACATGCTCGGTGTTCGCGGAGGCCTCCAGCAAACGTCTAAGCAGGAATGTCACATACGCATAATTTGGGTTTTTATTTCCTTCTCCACTGACAGGTAGGACCGCATAGATAGATAGATAAAGAACACGAGCTGATGAGGCGCATGCAGACTGTTTGACTGTTTAACCAGACAAATATGGAGCTATGCGCTGAGCCAGTGACCGTATAATCACCATATCTCGTATACAATTATCAAAGTGAGTTATCAAGACAAGTTCAATGACCGCCAATGCATTTTACTCGGTAATAAATGACCAGGATTGAAGGGGAATCCAAATTTCCTTTGTCTTCTGTCCTTGATATCTTGACAAACCAATGCACTTTACGGCTGTCCGGCCACTCACCCCAGAGCTGTCACCAAGCGTCGTTCATGCCACCGCGCCGCACACTAACCGGTAAGGAAGCGATGGCATCCCGCCGCGCCGAGTTCCTCGCCGCCCACGACTTCACATAGAATGGTAGGCAAGCGGTGGCATCCCGCCGTGCCGAGTTCATCGCCGCTCCGACGTCACACCTATGTGGGTAGAATTTGAAGCTGCCAAGGCCAAATGGGCGTAGAGCAAGAGGCGGCCAAAGCCGCACGGAGGGAGCGGAAAAGTCAGAAAGCACTCAAGAAAAGAGAGGCCCGCCGCCACAAGAAAGAAGAGGACGTACGCGCTGCTGCGGAGAGGTCGGCGGAGATCCAAGCACGGTGGGGTGTCGCCGACAAAGCCGGGAAGGAGAACGACGGCGTCTGGCCAGCATGTGAGAAGTAGTAGTACTAGTAGTTAGTGTGTGTGTCTGTGTCGCCCGTATGTTTGTTTAATTAATTACAAGCATGTAACAGTACTACTAGTTACTACTGTAGTTTTTAGAGCAAATTACCAGTACATTAGCCTAGACTCAATGGAAAAATTCCTATCCTATGCATCAAATGGCATATCTTTCTCTATAGGAATTGAGATGCATGTCATCTCACTTCCTATGATTTTCATATTCCTATAAATTTCCTATCCTGTGAACCAAAGGAGGCCTCTGCTGGAGTAACTACTGTAGCTAGCAGTACTGCTGGTACAATAGTTTTCTTCAAGAAGCGGAATTCAAAGTCATGATGGTTCCTTCGTTCGAGCAACTTGACAGTGGGTAAGGTTGGGACTATGATTTGATGGCTCGTTAGTAATTACTGCGGCGCGACGACCGGGGTGAGTCTCCCTTGGAGTTCTGCGGGCATGGCAAGTGGACCAGGATGGTCGACGTCCCACATGTCGGCGAGCGGAAGTATTCTTTCCGATATCGAGGAGCAAGGAAACTGCATGGTATAGTATCACTGGTGATTTATATTTATTGTTTATTTCTAATGAATGCTAGCATTTCAACTCTTACAGGAGTGCCAAACACACGGCATGTGCTGGATGTCGCACATGTCAGCGAAAGGAGTGGGACATGAACAACGTGGTAGAGCGTCTCCACTTCTGGGTCGGAGACCACACGTAGTAGTACTACTGTACTAGTGGTATGAACGATACAAAGTGCGACCCGAAGAGAAAGACACATCTAGTTGGAAGGTCTCGGGGCATACACGTAAACCAATAAAACCTAATATGTGCCCCAATTAATATAGTAGTAGTAGAGTACTTAGTCACGTACTCCATAACGTCACCGGGCATTGCACGTACAACATTTAGTGGTAGTAAGAGACAAATGCCTATATGCCACACATGTTCATACTATTTGTGCCTTTCTACTTCACTTACTGCGCTACGTTACACAGGTTCGCACGTCTACTCCTAGGTACATGTCCGTCTCGTGGTTCCAGTCCCACGTGCTCTTCATATAGATGGAACGATCCCTGCATGGCACGTGCACCTTGATGCTAGATGTGTCGCGTGTTGGCAAAAGGATGAACAAAGATCACGTAAAAAAATAGTGGAAGAACATAGATTCCCGACGACCTAGAAGGAGCAAGGAACCTCGGGGTGGAGCGCCTGCACTCATAATATTTTATATTATTCAGCTACATAAAATCAACCAATCATCTCCACAGTGGACTGGAAGAGTACGAAACACGGCGGCCCAGTGTAGTTACATCATACTAGTACATGGCTAACCCACGCTATCACCATATTTCTTGGCTTCCGTGCAACACCTATCTCTAGTAATCCAGCAGTCCGTATCGCTTCTCCCTCCTCATCTTTCTCAAAGGCCCTGTTTTGATACTCTAACTCAGTTAAAGGTTAGACTTAGATTCTAATCCTGAACTAACCCTGAAGTAACTCTAGCGAAAGAGGTGTTTGGATGACAGGGTTAGATGGAGCACGGATACGGCGAGGTGCCTTCATGGGCGGTGCGAGAGGGAGGGAGGGAGGGAGGGAGAGGACGAGAAGCTTCGAGGAAGTGGGGAGGGATCTGCTGTAGGGAGAGCGAGAGAAAAATGTGTTTTTTAGTTTCCCGAGACGAACTAACCCAAATAAGCACCTCTTGGGTGGGTTAGATTTTTTTGGGTTAGTTGAGTTCAAACTAACCTAAACTAACTCTAACACGTGGATCCAAACAGTAACCCAAACTAACCCTCCCGTTTGGATATTTTTGGGTTAGTTGAGTTCAAACTAACCCAAACTAACTCTCCTGTTTGGATATTTTTGGGTTAGTTGAGTTCAAATCAGACAGCCCGACCTTTCCAGCAGTAAGTAAGTTTAATACGCTACTCCCTCACCCTCCTCGCCTCTTTTTCAAACCGCCTACGCGAAAACTGCCGCGTGTACTGCCCGGGAAAAGCCATGCCCTCAACTTTTAACTACGCGAAAATAGTTCGAGCTTGTTCGTTCTATATAAATACTAGTACTATATGTTTATTCACCCGTGGGGTTGTTCAATGAATGGAGGGCCGGGGAGCACAAGTGAACAATACTACTAGTAGTAGTAGTAAGTAGGAGTCGTACAGGTAGTCACCTTAAATAGAGAGTTTCTTTTCTTTAATGCCACGTACACAAATTGAAATGCTTGTTGTGGAGAGAAAAAGATGATCACTCCACTATATATGTACGCAGGGGCCTGAGCGCTTGCTTTACTAGGGTTGCTCTCTTCATTCTCTCATCCTCTCCAGATATAAACAAGACAACGATAGCAACATTTTCTCTCTGCTCACCGCTGGTCACAGATCCGGCCGGATCCCTTCGGCTGGTGTGTGTAGAGGACTAGGTGCATCGTTCACGCGGTCATAGCTGGCGAGGGAGGAAACCCACAGCTGTGGACGGGCCCGATCCTCTGCCCGTGGCGTTCTCTCCGACACAGCGCCAGCTCGGGAGGTCCTCCGACCCTTCTTCCTCCCTGTCGTATTGTCCGCAGATCCGACCTGCCGCCGCCGACATGCCGACGACCCTCAGGTATAAGTTCTTCGAAAGCGGCCTTGCTCTACTGCCCCAGCTCCCCACGTGTCTGCATGTGCATCTTTTTCTACTCCCGTAAGCTCTTCCAAAGCCACCTAAATTTTTAGTATTATTAGAGGTAAAGCTACTTCATGCATTCGAATCTAGGGCTTTGTTCAAACAACGAAGAAAGGGGGAAAGTTGTAGCATGAATCTAGGACTTGATTGAAAGAGGAAATAATATGGTGAAAGTGGTAGAGACCGGATACCCAACCGGTCTCTTGGTTGAAAAGGGAAGTAATGGGAAGACGTAGTACAAACTGGATAAGGAACATATCTATTATTGGTTGAAAAAAGGATAGAAAGTGGCGGCTGGTGGACAAGCCAACAGAGTATGTCCAGGATTAGATTTGTTGCCCTCACATAGTAAAAGGTCTCCAGGATTAGAATTGCTGCCCTCACATAGTAAAAGGTCTCAGGATTAGATTTGCTGCCCTCACATAGTAAAAGGTCTCCAGGATTAGATTTGCTGCCCTCACATAGTAAAAGGTCTCCAGGATTAGATTTGTTGCCCTCACATAGTACAAGGTCTCCAGGATTAGGTTTGCTGCCCTCACATAGTAAAAGGTCTCCAGGATTATATTTGTTGCCCTCACATGGCATGAACAAACTCTGCATCACCACTTTATGCCTCATTGTAGGCACATTGTGCTGATGCGTCCACTGTCGCATATCCTTATACCAACTTTTTGCTGTTATTAATGCACGAGCTTATGTAAAATGAAGCGATCACACTGTTACCTTAAGGACATGTCTAACCAGTGTTATTGTTAATCTAATGCCTCCAGTGATATGATGCAATTAAACCGTGTTACAAATGGTATTCCTATTGTTTTCCCCAGTAAGATAAGTAAGTTGCTTCTTTACACTGCTGAGTGTCCTAGTGCCCCCACGGTCCTATGCCCTTAAACCAACTCTTTAGCTGCTGTTGATTTGTTGTATTTGGTAAACAAGCAATGCCACCATTAAAGTAAGCCCATATTTGACGAATGTCATTGTTGATCGTAATGCTTCCGGTAACATGAAGCATTGCTGACGTTTTAAAATTTCTACCGTCCTTGCGTGATTTCCATGAACATAATTAAGATGCTTCTTTTCATTTCATCTATGTTTCGTATCTTCTTATTGACCAGCAACTGTTTACTTTCTATCTTTTTGTGCAGATAGGGATATCCATTTCACCTTGTTGCTATTGTGACCTTTTGGTGAACTGCACAAAACACTTTTTTTGGAATGAGTGACTTGTGCAGTTCAACTCAAATGTCACGTGGGCAACATCTCTCAATTTTGGTGGAACTGCACAAAATGGTGATTGGAGTTTCCAAAATCTCCGTCAAATTCTGCTGGTAATCTCGTGCAACATTTCATTAGCCTTTGCAAGATGAGCCGTAGCTGAATGATGCAATCTTTGCTTCATTTCAGGTGAACTGCAGAAATAGTGGCATGAATTGAATCGTCGAGTGGATCTGCAGGTTGACTTCCACTAGTGCCAGTATTATAGTAATCATGCTCTTTATTATCTGCGTTGTGCAAACAGGAATACTCAACTACAAATGTTGTGATGGTCAAGAGCATTTGCCAAGTTCTTCGATTGTATGACATGGCTGGTCAAGATGGATTTAATCCCGATATTCACTTTATCAAAAGGCTCTAATGGGTTGGATCTGAATCTTGCAAGCTGGGAATCAATGAGATGTGTAGGCATATTTGTTGTACTTATTATTTGAATCTTATTTGTTGGTTCTGAATCTTGCAAGATGGGAATCAATGAGATGTGTAGGCGTCTTTGTTGTACTTATTATTTGGATCTTATTTGTTGGTTCTGAATCTTGCAACTTGGGAATCAATGAGATGTGTAGGCATCTTTGTTGTACTTATTATTTGGATCTTATTTGTTGGTTCTGAATCTTGCAAGCTGGGAAACATAGCATGATTATGCAGAGGACAACAACCATAACAAACAGTTCAAACTTGGTAGTATTATGTTTGTGAAAGTGCGACAAATGTGCTGATCATGTGCATCCTGATAATAATAATTCTAATTGTTGTGCGTGTTGATCCTGTGGCACTGATAGAACAAGCAAATGCATTGCTTGTTTTAAGTATAAATTTCTATTAAAGCTAATTAAATTTAAGTAAAGTGACCACTAACTCCTGTTATTACCGTACCAATAGAGACCCGCTCATGAACCGACGTGTGGTCGGAGTAGGTTTCTTAATGGAGGTGATTGAATGCGCCGAGGGTGCATCTTCTGCCGGGGGTGTAGCGGACGAGGGAGGGGTGGTAACTATTGTCGCCTGTACACACTCAGTTTACTGTTGAATCCAGTTCCCCAAGAGCTGAAAAACGAACTGCTGCCACCGCCTACACACTCGTTCACTTGAAGAGACTCCAATGGCGATCCGAGGGTTGAGCCTGCTGGATATGGACTTCAGCAAGGAGTTCCCCTTTGAGTTCGCCGTTTAGTCCTATGGCTGCACCAAGTTGAATGTTATGTACACCAAACATCCGGACTCGGTGAAGCTCTGCCTCGCCGAGTTCAAGCAGTACCTACAGGACGAGAAAGCACAAGGTTTCAGGACTAGACCTTGTGCCCATCCATTCATCTCCTGACAGGGACCAACGGATCGTCCTCACCCAGGTATGTGTGCGGGATGAGGTTCTCATCAACCACTTCTATAGGGCCATCAGAGGTTCTGGAGCATTCACCCGTTTCATCGGCAGCGCCGTTTGCACCTTCGCTACGGCGGAGAGAAGGAAGAACGCGACGATTCAGCCATCTGGTGCAACAAGCTTGTTGACATCCAGAAGAAATACAAGATCATCAGCAACGGGCAGGAGAAGGACTCCGTGGTTGACCTCGCGGAGACCATCATTGACCTCTGATACGCCAACATGAAAGAAGACAACGATACCAAGGACCTGAACACGTGGGAGGTACCTCTGAATCTAGCCTACATAACCTACGCGGCCAAGGACGCATACGCATGCTACGACATGCACATGCAGATCTTGGACATGAGGGCGTGTCTGCTTCTCGTAACCGACGAGTACACGGACAGCCGCAACGTCATGATCAAGCGTGCCAGGAAGGACTAGATGTTGTACTTTATCTGTTTATAAGCACCTTTATCATCTGAGTGTTTCATGCATTAGCCTAAGTGCTGTAATTATCTGTTTTGTCCAAAATATTTATTTTAAGAACCCATTAACCTGTTTGCTTTTTTAGTGGCTATTTGCTTATGTATGTAACTAGTTCACTTGTTCGTTAAAAAAAACTAGTTCACTCGGCTGCCATGCTTTGAATCTCCTTCCTCCCAACATATTCCCCTCCTCAGGTGGACCCAACAGGTCTCGTACACAGACATATGGGACCAACCACCTATCCATTTGTATTTCTTTATTTTGTTCAATCTTTCGTCCTCTTCCTATACAACTCAGTTCTATTTTTTGTTTTCATTAATCCTATATCTGAATTTTCTCCCACTTTCTTTTTCGATGTAAACTGAGGTTTCTCCCAGTACTTTTCCCTAGAACCAACTCAACTGTCCCACGTCTAGCCTAAAAAATAATAATACCCCACGTACTATTAACTCATCAAATTTAAATGATATTTTATTTCGTAAGTTGAAAGTTCTGACAAAATAATAATAATAATTGTTTATATATAACTTGGCAAGTTAACTCCTAGTGATTGCATACATAAGCTCGCAAAGATTTTACAAACCAATGCAGTAATAGACGTGCAATCATGTGTTTATGTTTTTATAACATTTCTCCGTCTAGCCCAACATGATATTTTCACCCAGCCCAGCAAGTTCGCGGATTTCAAGAAAAATGCAAATGGGCTTTAAATTCTACGATATATATAAACGGGCTGCATAGATGCTACATCATTGTTTCACCCAGCCCACCAAATGGACTAAAAAAACAAATGGACTGGCTGACATGTGGGTTAGTAGGTCGAAGCCTAAGAAGGCGTTGGATTTACATCCAACGACCGGCATTCTTCTTCAATCTCTCGTCTTCTTCCCCCAGCGCTGCCGGGACCGCCTGCTCCAGCCTCCGGCGTCCAGCGGCATTGTTTTGCGCTCCTCAGAGAAACGCTACCCCGCCGACGGTCAGGCCATCCCTCCACTCCGCACCTCCTGCTATTCTCTGTCGAGTGTAGGCCCACCCCGCACCCGAACCAGTCAAGTTTCCCACTCCTCCCCGTCTACGACTCCACTGCCACGTCTTCCCCATCTCTGGGTCGTTCCAGTCTGGGGCCTCGTCGTCCATCGCCTCGGTGCACTCGGTGCTACCTCGTGAGTACTGCGTTGGTTTTCCCCGAAGAGGAGAGGATGATGCAGCAAAGTAGCGTAAGTATTTCCCTCAGTTTTTCAGAACCAAGGTATCAATCCAGTAGGAGGCCACGCGCAAGTCCCTCGTACCTGCACAAAACGATAGCTACTCGAAACCAACGCGATTAGGGGTTGTCAATCCCTTCACTGTCACTTACGAGAGTGAGATCTGATAGAGATGATAGATAATATTTTTGGTATTTTTGATATAGAGATGCAAAGTAAAAAAGTAAAAGGCAAAGTAAAAAGCAAAGCAAGATTAAAGTGATGGAGATTGATATGATGAGAATAGACCCGGGGGCCATATATTTCACTAGTGGCTTCTCTCGAGAGCATAAGTATTCTACGGTGGGTGAACAAATTACTGTTGAGCAATTGACAGAATTGAGCATAGTTATGAGAATATCTAGGTATGATCATGTATATAGGCATCACGTCTGTGACAAGTAGACCGACTCCTACCTGCATCTACTACTATTACTCCACTCATCGACCGCTATCCAGCATGCATCTAGAGTATTAAGTTAAAAATAGAGTAACACTTTAAGCAAGATGACATGATGTAGAGGGATAGTTTCATGCAATATGATAAAAATCATCTTGTTATCCTCGATGGCAACGATGCAATACGTGCCTTTCTGCCGCTTCTGTCACCGGGAAAGGACACTGCAAGATCGAACCCAAAGCTAAGCACTTCTCCCATGGCAAGAAAAACCAATCTAGTAGGCCAAACCAAGCTGATAATTCGAAGAGACTTGCAAAGATAACAAATCATACATAAAAGAATTCAGAGAAGATTCAAATATTATTCATAGATAGACTTGATCATAAACCCACAATTCATCAATCTCAACAAACACACCGCAAAAAAGAAGATTACATCGAAAGATCTCCACAAGAGGGGGGAGAACATTGTATTGAGATCCAAAAAGAGAGAAGAAGCCATCTAGGTACTAACTATGGACCCGAAGGTCTGAGGTAAACTACTCACACTTCATCGGAGGGGCTAGGATGATGTAGAAGCCCTCCATGATGACGGCCCTCTCCGGCGGAGCTCCGGAACAGGCCCCAAGATGGGATCTCGTGGATACAGAAAGTTGCGGTGGTGGAATTAGGGTTTTGGCTCCGTATCTGATCATTTGGGGGTATGTAGGTATATATAGGAGGAAGGAGTATGTCGGTGGAGCAACAGGGGGCCGACGAGGTAGGGGGGCGCGCCCTAGAGGGGTGGCGCGCCCCCCACCCTTGTGACCGCCTTTGTTACTTCTTGGAGTAGGGTCCAAGTCTCCTGGATCACGTTCGGTGAGAAAATCACGTTCCCGAAGGTTACATTCCGTTTGGACTCCGTTTGATATTTCCTTTCTTCGAAACACTGAAATAGGCAAAAACAGCAATTCTAGGCTGGGCCTCCGGTTAATAGGTTAGTCCCAAAAATGATATAAAAGTGGAAAATAAAGCCCAATATAGTCCAAAACAGTAGATAATATAGCATGGAGCAATCAAAAATTATAGATACGTTCGAGACGTATCAGGCATCCCCAAGCTTAATTCCTGCTCGTCCTTGAGTAGGTAAATGATAAAAAAGAGAATTTTTGATGCGGAGTGCTACTTGGCATAATTTCAATGTAAATTTTATTAATTGTGGTATCAATATTCAGATCCGAAAGATTCAATACAAAAGTTTATGTTGACATAAAAATAATAATACTTCAAGCATACTAACAAAGAAATCATGTCTTCTCAAAATAACATGGCCAAAGAAAGTTATCCCTACAAAATCATATAGTCTGGCTATGCTCTATCTTCACCACACAAAGTATTTAAATCATGCACAACCCCGATCACAAGCCAAGCAATTGTTCCATACTTTAACATTTTCAAAACTTTTTCAGTCTTCACGCAATACATGAGCGAGAGCACTATGAGGCTGTTGCCTTGCAGTATATATTCAAAAAAATACATGAGCGTGAGCCATGGATATAGCACTATATGTGGAATAGAATGGTGGTTGTGGAGAAGACAAAAATAGGGGAAGATAGTCTCACATCAACTAGGCGTATCAACGGGCTATGGAGATGCCCATCAATAGATATCAATGTGAGTGAGTAGGGATTGCCATGCAACGGATGCACTAGTGCTATAAGTATATGAAAGCTCAACAAAAGAAACTAAGTGGGTGTGCATCCAACTCGCTTGCTCACGAAGACCTAGGGCATTTTGAGGAAGCCCATCATTGGAATAGCCAAGTTCTATAATGAAAAATTCCCACTAGTATATGAAAGTGACAAAATGAGAGACTCTCTATCATGAAGATCTTGGTGCTACTTTGAAGCACAAGTGTGGTAAAAGGATAGTAACATTGTCCCTTCTCTCTTTTCCCTCATTTTTTTATTTGGGCCTTTCCCTTTTTTTATGGCCTCTTTTTTTTCGTCCGGAGTCTCATCCCGACTTGTGGGGGAATCATAGTCTCCATCATCCTTTCCTCACTTGAGACAATGCTCTAAAAATGATGATCATCACACTTTTATTTTTCTTACAACTCAACAATTACAACTCGATACTTAGAACAAAATATGACTCTATATGAATGCCTCCGGCGGTGTACCGGGATATATAATGATTCAAGAGTGACATGTATGAAAGAATTATGAACGGTGGCTTTGCCACAAATACAATGTCAACTACATGATCATGCTAGCAATATGACAATGATGGAGCGTGTCATAATAAACGGAACGGTGGAAAGTTGCATGGCAATATATCTCGGAATGGCTATGGAAATGCCATGATAGGTAGGTATGGTGTCTGTTTTGAGGAAGATATATGGTGGGTGTATTATACTGGCGAAAAGTGCGCGGTATTAGAGAGGCTAGCAATGGTGGAAGGAAGGGAAAAGTGCGTATAATCCATTGACTCAACATTAGTCATAAAGAACTCATATACTTATTGCAAAAATCTAGAAGTTATCAAAGCAAAGTATTACGCGCATGCTCCTAGGGGGATAGATTAGTAGGAAAAGACCATCGCTCGTCCCCGACCGCCACTCATAAGGAAGGCAATCAATAAATAAATCATGCTCCGACTTCATCACATAACGGTTCACCATACGTGCATGCTACGGGAATCACAAACTTCAACGCAAGTATTCTTTAAATTCACAACTACTCAACTAGCATGACTCTAATATCACCATCTTCATATCACAAAACAATTATCATGCTTCAATCTTTTGTTAGTATTCAACGCACTCAAAAGAAAGTTTCACAAATCTTGAATACCAAACATATTATTATTAAGCAATTTACCATGCTATTAAGACTCTCAAAATAACCTAAGTGAAGCATGAGAGGTCAGTAGTTTATTTAAAACAAATCCACCACCGTGCTCTAAAAGATCTAAGTGAAGCACATAGAGCAAAATTATAACGCTCAAAAGATATAAGTGAAGCACATAGAGCAAAACTACATAGCTCAAAAGATATAAGTGAAGCACATAAAGTATTCTATCAAATTTTAATTCATGTATGGCTCTATCAAAATGTGTGTACATCAAGGATTATTGTGGAACACTAACAAACAAAGACACAAATAATACAAGACGCTCCAAGCAAAACACATATCATGTGGTGAATAAAAATATAGCTCCAAGTAAAAATACCGATGGAAGTAGACGAAAGAGGGGATGCCTTCCGGGGCATCCCCAAGCTTTGACTTTTTGGTGTCCTTGGATTATCTTGGGGGTGCCATGGGCATCCCCAAGCTTAGGCTCTTGCCATTCCTTGTTCCATAATCCATCAAAAGAGCTCACCGAAAACTTGAAAACTTCACAACACAAATCTCAATAGAAATCTCATGAGCTCCGTTAGAGAAAGAAAACAAAAGACCACTTCAAGGTACTGTAATGAACTCATTCTTTATTTATATTGGTGTTAAACCTACTGTATTCCAACTTCTCTATGGATTATAAACTATTTTACTAGCCACAGATTCATCAAAATAAGCAAACAACACACGAAAAACAGAATCTGCCAAGAACAGAACAGTCTGTAGTAATCTGTAACTAACGCAAACTTCTGGAACTCCAAAAAATCTACCAAAATAGGACGACCTAGAAATTTTTTTATTGATCAGCAGCAATTGGAATTAGTATTTTATCACGTTCTAGTGATTTTTAACAATTGTTTTCGTGAACAGAAAGTTTTTGGGAATTACAGCAAGATCAAATAACTATCATCCAAGAAGATCCTATAGGTCTAACTTGGAACAAACACTAATTAAAACACAAAACCACATCTAAACAGAAGGGAGATGGATTATTTATTCCTAAACAGAAGAAAAAACAAAAAAACTAAAAATAAATTTGGGTTGCCTCCCAACAAGCGCTATCGTTTAACGCCCCTAGCTAGGCATAATATTTCAACGATGCTCACATGAAAGACAAGAATTGAAGCACAAAGAGAGCATCATAAAACACGTGACAAACACATCTAAGTCTAACATACTTCCTATGCATAGGCATCTTATAAGCAAACAAATTATCATAGTAACCAAAAACTAGCATATTCAAGGAAGTGGAAAGAAACGATAGCAAGCTCATCTTATAAGCAAAGCAAGATTAAAATGATGGAGATTGATATGATGAGAATAGACCCGGGGGCCATACGTTTCACTAGTGGCTTCTCTCGAGAGCATAAGTATTCTACGGTGGGTGAACAAATTACTGTTGAGCAATTGACAGAATTGAGCATAGTTATGAGAATATCTAGGTATGATCATGTATATAGGCATCACGTCCGAGACAAGTAGACCGACTCCTGCGTGCATCTACTACTATTACTCCACTCATCGACCGCTATCCAACATGCATCTAGAGTATTAAGCTAAAAACAGAGTAACACTTTAAGCAAGATGACATGATGTAGAGGGATAGTTTCATGCAATATTATAAAAAACCCATCTTGTTATCCTCGATGGAAACGATGCAATACGTGCCTTGCTGCCCCTTCTGTCACTGGGAAAGGACACCGCAAGATCGAACCCAAAGCTAAGCACTTCTCCCATGGCAAGAAAAACCAATCTAGTAGGCCAAACCAAACTGATAATTCGAAGAGACTAGCAAAGATAACCAATCATACATAAAAGAATTCAGAGAAGATTCAAATATTATTCATAGATAGACTTGATCATAAACCCACAATTCGTCAGTCTCAACAAACACACCGCAAAAAAGAAGATTACATCGAATAGATCTCCATGAGGTAGGGGGAGAACATTGTATTGAGATCCAAAAAGAGAGAAGAAGCCATCTAGCTACTAACTATGGACCCGAAGGTCTTAGGTAAACTACTCACACTTCATCGGGGGGGCTAGGATGATGTAGAAGCCCTCCGTGATGACGGCCCTCTCCGGCGGAGCTCCGGAACAGGCCCCAAGATGGGATCTCGTGGATACAGAAAGTTGCGGCGGTGGAATTAGGGTTTTGGCTCCGTATCTGATCGTTTGGGGGTATGTAGGTATATATAGGAGGAAGGAGTATGTCGGTGGAGCAACAGGGGGCCGACGAGGTAGGGGGGCGCGCCCTAGAGGGGTGGCGCGCCCCCCACCCTTGTGACCGCCTTTGTTACTTCTTGGAGTAGGGTCCAAGTCTCCTGGATCACGTTCGGTGAGAAAATCACGTTCCCGAAGGTTACATTCCGTTTGGACTCCGTTTGATATTTCCTTTCTTCGAAACACTGAAATAGGCAAAAACAGCAATTCTAGGCTGGGCCTCCGGTTAATAGGTTAGTCCCAAAAATGATATAAAAGTGGAAAATAAAGCCCAATATAGTCCAAAACAGTAGATAATATAGCATGGAGCAATCAAAAATTATAGATACGTTCGAGACGTATCAGGCATCCCCAAGCTTAATTCCTGCTCGTCCTTGAGTAGGTAAATGATAAAAAAGAGAATTTTTGATGCGGAGTGCTACTTGGCATAATTTCAATGTAAATTTTATTAATTGTGGTATCAATATTCAGATCCGAAAGATTCAATACAAAAGTTTATGTTGACATAAAAATAATAATACTTCAAGCATACTAACAAAGAAATCATGTCTTCTCAAAATAACATGGCCAAAGAAAGTTATCCCTACAAAATCATATAGTCTGGCTATGCTCTATCTTCACCACACAAAGTATTTAAATCATGCACAACCCCGATCACAAGCCAAGCAATTGTTCCATACTTTAACATTTTCAAAACTTTTTCAGTCTTCACGCAATACATGAGCGAGAGCACTATGAGGCTGTTGCCTTGCAGTATATATTCAAAAAAATACATGAGCGTGAGCCATGGATATAGCACTATATGTGGAATAGAATGGTGGTTGTGGAGAAGACAAAAATAGGGGAAGATAGTCTCACATCAACTAGGCGTATCAACGGGCTATGGAGATGCCCATCAATAGATATCAATGTGAGTGAGTAGGGATTGCCATGCAACGGATGCACTAGTGCTATAAGTATATGAAAGCTCAACAAAAGAAACTAAGTGGGTGTGCATCCAACTCGCTTGCTCACGAAGACCTAGGGCATTTTGAGGAAGCCCATCATTGGAATAGCCAAGTTCTATAATGAAAAATTCCCACTAGTATATGAAAGTGACAAAATGAGAGACTCTCTATCATGAAGATCTTGGTGCTACTTTGAAGCACAAGTGTGGTAAAAGGATAGTAACATTGTCCCTTCTCTCTTTTCCCTCATTTTTTTATTTGGGCCTTTCCCTTTTTTTATGGCCTCTTTTTTTTCGTCCGGAGTCTCATCCCGACTTGTGGGGGAATCATAGTCTCCATCATCCTTTCCTCACTTGAGACAATGCTCTAAAAATGATGATCATCACACTTTTATTTTTCTTACAACTCAACAATTACAACTCGATACTTAGAACAAAATATGACTCTATATGAATGCCTCCGGCGGTGTACCGGGATATATAATGATTCAAGAGTGACATGTATGAAAGAATTATGAACGGTGGCTTTGCCACAAATACAATGTCAACTACATGATCATGCTAGCAATATGACAATGATGGAGCGTGTCATAATAAACGGAACGGTGGAAAGTTGCATGGCAATATATCTCGGAATGGCTATGGAAATGCCATGATAGGTAGGTATGGTGTCTGTTTTGAGGAAGATATATGGTGGGTGTATTATACTGGCGAAAAGTGCGCGGTATTAGAGAGGCTAGCAATGGTGGAAGGAAGGGAAAAGTGCGTATAATCCATTGACTCAACATTAGTCATAAAGAACTCATATACTTATTGCAAAAATCTAGAAGTTATCAAAGCAAAGTATTACGCGCATGCTCCTAGGGGGATAGATTAGTAGGAAAAGACCATCGCTCGTCCCCGACCGCCACTCATAAGGAAGGCAATCAATAAATAAATCATGCTCCGACTTCATCACATAACGGTTCACCATACGTGCATGCTACGGGAATCACAAACTTCAACGCAAGTATTCTTTAAATTCACAACTACTCAACTAGCATGACTCTAATATCACCATCTTCATATCACAAAACAATTATCATGCTTCAATCTTTTGTTAGTATTCAACGCACTCAAAAGAAAGTTTCACAAATCTTGAATACCAAACATATTATTATTAAGCAATTTACCATGCTATTAAGACTCTCAAAATAACCTAAGTGAAGCATGAGAGGTCAGTAGTTTATTTAAAACAAATCCACCACCGTGCTCTAAAAGATCTAAGTGAAGCACATAGAGCAAAATTATAACGCTCAAAAGATATAAGTGAAGCACATAGAGCAAAACTACATAGCTCAAAAGATATAAGTGAAGCACATAAAGTATTCTATCAAATTTTAATTCATGTATGGCTCTATCAAAATGTGTGTACATCAAGGATTATTGTGGAACACTAACAAACAAAGACACAAATAATACAAGACGCTCCAAGCAAAACACATATCATGTGGTGAATAAAAATATAGCTCCAAGTAAAAATACCGATGGAAGTAGACGAAAGAGGGGATGCCTTCCGGGGCATCCCCAAGCTTTGACTTTTTGGTGTCCTTGGATTATCTTGGGGGTGCCATGGGCATCCCCAAGCTTAGGCTCTTGCCATTCCTTGTTCCATAATCCATCAAAAGAGCTCACCGAAAACTTGAAAACTTCACAACACAAATCTCAATAGAAATCTCATGAGCTCCGTTAGAGAAAGAAAACAAAAGACCACTTCAAGGTACTGTAATGAACTCATTCTTTATTTATATTGGTGTTAAACCTACTGTATTCCAACTTCTCTATGGATTATAAACTATTTTACTAGCCACAGATTCATCAAAATAAGCAAACAACACACGAAAAACAGAATCTGCCAAGAACAGAACAGTCTGTAGTAATCTGTAACTAACGCAAACTTCTGGAACTCCAAAAAATCTACCAAAATAGGACGACCTAGAAATTTTTTTATTGATCAGCAGCAATTGGAATTAGTATTTTATCACATTCTAGTGATTTTTAACAATTGTTTTCGTGAACAGAAAGTTTTTGGGAATTACAGCAAGATCAAATAACTATCATCCAAGAAGATCCTATAGGTCTAACTTGGAACAAACACTAATTAAAACACAAAACCACATCTAAACAGAAGGGAGATGGATTATTTATTCCTAAACAGAAGAAAAAACAAAAAAACTAAAAATAAATTTGGGTTGCCTCCCAACAAGCGCTATCGTTTAACGCCCCTAGCTAGGCATAATATTTCAACGATGCTCACATGAAAGACAAGAATTGAAGCACAAAGAGAGCATCATAAAACACGTGACAAACACATCTAAGTCTAACATACTTCCTATGCATAGGCATCTTATAAGCAAACAAATTATCATAGTAACCAAAAACTAGCATATGCAAGGAAGTGGAAAGAAACGATAGCAAGCTCATCTTATAAGCAAAGCAAGATTAAAATGATGGAGATTGATATGATGAGAATAGACCCGGGGGCCATACGTTTCACTAGTGGCTTCTCTCGAGAGCATAAGTATTCTACGGTGGGTGAACAAATTACTGTTGAGCAATTGACAGAATTGAGCATAGTTATGAGAATATCTAGGTATGATCATGTATATAGGCATCACGTCCGAGACAAGTAGACCGACTCCTGCGTGCATCTACTACTATTACTCCACTCATCGACCGCTATCCAACATGCATCTAGAGTATTAAGCTAAAAACAGAGTAACACTTTAAGCAAGATGACATGATGTAGAGGGATAGTTTCATGCAATATTATAAAAAACCCATCTTGTTATCCTCGATGGAAACGATGCAATACGTGCCTTGCTGCCCCTTCTATCACTGGGAAAGGACACCGCAAGATCGAACCCAAAGCTAAGCACTTCTCCCATGGCAAGAAAAACCAATCTAGTAGGCCAAACCAAACTGATAATTCGAAGAGACTAGCAAAGATAACCAATCATACATAAAAGAATTCAGAGAAGATTCAAATATTATTCATAGATAGACTTGATCATAAACCCACAATTCGTCAGTCTCAACAAACACACCGCAAAAAAGAAGATTACATCGAATAGATCTCCATGAGGTAGGGGGAGAACATTGTATTGAGATCCAAAAAGAGAGAAGAAGCCATCTAGCTACTAACTATGGACCCGAAGGTCTTAGGTAAACTACTCACACTTCATCGGGGGGGCTAGGATGATGTAGAAGCCCTCCGTGATGACGGCCCTCTCCGGCGGAGCTTCAGAACAGGCCCCAAGATGGGATCTCGTGGATATAGAAAGTTGCGGCGGTGGAATTAGGTTTTTTGCTCCGTATCTGATCGTTTGGGGGTACGTAGGTATATATAGGAGGAAGGTGTACGTCGGTGGAGCAACAGGGGGCCCACGAGGCAGGGGGCGCGCCCTAGAGGGGGGCGCGCCCCCACCCTCATGACTGCCTCTGTTACTTCTTGGAGTAGGGTCCAAGTCTCCTGGATCACGTTCGGTGATAAAAACACATTCCCGAAGGTTTCATTCCGTTTGGACTCCGTTTGATATTCCGTTTCTTCAAAACACTGAAATAGGCAAAAAAACAGCAATTCTGGGCTGGGCCTTCGGTTAAGAGGTTAGTCCCAAAAATAATATAAAAGTGGAAAATAAAGCACAATATAGTCCAAAACAGTAGATAATATAGCACGCAGCAATCAAAAATTATAGATACGTTGGAGACGTATCACTCGGCGCGGCGTGGTCAACATACGAGAGTCATCGGAAGAGGACTGTACATGGAGAGCCTGACGGCTGGGACCCACGAGGTCCATGGTCGCACGCTAGGAAATTTCCTCCTTATTACGCACTGTACGTGGGAAGGGCTTCTGTATTTTGCGAAAAAAACGTTCCCCCCACTGACAGCTCGGACCCACCAGCTATATCTTCGCACGCAAGGAAGTGCCTCCTTATTACGCACAAAAAAATGAATACCCCCTACTAGCTGGGACCCACCATAGTGGGTGGCTGACTTGTGGGCCTACTAAGTTGACGGGGACGGAGGGCTTTGTCAACTTAGTCAATATGAACGATTCTAGCTCCAGTGACCGTACGATGTCCATCCAACGGCCATAGTGTTTCTTCAACCTCTGGTGTTCTTGTTCCAGCCGCCCAAAGCAGCGTCGGTCGTGCCGCGTGCTCCTGCCACCCATGGCTGGCTGTGATGCCGCGGAGGCCTCACCGCCCCCTACTACCCCCACCGCTGGCCAGGGCATCCCTCTACTCACCCACACCCCCTGTTATTCTGCGGCGACGGCAGCCTCACGCCGCAGCCGAACCAGTGAACCCTCGTACTCCTCTCCGCGTGGGCATCAACTGTCGTGTCTTCCCCGGCTCCGTGGCGTCCCCTTCCTAGGCCTCGCCGTCATCCACCGCCTTGGTGCTCTCGGCGCGGCGTGGTCAATGTGGTCAACGACCGACTTCCTTCGAAAGAGTACTGTACGTGGAGAGGCTGATAGCTGGGTCCACGGCCGCAGCTGGGTCCACGGCCACAGCCCAGTTTTTTTGTGATTTGCCAAGTAAGTCGCTTTGTCAGGCCTGTTGGGCTGCAAATCTTTCAAGACGAGGAGAGCTTCATTCGGTTGACCGAGAAAATGGCCTATCAGTAATGAGAAATGGGTTGTACATTTTTAAAACACATCAAACCGGCAATTAGTTTCAAATTTCTTTTTTTCATTTCGAGATTTTAAATTGCATTGATTTTTATGCGTGGACAATTGTTGGATTTTATATTGATATACATTTATTTTTAAAATCAGTTTGAATGTGACTCAAAATTTTGGGATTAAAAACAGTTCGGACCGCACCGAAATATGCAAAATTTCGTATAATTTTTTAACCGTGGCCACAATATGGGCTGTAATGCTAACAAAAATAATATGGGCTCCAAAAAACCTTAAGAATTAGCAAATGGGCTGTAAATTATTAGAAATAATGGCAGATGGGATGTATGCTGTTTTCCACAGATTTGAGGTTTTCCTAAAAAAAGGTTGACGCACAAGCAGTGACTGTTGGATTTCCATCTAACGGCCGTCGTGCTTCTTCAATCTCTGCTCTTCCTGCTCCAGCCGCTCAAACAAGCGTCGGCGGGACTGCCTGCTCCCTCCTCCCTGCGGCCGGCTGTGCTGCCGCGCAGGCCTCACCGCCCCACCATGCTCCCATCGCTGGCCTAGCCATCCCTCTACTCACCCACACCTGCTGTTATTCGCCGGCGATGGCAGACGAACCAGTAAACCCTCGTACAATCGTACTCCCCTCTGCGTGGGAAACAATTGCCGAGTCTTCCCTGTCTCTGTGTCGTTCCCTTCCTAGGCCTCACCGTCGTCCACCGCCCTGGTGCTCTCGACGCGACCTAGTCAAGATGGTCAACGACCGACATGCATCTGAAGTGGACTGTACGTGGAGAGGCTGACAGCTGGGTCCACGGCCGCACGCAAGGAAATGCCTCCTTATTACGCGCAAAATAATGATTCCTCCACCTGACATCTGGGACCCACCAAAAGGGCCTCTGTATTTCGCAAAAAAAACGTTAGCACCGCTGACAGCTTGGACCCACTAGCTATATCTTCGCACGCAAGGAAGTGCCTCCTTATTACGCACAAAAAAATGAATACTCCCCCTGCTAGCTGGAACCTGTATAGTGGCAGGCTGACTTGTGGGCCTACTAAGTTGACGAGGACGGCTTAGTCAACTTAGTCAATATGCACGATTCTAGCTCTAGTGACCGTACGATGTCCATCCAAGGGCCGTAGTGCTTCTTCAACCTCTGGTCTTCTTGCTCCAGCCGCCCAAACCAGCGTCGTTTGTTCCTCGTGCTCCTGCCTCCCATGGTCGGTTGCGATGCGGCAGAGGCCTCACCGCCCCCTACTACTCCCACCGCTGGCCAGGCCATCCCTCTACTCACCCACAACCCTTGTTATACTGCGGCGACGACAGCCTCATGCCGCAGCGAACCAGTGAACCCTCATACTCCTCTACGTGTGGGCATCCACTGTTGCGTCTTCCCCGGCTCCGCGTCGTCCCATGCCTAGGCCTCGCCGTCGTCCACCGCCCTGGAGCTCTCGGTGCGGCGTGGTCAACGTGGTCAAGGAAGGGCTTCCATCGGACATGGACTATACGTGGAGAGGCTGACAGCTGGGTCCACGGCCGCAGCAAGGAAGTGCCTCCTTATTACGCGAAAAATAATTATTCCTCCACCTGACAGCGGGGACCCACCGAACGGGCCACCGTATTTCGCGAAAAAAACGTTTCCCCCTGACTGCTGGTACCCACCAGCTACATCTTCGCACGCAAGGAAGTGCGTCCGGGCAAAAAAAAACAATTCGCCCCCGTGACTGCTGGGACCCACCAGCTACATCTTCGCAGGCAAGGAAGTGCCTAACAGTCGGGACTCACCTGGTTGAAGCGTACGTAGCGTTGTCATTCTGGTCGCGAATGTGTAACTACATACTGGTTGATGTAGAGGTGCGCACGTAGCATGTACACGTACGTATAGCGGCCAGGGTGCAAGAAAGTAAATACGGCCACGTACGTACATACGGGCGGGGTCTTGAACGCCTACTCGCGCGTACGTACGGCCAGGGCTCATGTACATGGCTAGGTCGAAACGGAGAAACAACGTCGTCGTCGTGTTCATGGGGAGGCAACGGAATGCGTCGTGTTCATCGGGAGGAAACAAAACGCGTGGGAGCCACCCGGCTTGGACGGAATAGCCGATGGAAACGAGGCCTGATGCACCGCAGAACGGAGGAAACGGCCTTGTGTTCGACCGACCACGTTCGAAACGGGATCCTGTTCATCGGGAGGGTCTGGCGTACCGCAAAACGGAGGAAACGGACCTCCTACGGTCGAAACATGGGTCCTGTTGATCGGGAGGGGTGTGGCGTACCGCAAAACAGAGGAAACAGGCTTGTGTTGGAGCGCTACGGTCGAAACGGGGGTCCTGTTCATCGGGAGGGGTGTGGCATACCGCAAAACGGGACTCCACGGGATACTGTTAGTCTCCACCGTCGACCCCCTCCAGCCTCCACGAGCTATTGTTCATCCACCGTCGACCTTTTCCAGCCTCCACATGCGACTGTTCATCCACAGGCTCCTGTTCATCCAGCCTCCACCGCGCGCTACTCCACCAGCTACTGTTCAACCAGCCCTCTCCACGGGCTCCTGTTCAACCACCCCTCCACGGGCTACTATTGATCCTGCCCTCCACCGTCTATTGTTCATCCTGCCCTCCACGGGGTCCTCTTCATCCAGCCCCAACTGGCTCGAACGATCGGGGTCCTGTTCATCCAAAGGCAACGCCACGGGGTCATGTTCATCCACCCCCACCGGGAACTGTTCATCCAAACCCCCCAGCAACGCTCACTGTTCATCCAGAAGCAGCCTCGATCGGCTTCAGTTAGCAGCAGTAGCGAAGGAATCGCTCGATCGGGTTCAGTTATCAGCCATCGATCGATCGCTCGGGTTCAGTAACGCGTAGCCTATAGTGCAATCGCTCAGGTTCAGTTAGATCCCAACGCCTCGCTCGGGTTCAGTTAGAGCCCAACGCCTCGCACCCACGCGCGTGCATGTACGAGAGAAACGCGCATCGCTCGGCCCCGACCCCCCATCGTAACCGGGAACACCCCGATATTTTCCTCACCCTCGCTTCTACCACGTTTTTTCATCATGGACAACCCAAAGAATGTCATGCAGTTGCGTCTCCGGCCCGCCCAGGACGAAAAGCCCATTTTCTGTCATGATTTTTTGCTATAGAAGTAGGACCCCACCACATCTATGATAATACCGTGTTTTGTCACAATTATCATCATAGAAGTGTCATAAGTATGACAGAAAAGATTTCCATTCGGCCCAAAATGTCACGGACGTGTCTTTTTTTTGTAGTGCTAGATGGGATCTCACGGGTACAGAAGGTTGTGGCGGTGGAGTGTTTTCGTGGATGCTTCTGGTGGTTTGGGAATATATGTGAATATATAGGCCGAAGAATTAGGTCAGGGAGTCACGGGGGGCCCACAAGGCAGGGGTGCACCCTTCCCCCTTGTGGCCGCCTCGTGGCTCTTCCGAATTGATCTCCAAGTCTCCTGGGTGTCTTCTGGTCCAAGAAAAATCATCGCAAAGATTTTATTCCGTTTGGACTCCGTTTGGTATTCCTTCTCCGCGAAGCTAAAAAACAAGGAAAAACAGAAACTAGCACTAATCTCTAGGTTAATAGGTTAGTCCCAAAATAATATAAAATAGCATATTAATGCATATAAAACATCCAAAATAGATAATATAATAGCATGGAACAATAACAAGTCAGGGTGGTGCCGGAGGTGCCCACAAGCCCGGAGCCCCCTCCTGGGGGGGGGGGGGGGTAGGGCGCGCCTAGAGGACTTGTGGACTCCTCGTCCGCTTCCTGGCGGAGCTCTTGTGCTTTGGGGGTCTCTTTTCGTTCATAAAAAATCACCGTCAATTCTTGGCCCATTCCAAGAACTTCTATTTATGCACAAAAAACGAAACCATGGTAGTTCTGCTGCAAACAGCGTGAGTCTAAGTTAGTTCTAATCAAATAATACCAAAACCATATAAAATTGTTGAAAACTTGGCATGAATACTTCATAAAATTGTACCAGCCAAGCAATTGTTTCATTCTCTTAATGCTTTGAAGCTTTTCCAACTTTCACGTAATACATGAGCGTGAGCCATGGATATAGCACTACAGGTGGAATAGAATATGGTGGAGGTTGTGAGGAGAAGACCAAAAGAAGGAGAAAGTCTCACATCAACTAGGAAAATTAATGGGCTATGGAGATTGCTACCTCTTGAGCTTGCGTTGGCTTTCCCCGAAGAGGAAAGGATGATGTAGCAGAGTAGCGTAAGTATTTCCCTCAGTTTTTTAGAACCAAGGTATCAATCTAGTAGGAGGCCACGCGCAAGTCCCTCGTACCTACACAACACAAAGAGCTCAACGCAACCAACGCGATTAGGGGTTGTCAATCCCTTCACTGTCACTTATGGAAGTGAGATCCGATAGATAATATTTTTGGTATTTTTTGATATAAAGATGCAAAGTGAAAAGTAAAAGGCAAAGTAAAAACAAAGCAAGATTAAAGTGATGGAGATTGATATGGCGAGAATAGACCCGGGGCCCATAGGTTTCACTAGTGGCTACTCTCAAGAGCATAAGTTTTCTACGGTGGGTGAACAAATTATTGTTGAGCAATTGACAAAATTGAGCATAGTTATGAGAATATCTAGGCATGATCATGTATATAGGCATCATGTCCGTGACAAGTAGATCGAAACGATTTTGCATCTACTACTATTACTCCACTCATCGACCGCTATCCAGCATGCATCTAGAGTATTAAATTAAAAACAGAGTAACACTTTAAGCAAGATGACATGATGTAGAGAGATAAATTCATGCAATATGAAATAAACCCCATCTTGTTATCCTCGATGGCAACGATACAATACGTGTCTTGCTGCCCCTTCTGTCACTGGGGAAGAACACCGCAAGATCGAACCCAAAGCTAAGCACTTCTCCCATGGCAAGAACTACCAATCTAGTTGGCCAAACCAAACAGATAATTCGAAGAGACTTGCAAAGATAACCAATCATACATAAAAGAATTCAGAGAAGATTCAAATATTATTCATAGATAGACTTGATCATAAACCCACAATTCATCGGTCTCAACAAACACACCCCAAAACAAGAAGATTACATCGAATAGATCTCCACAAGAGAGGGGGAGAACATTGTATTGAGATCCAAAAAGAGAGAAGAAGCCATCTAGCTACTAACTATGGACCCGAAGGTCTGAGGTAAACTATTCACACTTCATCGGAGAGGCTATGATGATGTAGAAGCCCTCCGTGATGACGGCCCTCTCCGGCGGAGCTCCAGAACAGGCCCCAAGATGGGATCTCGTGGATACAGAAAGTTGCGGCGGTGGAATTAGGTTTTTGGCTCCTGTTCTGATCGTTTGGGGGTACGTGGATATATATAGGAGGAAGGAGTACGTCGGTGGAGCACCGAGGGGCCCACGAGGCAGGGGCGTGCCCTGTAGGGGGGGCGCGTCCCCACCCTCGTGACCGCCTCGGGTACTTCTTGGAGTAGGGTCCAAGTCTCATGTGTCATAATCGGGAAGAAAATCACGTTCCAAAAAGGATTTTTCCGTTTGGACTCCGTTTGATATTTTGTTTCTTCGAAACACTGAAATAGGCAAAAAAACAACAATTCTGGGTTGGGCCTCCGGTTAATAGGTTAGTCCCAAAAATAATATAAAAGTGGAAAATAAAGCCCAATATAGTCCAAAACAGTAGATAATATAGCATGGAGCAATCAAACATTGTAGATACGTTTTAGACGTATCAGGCATCCCCAAGCTTAATTCATGCTCGTCCTCAAGTAGGTAAATGATAAAAAGAGAATTTTTGATGCGGAGTGCTACTTGGCATAATTTCAATGCAAAATTTCTTAATTGTGGTATGAATATTCAGATTAGAAAGATTCAAGACAAAAGTTCATATTGACATAAAGAATAATAACACTTCAAGCCGATAAATCACGAATGGACATGGTGCCACGCGAGGATGATATCCACACCATTCATTTCTTCATGATTCGTGTTGTATTTACACTGCCAAAACGTATATTGGTCGTATTCCATGGATAATAGATGAGTATGGCCCACGGATCTGCACAAGTGCAGTTAAAGCCCCATTGATGACCACACTGATCCCACATTATTGATTAGAGTTCTTTCAGTTATTTGCAGCGTACATTAACCACAACCTGCACCATTGCATGTATTTTCTCCCCATCCCTTGTTCATTATGCAGCTCCTCTCACACTCATCTTGCTTCTCTTGTTTTTGCTCTTCGTTCAGGGCATGGCTAGCTAGAACTCATACATGGAGATTTAGAGTTTCTTTTCAAAAAAATAAAGATGTGGAATTGTAGCTACAGCAGTTCATCTCTCTCTCTCTCTCTCTCTCTCAGCTTTGGTAGTTATATGTCACTCAATGATTGTCTAATAGCAATCCATATTCCTCACCCTCTCTTTCTCTCAGATCTTCTCTGTCGTGCCATCTTTTTATATCCATCAGCTCCTACAACAACAACAACATTTTATGTTCATGTCATAGTGTTATTCATGTCTTCATCAATGTCCTACATCGATTCTCCAGCTCCTCCCATGGGAGTTTTTTACGATGTGGCTGAATCATAGCTCACACATCAAGTAATCCCGTGTAAATAAATTTGCTCTATACCCAGCCAATCTGATGATAAGATTCAACAATGTCCTTCATACACCCACCTGCATGAAGCATATCTAACATACATGCCCTGCACAAGCCACCCCCATTAACTCGTACTGGCTGCATAAAGACTTGTAAATGCTATGCAGGCCAAAACCCAACTACCAGACAAAGTGCATACGAATTTAAAGTGCCATAGCCCACTCACTGCTGCGTATTCCAATGTATTATTGAGTAGCTGTGATCGTATTGGAAAATGTCCTATATTAATTAGTAATCTCAAAGCACAAGCGGGCGGCCGAGATTTCGGCGTCGCGTGGCACCATGTCCCAAAAATCCGCGTCGCACTTCAAGCATACTAATAAAGCAATTATGTCTTCTCAAAATAACATGGCCAAAGAAAGTTATCCCTACAAATTCATATAGTCTGGCTATGCTCCATCTTCACCACACAAAGTCTTTAAATCATGCACAACCCCGGTGACAAGCCAAGCAATTGTTTCATACTTTAACATTTTCAAAACTTTTCAATCTTCATGCAATACATGAGCGTGATCCATGGATATAGCACTATATGTGGAATAGAACGGTGGTTGTGGAGAAGACCAAAAGAGGGGAAGATAGTCTCACATCAACTGGCGTATCAACGGGCTATGGAGATGCCCATTAATAGATATTGTCGGATCACGGGTTCCGGCAGACCCTTAAGGTTCGAACTATGGGGTGCGCGCGGAGATTATGCCCTCTACCTCTCCGTCACATAAGGATCTAAACTATAGAAAGAACAGCACAAGAGACATAGAGTTTATACTGGTTCGGGCCACCGATGTGGTGTAATACCCTACTCCAGTGTGGTGTGTGGATTGCCTCTTGGGCTGATGATGATGATGAACAGTACAAGGGAGAAAGGCCTCGCGAGGGCCTGTTCTTGGCTAGGACGATGAACTGCTAGGAGGAGTTCAGCCGCCCTTCTCTCTCTTTCTCTACTTGTTCTCTGCTTGCTCGGATTCTAGGTTCTGCTAGCCTGATCGCCCGATACTAACTTGCTAGACTCCTCGATCTCTAGATGCCTCTACCCTGGGGGTGGCTAGTCCTATTTATAGGCAAAGGCCCTGGGCCTCTTCCCAAATATTGAGTGGGAAGGGCGCCAACAATTGGCCAATTCGAAGGGGAACATCTGGTACACTTATCCTGACTAAAGTTGGTCCTCGCCTGCCAAAAGCCCTGTGGTGACGCCGTTCTGGGCTCCATGGTGACCTCCTTCCCACCGTTGGACTGGTCTTGGTCTCGTTGCACCGAAGTGGGTGCCTTTGCTTGATCCTCTCGCCTGCGCTTGCCCCCTTTGCACCAAAGAGGAAAGGGAGGACACTGCGCGGTCTGGCACCCGCCTGGCACCCTTGGTCGTCATGGCTTGCGTCATGGGCACCTCGCGAGGTACCCTACCTTGATCTCTCCGCCTCCTCGTGAGCCAGCCTGAGGAGGCCGCGCCTGAGGAAGCGCTGTGTCGTCCGCCCCGCGAGGCTTGGCCCCTCACGAGGGTCTTGAGTCTTATGTTGATGAAGATGGGCCGCGCTGGGCCCCCATTTGAGCCACGCCGCAGGCCGCAGGCAGGCAAGTCTGGGGACCCCCGTTCCCAGAACGCTGACATATATCAATGTGAGTGAGTAGGGATTGCCATGCAACGGATGCATTAGAGCTATAAGTATATGAAAGCTCAACAAAAGAAACTAAGTGGGTGTGCATCCAACTCGCTTGCTCACGAAGACCTAGGGCAATTTGAGGAAGCCCATCATTGGAATATACAAGCCAAGTTCTATAATGAAAAATTCCCACTAGTATATTAAAGTGACATAGTGAGAGACTCTCTATCATGAAGATCATGGTGCTACTTTGAAGCACAAGTGTGCTAAAAGGATAGTAACATTGTCCCTTCACTCTTTTTCTCTCATTATTTTTATTTGGGCCTTTTTTATGGCCTCTTTTTTTATTATTTTTTCGTCTGGAGTCTCATCCGGACTTGTGGGGGAATCATGGTCTCCATCATTCTTTCCTCACTTGGGACAATGCTTTAAAAATGATGATCATCACACTTTTATTTTTCTTACAACTCAACAATTACAACTCAATACTTAGAACAAATATGACTCTATATGAATGCCTCCGGCGGTGTACCGGGATATGCAATGAATCAAGAGTGACATGTATGAATAATTATGAATGGTGGCTTTGCCAAAATACGATGTCAACTACATGATCATGCTAGCAATATGACAATGATGGAGCGTGTCGTAATAAACGGAACGGTGGAAAGTTGCATGGCAATATATCTCGGAATGGCTATGGAAATGCCATGATAGGTAGGTATGGTGGCTGTTTTGAGGAAGGTATAAGGTGGGTGTATGATACCGGCAAAATGTGCGTGGTATTAGTGAGGCTAGCAATGGTGGAAGGATGGGAAAAAGTGCATATAATACATGGACTCAATATTAGTCATAAAGAACTCATATACTTATTGCAAAAATCTAGAAGTCGTCAAAGCAAAGTATTACGCGTATGCTCCTAGGGGGATAGATTGGTAGGAAAAGACCATCGCTCGTACCCGACCACCACTCATAAGGAGGACAATCAATAAACACTTCATGCTCCGACGTCGTTACATAACGGTTCACCATACGTGCATGCTACGGGAATCACAAACTTTAACACAAGTATTCTTTAAATTCACAACTACGTCCACTAGCATGACTCAAATATTATCACCTCCATATCTCAAAACAATTATCATGCTTCAATCTTTTCTTAGTATTCAACACACTCAAAAGAAAATTTCACAAATCTTGAATACCAAGCATATTAATATTTAAGCAAATTACCATGCTATTAAGACTCTCAAAATAATTTAAGTGAAGCATGAGCGATCAATAGTTTCTTTAAAACAAACCACCACCATGCTCTAAAATATCTAAGTGAAGCACATAGAGCAAAATTATAACGCTCAAAAGATATAAGTGAAGCACATAGAGCAAAACTACATAGCTCAAAAGATATAAGTGAAGCGCAAAGAATATTCTAACAAATTTTAATTCATAGATGACTCTAGCAAAAGGTGTGTACATCAAGGATGATTGTGGCACACTAACAAACAAAGACACAAATAATACAAGACGCTCCAAGCAAAACACATATCATGTTGGTGAATAAAAATATAGCTCCAAGTAAATTATCGATGGAAGTGGACGAAAGAGGGGATGCCTTCCGGGGCATCCCCAAGCTTTGACTTTTTGGTGTCCTTGAATTATCTTGGGGGTGCCACGGGCATCCCCAAGCTTAGGTTCTTGCCACTCCTTGTTCCATAATCCATCAAAAGAGCTCACCCAAAACTTGAAAACTTCACAACACAAAACTCAATAGAAATCTCGTGAGCTCCGTTAGAGAAAGAAAACATAAAACCACTTCAAGGTACTGTAATGAACTCATTCTTTATTTATTTTGGTGTTAAACCTACTGTATTCCAACTTCTCTATGGATTATAAACTATTTTACTAACCATACATTCATCAAAATAAGCAAACAACACACGAAAAACATAATTTGTCAAAAACAGAACAGTCTGTAGTAATCTGTAACTAACACAAACTTATGGAACTCCAAAAAATCTACCAAAATTAGAAGACCTAGACAATTTGTTTATTGATCAGAATCAATTGGAATCAGTATTTTATCACGTTCTGATGATTTTTAGTAATTCGGGCACTGAACGCAAAGTTTCTGGAGATTACAGCAAGATCAAATAACTATCATCCAAGAAGATCCAATAGGTCTAGCTTGGCACAAACAGTAATTAAAACACAAAACCACATCCAAACAGAAGGTAGATGGATTATTTATTCAATTACAGAAAGGAAATATATTGGGTTGTCTCCCGACAGGCGCTTTTTTTAAAGCCTTTTTAGCTAGGCATTTAGATTTCAATGATGCTCACAAGAAAGACAAGAATTGAGGCACAAAGAGAGCATCATAACACATGTGACAAACACACTTAAGTCTAACATACTTCCTATGCATAGGCATATTATAGGCAAACAAATTATCGTAGCAAGCCAAAACGAGCATATGCAAGGAAGCGGAAAGAAACAATAGCAATCCCAACATAACGAGAGGTAGTTTATTATCATGAAAAATTTTACAACCATATTTTACTCTCTCATAATAATTACATGTGGGATCATAAGCAAATTCAACAAAATAGCTATCACATAAAATATTTTCAATACGACCCACATGCATGCAAAGTTGACACTCTTCCAAAATAGTGGGATTATCATTAACTAAAGTCATGACCTCTCCAAACCCACTTTTATCAAAAATTTCATAAGATTGAATATTCTCCAAATATGTGGGATCTAAAGTTGACACTCTTCCAAACCCACTTTCAATATTATTGCAAAAAATATTATCAATCTCATATTCATCATGAGGCTTAAATAAATTTTCAAGATCATAAGAAGAATCACCCCAATCATGATCATTGCAACAAGTAGAGGACATAGCAAAACTAGCATCCCCAAGCTTACGGTTTTGCATATTTTTAGCACAAGTGACATCAATATAATTTATAGTAAAATTATTGCAATCATGCTTTTTATTCAAAGATCTCTCGTGAATTGCTTCATAAAGTACTTCATCACAATTCTTACATTAACGAATTTCAGGCAAAACCTCATAAAGATAATCTAGTGCACTCAATTCACTAGCAATAGGTTCCTCATAATTGGATCTCTTAAAGAGATTAGCAAGTGGATGAGGATCCATAAACTTTTTAGCAAGCGAAGATGCAAGCAAAAAGAAGGCACATGGTAACACAAGATTGAACGGAGGAAGGGCAAATAAAATGGCAAGGGTGAAGTGGGGGAGAGGAAAACGAGAGGCAAATGGCAACTAATGTAATGCGAGAGATAGGGATTGTGATGGGTACTTGGTATGTTGACTTTTTGCGTAGACTCCTCGGCAACGGCGCCAGAAATTCTTCTTGCTACCTCTTGAGTTTTCCTTGGTTTTCCCCGAAGAGGAAAGGATGATGCAGCAGAGTAGCGTAAGTATTTCCCTTAGTTTTTGAGAACCAAGGTATCAATCCAGTAGGAGGCCACGCGCAAGTCCCTCGTACCTACACAACACAAAGAGCTCAACGCAACCAACGCGATTAGGGGTTGTCAATCCCTTCATGGTCACTTACGAAAGTGAGATCCGATAGATAATATTTTTGGTATTTTTTGATATAAAGATGCAAAGTGAAAAGTAAAAGGCAAAGTAAAAACAAAGCAAGATTAAAGTGATTGAGATTGATATGGCGAGAATAGACCCGGGGGCCATAGGTTTCACTAGTGGCTTCTCTCAAGAGCATAAGTTTTCTACGGTGGGTGAACAAATTACTGTTGAGCAATTGACAAAATTGAGCATAGTTATGAGAATATCTAGGCATGATCATGTATATAGGCATCACGTCCGTGACAAGTAGATCGAAATGATTCTGCATATACTACTATTACTCCACTCATCGACCACTATCCAGCATGCATCTAGAGTATTAAGTTAAAAACAGAGTAACGCTTTAAGCAAGATGACATGATGCAGAGAGATAAATTCATGCAATATGAAATAAACCCCATCTTATTATCCTCGATGGCAACGATACAATACGTGTCTTGCTGCCCCTTCTGTCACTGGGAAAGAACACCGCAAGATCGAACCCAAAGCGAAGCAGTTCTCCCATGGCAAGAACTACCAGTCTAGTTGGCCAAACCAAACGGATAATTCGAAGAGACTTGCAAAGATAACCAATCATACATAAAAAAATTCAGAGAAGATTCAAATATTATTCAGAGATAGACTTGATCATAAACCCACAATTCATCGATCTCAACAAACACACCGCAAAAGAAGATTACATCGAATAGATCTCCACAAGAGAGGGGGAGAACATTGTATTGAGATCCAAAAAGAGAGAAGAAGCCATCTAGCTAATAACTATGGACCCGAAGGTCTGAGGTAAACTATTCACACTTCATCGGAGAGGCTATGATGATGTAGAAGCCCTCCGTGATGACGGCCCTCTCCGGCAGAGCTCCGGAACAGGCCCCAAGATGGGATCTCGTGGATACAGAAAGTTGCGGCGGTGGAATTAGGATTTTGGCTCCTGTTCTGATCGTTTGGGGGTACGTGGATATATATAGGAGGAATGAGTATGTCGGTGGAGCACCGAGGGGCCCACGAGGCAGGGGTCGCGCCCTGTAGGGGGGCGCCCCCCACCCTCGTGACCGCCTCCGGTACTTCTTGGAGTAGGGTCCAAGTCTCGTGCGTTATAATCGGGAAGAAAATCACATTCCAAAAAGGATATTTCTGTTTGGACTCCGTTTGATATTTTGTTTCTTCGAAACACTGAAATAGGCAAAAAACAGCAATTCTGGGCTGGGCCTCCGGTTAATAGGTTAGTCCCAAAAAAATATATAAGTGGAAAATAAAGCCCAATATAATCCAAAACAGTAGATAATATAGCATGGAGCAATCAAAAATTATAGATATGCTGGAGACGTATCAGAGATGTCCATCAATTGATATCGATGCAAGTGAGTAGGGATTGCCATGCAATGGATGCACTAGAGCTATAATGGTATGAAAGCTCAAAATGAAAACTAAGTGGGTGTGCATCGAACTTGCTTGCTCACGAAAACCTAGGGCAATTTGAGGAAGCCCATCATTGGAATATACAAGCCAAATTCTATAACGAAAATTTTCCACTAGTATATGAAAGTGATAAAATAGGAGACTCTGTCATGAAGAACATGGTGGAAAAGGATAGTAACATTGTACCTTCTCTCTTTTTCTCTCATTTTTTCATTTTTTTTGGCTCTTTAGCCTCTTTTATTATTTTTGAAGTCTGGAGTCTCATCCCAACTTGTGAGGGAATCATTGTGTGTGTCAAAACCGGTCGATCTCGGGTAGGGGGTCCCGAACTGTGCGTCTGAGGATCAAAGGTAACAAAGGACAGGGGGAACACGATGTTTACCCAGGTTCGGGCCCTCTAAATGGAGGTAAAACCCTACGTCCTGCTTGATTGTATTTGATGAGTAGGGGTTACAAGAGTTGATCTACCTCGAGATCGTAGTAGCTAAACCATAGACGTCTCGCCTGTATGAATTCTGATAGCATCTACGGACTAAACCCTCTGGTTTATATACACACCGGAGGGGCCTAGGGTTGTACAAAGTCGGTTTGCGAAAGAAGGAAATTACATATCCGGACACCAATCTTGCCATCCACACATCGGAGAGTCCTACCCGGACACGGGGAAGGTCTTCTGCCTTGTATCTTCATGGCCCATCGGTCCGGCCCATATCACACAGCCCGGACACCCGAGGACCCCCTAATCCAGGACTCCCTCAGTAGCCCCTGAACCAGTCTTCAATGACGATATGTTTGGCACGCGAGTTTTCTCCGGCATTGCAAGGCGGGTTCCTCCTCGTGAGTACTTCAAAGCAATCTTCTGAACAAAAGAACTATATCCGGCTTCGTATAACAGTCACAACCCTTAGCCATGAAGGCAAAGTATTTAATCAAAATAATGACTGTCAACTGACAACTTTTGAGCGAAACGTCTCGTCTGGCCTCTTAATATTTTGAACCATTTTTCGCCTCCCGCTTCGCGTTTCGAGGCACAGCCTCTATTGACACGTCTTGTCAAAACAGAGATCGTGTCCGCTTATCACGGGATCCCCATCAATACAGTTTTGGGTAATCCAACCGTGCCATTCACACGACCCCTTGGGAACAGGCGAGTTTTAAGGCTTGAGGGGGTGGGTGTTTGATATTCACTGCATATATAAGAGGATAATGATTCCTCTTTCTTCCCACACCTTCTTCCTTGTCCTGCTTTCCCATATTCAATCTCCACCGCCCAAACTTCAGTCTTTCCCACCGCCACCAACCTCTCCAGCCATGTTCGGATCTGGTTCGAAGGGCAAGTGGGAGGCCTCCTCCGTCACCGAGAAGGATGTCAAGGAGCTCCAGGAGGCAGGATATCTGTCTGCGGACATCGCACACAGGCTCCCGGCCAAGGAGCAAGTCATCCCCATTACGAAGCCTGATGACCCACAAGTATAGGGGATCAATTGTAGCTCTTTTCGATAATTAAGAGTGTCGAACCCGATGAGGAGCAGAACAAATTGACAAGTGGTTTTCAGCAAGGTAATGTCTACAAGTGCTAAAATTGTAAGGAACATAGTAGTTTGATAGCAAGATAATTTGTAATGAGCAAGTAACGATAGTAGTAACAAAAGTGTAGCAAGGTAGCCCAATCCTTTTGAGGCAAATGACAGGCCAAAACGGTCTCTTATGATAAGCAAAGCATTCTTGAGGGTACATGGGAATTTCATCTAGTCACTTTCGCCATGTTTGTTTGATTTGTGTTCGGTACTTTGATAATTTGATATCTGGGTGGACCGGTGCTTAGGTGTTGTTCTTACTTGAACAAACCTCCTACTTATGATTAACCCTCCCGCAAGCATCAGTCACTATGCGAAAAGTATTAAGAATAAATTCTAACCATAGCATTAAACTTTTGGATCCAATCTATCCCTTACGGAATAGCGCATAAACTGGGGTTTGAGCTTCTGTCACTCTCGCAACCCATAAACTGCACAATGCATTCCCTTAGGCCCAAATACGGTGAAGCGTCATGTAGCCGACATTCACATGACACCACTAAGGGAATCACAACATACATACTATCAAAATATCGAACACATATCAAGTTCACACGATTACTTGCAACATGATTTCTCTCGTGACCTCAAGAACAAAAGTAACTACTCACAAATGATAATCATGCTCAAGATCAGAGGGGTGTTAAATAGCATATTGGATCTGAGCATATAATCTTCCACCAAATAAACCATATAGTAATCAACTACAAGATGTAATCAACACTACTAGTCACCCCCAAGCACCAATCTATAGTTCCGGTAACAAGATTGAACACAAGAGATGAACTAGGGTTTGAGATGAGATGGTGTTGTTGAAGATGTTGATGGAGATTGCCCTCCCCAAGATGGGAGAGTTGTTGGTGATGATGATGGTGATGATTTCCCCCTTCGGGAGGGAAGTTCCTCTAGCGGAATCGCTCCGCATGCGGGCAAAAGTGCTCCTGCCCAAATTCCGCCTTGAGACGGCGGTGCTCCGTCACGAAAGTCTTCTCCTTATTTTTTCTAGGTCAAAAGGACCTATATACCAGAAGATGGGCACCGGAGGTGGGCCTGGGTGAGCACAATCCACCAGGGCGCGCCTGGGCTCCCTGGCGCGCCCAGGTGGGTTGTGCCCACCTGGTGGGCCCCCTCTGGTAGTTATTTTTTCCAATATTCTTCATATATTTGATAAAAAATCTTCGTGAAGTTTCAGCTTGTTTGGAGTTGTGCAGAATAGGTGGCCTGACATAGCTTTTCCAGGTCGAGATTTCCAGCTGCCGGAATTCTCCCTCTTTGTGTATACCTTGCATATTATGAGAGAAAAGACATTAGAATTACTCCAAAAAGCATTATGATGGATAAAAGCATTATAAATAATAGTAAGAAAACATGATGCAAAATGGATGTATCAACTCCCCCAAGCTTAGACCTCGCTTCTCCTCAAGCGAAAACCGAATTCGAAAAACATGTCCACATGCTTAGAGAGAGAGAGGTATCGATAAAAACAAAATACGGACAAAGAAGCGACATGTAGATTATTATAGCTGCAAACAAATTAAGCATAAGACTTTTATCATATACTTCTCATGAATAAGTAAGAGTTCATCACACAATCGAAGTATAAAGCAAAAAATCTATTAAAAACCAACAAACTATGTTCTTAGTCAACTTTGCAACTACAATTCATCATCTTTTCAGGAAGGGTCACGTATCGGAGCCTTTAGGCAAGTCCACATACTCAACCATCATATAGTCTTCTATGATTGCTAACACTCACCGCATACAAATGAGCAAAGCGTTTCAACCGGACACATAAGAAGATAGGGGCTTATAGTTTCGCCTCCCAACATATTCACCTCAAGGGTGATGTCAACAACAATAACTCATGCTACCCATATTCAACTGGACATATGTGCCTAGGTATTTCCTCACCACATGATGCTTGCCAAAGGAGAAAATAAAAAGGAATAGAGAGAAAACTTTGACTCTTTGCATAAAAGTAAATACATAAAAGTAAAAGATAGGCCCTTCGCAGAGGGAAGCAGAGGTTGCCATGCGCTTATTTGTTTGTATGCTCAACCCCTTGATACGTCTCCAACATATCTAGAATTTTTTATTGTTCCATGCTGTTATATTATCAATATTGGATGTTTTATAATCATTTTATATCATTTTGGGTACTAACCTATTGACATAGTGCCAAGTGCCAGTTGCTCTTTTATGCATGATTTCTTATAGCCTCGTATTTCTTCTCTGATATTTGGGTTTTGTTTGGCCAACTTGATCTATTTATCTTGCAATGGGAAGAGGTGCTTTGTAGTGGTTCGATCTTACGGTGCTTGATCCCAGTGACAAAAGGGGAACCGAGACGTATGTATCGTTGCTACTAAGGATAAAACTATGGGGTCTATCTCTACTATATATATCTTGTCTACATTATGTCATTGTTCTTATTGCATTACTCCATTTCTCCATGAACTTAATACACTAGATGCATGCTGGATAGCAGTTGATGTGTGGAGTAATAGTAGTAGATGCAGGCAGGAGTCGGTCTACTAATCTTGGACGTGATGCCTATATAATGATCATTGCCTCGATATCGTCATGATTATTTGAAGTTCTATCAACTGCCCAACAATAATTTGTTCACCCACCATTTGCTATTTTTCTCGAGAGAAGCCACTAGTGAAACCTACGGCCCCCGGGTCTCTTTCTCATATTATTTGCCTTTGCGATATATTTTCCTTTGCTTTTATTTTTCAGATCTATTAAACCAAAAAAATAACTTGCTGTGTTTTATTCTTATTTATTTTGTTTGGCGTTCGATCTATCAATCTACTACAATTTTATTCACGTTTGTTTGCCCATCTTGGGGCGCCGCTACCCGAAAGGGATTGACAGCCCCTTTTACACGTCGGGTTGCGAGTAGTTGTTATTTGTGTGCAGGTGTTGTTTACATTGTGTTGCTTGGTTCTCCTAACTGAGGGAAATACCTACCGCCACTGTGCTGCATCATCCCTTCCTCTTTGGGGAGATACCGACATAGGTTCAAGCCGCATCACCCCTTAGTGCAAATGAACGTCACGTTGCATTGCCCCTTGCGATAGCGACCTTTATTATGCACTCTATCGCTTTTATTATTCACCATCACAAGTTCATGCAATGATCAATTTTCTCTTCCACTAAATGGTCTCACACATTAGAAGCAATTTTTATTGGCTTTTTGCACCGATGACAACTTACTTGAGGGATCTTGCTCAATCCCTAGGTAGGTGGACACCTGAAAATAAGATTTGGATTTAAGGGTTTTTGGATGCACAAGTAGTATCTCTACTTAGTGCGGAATTTATGGCTAGGAAGATAGAGGGCAAGCACCACATGTTAAAGGATCTATGACAATATGACTTCAATGTGAATATGAAAAAACATAAACCATTAAGTTGTCTTCCTTGTCCAACGTAAAAAAAATTGGCATATAATATTTTGATGGGGGCTCACAATCACAAAAGATTTCTAGGATACTATATCTATATGTGAATCTTCTCTTCCCTTATTAATTCTTTCATGAGTTGCATCATTGACTAATTCTATGTTTGTCAATCTCTAATAAAATTTTCTACTTATACTTTTCCTTATGTGGTGCCATCACCTACCATAAGATCAGTATATGATCTTCTTGATTTATTTCCTTTCTTTTTATTTATATCCTTTCCTTTTATTTATTTCCTTTCTTTCAATTGCAACAAGAAAATAAAGAAGCAAAAACTCACACTAAACTTTATTATATATCTTGCAAGATCTGACCGAAAACAGCAAGAAAATAGAATAGAGGATTTCTCCGTGATACGGTGGTTAGCCGGTTTGGGGAGTATATATAGATTTTTTTATCTTGGGGGGCAAGCAAACTGTAGAAAACAGAGTCCGGAAGGTGTCCCAGGTGGGCACAACCCACCTGGGCATGCCAAGCAAGCCAGGCGCGCCCTGGTGTCTTGTGCCCACCAGGGTACGCTTCCTGGAAGTTTCTTATTTTCCTATTTTTCTAAATATTCCAAAACTGACAAAAAATATTTTTGCGGATTTTTCGGAGTCCTCTTACTTACCGTATCACGTACCTCTTTATTTTCACGATTCTGGAGTGTTCCGGAAGGACTCTTTTATGTGTTCTTCCGGTGTCAAAGTTTGGACAATATTGCTTTCAACATTAATAGGCGTACCTGAGATATAATGTTTTATTCATTGCCCATTGACAACCTTCGGGTTAGTGCCTTCGGCATTATTTATTTTGATGGCTCCAGACCGATAAGCGTCCTCGATAACATAGGGGCCTTCCCATTTTGAGAGGAGTTTTGCTGCAAAGAATCTGAAACGAGAGTTGTACAAAAGAACATATTCTCTTACTTTAAACTCACGCTTTTGGATTCTTTTGGCATGCCATATTTTAACTTTTTCTTTGAATAATTTTGCATTTTCATAAGCTTGGGTTCTCCATTCATCTAGTGAACTAATATCAAATAACCTCTTTGCACTGGCAAGTTTGAAATCATAATTGAGTTCTTTGATTGCCCAATATGCTTTATGTTCTAACTCAAGAGGCAAATGACAAGCTTTTCCATAAACCATTTTATAAGGAGACATACCCATAGGATTTTTATATGATGTTCTATGAGCCCAAAGTGCATCATCTAATTTCTTAGACCAATTCTTCCTGGACCTATTGACAGTCTTTTGCAAAATTAATTTTATTTCTCTATTGCTAAGTTCAACTTGACCACTAGACTGAGGATGATAAGGTGATGCAATTCTATGGTTAACATCATACTTGGCAAGCATTTTACGGAAAGCACCATGAATCAAGTGTGAACCACCATCAGTCATGAAGTATCTATGGCCTCCAAACCTTGGGAAAATAACTTCCTTAAGCATTTTAATAAAGGTGTTGTGATCAGCACTACTGGTTGGAATAGCTTCTACCCATTTAGTAACATAATCAACAGCAACCAAAATATGTGTTTACCCATTAGAGGAAGGAAAATGTCCCATGTAATCAAATCCCCAAACATCAAATGGTTCAATAGCAAGTGAATAATTCATAGGCATTTCTTGACGCTTATCGATATTACCTATTCTTTGGCATTCATCACAAAATAAGACGTACTTACAGGCATCCTTGAAGAGAGTAGGCCAATAAAATCCATATTGCAATACCATGTGAGCAGTTCTACCTCCAGCATGATGCCCTCCGTAACTTTGGAGTGACATTTCCGTAGGATTTGTCCCTGTTAATGCACAGGTACACAACATATAATAATACCATCTACTCCTTTACAAAGATGTGGGTCATCCCAAAAGTAATGTCTTAAATCATAGAAGAATTTTTTCTTTTGTTGATAAGTAAAGCTAGGTGGTAAATATTTAGCAACAATGTAATTAACATAGTCAACATACCAAGGAGTATTGTGAGCAACATTTATTGCAGCTAACTGCTCATTAGGAAAACTATCATCAATAGGTAGTGGGTCATCAAGCACATTTTCATGCCTAGATAAGTTATCAGCTACATGGTTCTCAGCTCCCTTTCTGTTAGTGATATGTAAATAAAATTCTTGTAGCAAAGAACCCATCAAATAAGTCTAGGTTTAGCATCTTTCTTTTCCATAAGATATTTAATAGCAGCATGATCGATGTGAACAATTACTTTTGAATCAACAATATAAGGTCTAAATTTATCACAAGCAAACACCACGGCTAAGAATTCATTTTCAGTAGTTGCATAGTTTCTTTGAGCACTGTCTAGAGTTTTAGTAGCATAATGAATAACATTCAGTTTCTTATCAACTCTTTGTCCTAGAATAGCACAATAGCATAATCACTAGCATCACACATAATTTCAGAAGGCAAGTTCCAATCAGGTGGTTGAACAATAGGTGCAAAAATTAAGGCTTTCTTGAATGTTTCAAAGGCTTCTAAACAATCATCAAAAAAACAAAAGGAATATCCTTTTGCAAAAGAATCTTAAGAGGCCTAGAAATTTTAGAAAAGTCTTTGATAAATCTCCTATAGAAACCAGCATGACCTAGGAAACTAAGAATACCTTTGATATCTTTAGGACATGGCATCTTCTCAATTGCATCAACCTTTGCTTTGTCCACTTCAATACCTCTTTCAGAAATTTTATGACCCAAGACAATACCTTCATTAACCATAAAGTGGCACTTCTCCCAATTCAAGATAAGATTTGCTTTTTCACATCTCTGCAAAACTCGATCAAGATTGCTTAAACAATCAACAAAAGACATCCCATAAACAGAGAAATCATCCATGAAAACCTCAACAATATTTTCACAAAAGTCTGAGAATATAGCAGTCATACATCTTTGAAAGGTAGCAGGTGCATTGCATAAACTGAAAGGCATACGTCTATAAGCATAAGTTCCAAAGGGACAAGTAAAAGTAGTATTTTCTTGATCAGGTTGAGAAATAAGTATTTGTGAAAAAACAGAATATCCATCAAGGAAGCAAAAATGTGTGTGCTTAGATAATCTTTCTAGCATTTGATCAATAAAAGGCAGAGGGTAATGATCTTTTATAGTTGCTTTGTTTAATTTTCTAAAATATATTACCATTCTATAGCTTGTAACAATTCTTTGTGGAATAAGTTCATTCTTATCATTAGGAACAACAGTAATACCTCCTTTCTTAGGGACACAATAAACAGGACTTACCCATCTACTACCAGCTATAGGATAGATTATACCTGATTCCAGAAGTTTTAATATTTCTGCTCTTAGCAGTTCATTCATTTTTGGATTTAACCGACGTTGGTGATCAACAACGGTTTTAGCATCAGGTTCCATATTAATTTTGTGCTGACATAGAGTGGGACTAATGCCCTTTAAATCATCAAGAGTATATCCAATAGCAGAGCGGTGCTTCCTTAGAACTTTCAATAATCTTTCTTCTTCATGTTCTGAAAGGTTAGCACTAATAATAACAGGATATATCTTCTTTTCATCAAGATAAGCATATTTCAAAGTGTCTAGCAATTGCTTTAATTCAAACACAGGATCACCTTTAGGTGGAGGAGGACCTTCTGGAGTTTCAATAGGCAAATTGTGTTTAAGCAAAGGACGTTATTCAAAGAAAATCTTATCTATTTCATTTCTTTCATGCATATGAACATCATTTTCATGGTCTAGCAAATATTGTTCTAAAGGATCATTAGGGGTACCGTCGTGGAATTGTCACGGCAGATGTCCTAGTGTGAGGACTTAGTTCTGGAGCCATCGCACTAGGTTCGCTTAGAGGGGTTAAACGGGACAAAGGACACGGGAGTTTATACTGGTTCGGCCCCCTGCGGTGAAGGTAAAGGCCTAGTCCAGTTTAAGGTGGTATTGCTTATGTCTCGATTACCAGGGAGCGAATACGCTTGACCTAGCTTTCGATATGTTGTCTCTTGCCCTAAACCGCCGCCGGGTCGTCCCTTTATATACACAGGTTGAAGCCCTATGGCTTACAGAGTCCCGACCGACTCATAATCGTGTCCGGCCAAGTGACTAATTACACTTGCCTTATAATACAAGTCATGCATATACATGTATGGCGGTTTACACCAACGGGCCTTAAGCCGTCTTTGGGCCTTGGGCTCTTCATAAGTCATCCGTGTGAACCGCCATCTTCGATTCCCTCATTGGCTTTGTGACATTAACCCGCTGTTGGTATAACCCGTCCCCTCCTGGGCGGGTCATACTTAATAGTTATATCCCCAACATTAGGCCCCAGGTTGATTTGAACTTGTTCGTGTCAATCTTCAACACTTAGAAAAAATCCTTCTTCACTTGTTCTCATAAGATATTGTAACCCGCCATGACGTCATCTCCTGGAATTACGGAAAACCGCCATGACATCATCTGTCATTAATTTCGCACAATACCCATCATATCTTTCACAAATCCTTATCTTTTAATAAGCTCCCGAAAATCGAGGCGTCCGATTAGTTGGATATTCATTCTTGGCCTCCTTGTTTTTCGCGCCCACTAGTTACCCTTCTCCTTATAAATAGGGCCAGGCAGCCCTCTTTCCATTTTCTCCTCTTTCCTTCTCGTGTTCCACCTCTCTCCGCTACGCATCTGCACGTCTGAGCCCTGCCGCCGCCGCGAAGCTGATCGTCGTCCTCGACCTCGGCCGCTGCATCGACCTGAACGGGACCAGAGAAAAACTGTTGCGCCTTTCCCTCGCTCATCGGTTCCAGTAAGCACCTTATCCTCTCCACCATAGATCTCCATCAGGGTTTCTTCAGTTCTTATGAGTTCATTATCGTTCTTTGTCACACTTTCGTTTAATCCTTACTTTGATCCAAAACTGGCCTTTAGAATATGCAGAACTTGTTTCTATCCTTTGACTTAATCACTAACCATACCCCTTAGATGCAGAAATCTTGTCAATGCGCTAGTTCTTCCACTGCTGCACTATTTTAGGATTTAATTTATTTTATTTTTTCACACGGCACTAGATCAAAATCTCCTGCTCCAATATGCAAAACCTATTTATTCAACACTTAGCAGAATTCACTCTTGATAGATACCAATCTGGTCATGGCGGCTTATATCACCTGTTATTACTAGCCATATGTCATTAGGCCCCATTTAAGCCGCCACTCTGAATATGTACTGTTGCATTTTGCTTTCGGCTTACTGAATCAATTTAAACCGGCATAATTTTTCTTTCCCTTAGGCTTCTTTCTTCACAATGCCACCGAAGACAACCACCTCATGCAATTGGGTTCCTTCCAATGTCAGTGAGAACACACTCAAAGACTTTGTCAAAATCGGCTTTTTTACCAGCAAAAGATATCATGCATTGGCGTGCCCCAAAACCAAGTGAAGAAAGACCTCACCCAAAGGATGGTGAAGTCATTTTTTTACTGATCACATGAACCAGGGCTTCTCACCGCCCGGATCAAAAAAATTCTGAGACGTTCTGCACTTCTTTCAACTCCATCCTCAGGACATCGGACCCAATTCCGTGTCAAACATTTGCAATTTCCAAATTTTCTGCGAAGTACACCTTCAAGAGGAACCCAGTGTTGAACTCTTTAGGGAATATTTTTATTTGAACCGCCAAAACAAGTTTATGAACGGACCTAGCCTGGAACTTGGCGGAATCTCAATTCAACAAAGAAGAGATGTTATCTTCCCCTATGCCCGCTTGCCGAGTCACCCCAAAGATTGGAACCAGACATGGTTTTACAGAAAAGATACTTAACCGGCTGACGAGAATCCACTACAGGGTTATCGTGTCCAGCGTATTGACTCAAAGCATCGTCTTCCTGAAAAGCTTGCTCCCACCATTGCAAAGGTCAACGCTCTGCTGGAAAATGGATTGACTGGCATTGACTTGGTTTGGTGCTGGGTTTCTTGGCGAATCATACCCTTGAGCCGCTGACCCGGCTTAATGTGTACTTACACGGGCGGTATAAAGGACCCACTGCACCATAGCTCCATGCTTTTAACTAATGAGGCAATCAATGAAATGACAAAGACCCTTCTGATGCAGAAGACTGCAGCAAAGTGGGTCTGAACCCTTTCTGCAAGCTTGACCCGCCACCGGATGTGAGTCTCTAAATCCCTTACTTTTACCTCATCATTTAAATGTTCTATTAACTCAACTTTGATGACTTTCACAGGCTGAATCAGATTTTTGGAAAAAAGACATATGACCATGAAGCTGCCAAAAAGGCCACGGCTGCCAAGAAAACTAAGAAGAAATCAAGTGCTTCTGAGTTGTTTGAACTGAATGACAGCTCTGAGTCAGCGGTAGCCCTTGACTCCCTTGGCTCCTTTTTTAATAACCTTATTGACACTGATTATTATCAAGATGACACGGGGGCCAGCTAAGCAGTTGAAGAAGAGGTAACTATTATTTCCTCCGACTCAGAGCCTTTGCCAAGACAGAAAATTCGATGGGTAACCCAGAAAGTAAGCTTTTCACACCCCTTAGCTCATTTGGATCCTAACTTTCTTTTGAAGCAACAGCAGCACGAGAACCAGCAACAAACTCGGAACAACGGAGGTGAAGAATTATCCTCCGGCTTACCGAATACTCCAGTTCCGCGGAAATGCCGAACGAGGTCCTTCCGAACATAAAATCTTTTTACCCACTGGCAGGTCTTATTCGCGAGTCACTTAAGTCTTCTGATTCAAACTACCAGGAGGCTTCTCGCTCTTCCTCCGGCGAATCATCACAGATCCAGTTGCCGGCTTCAAGACTGCTCCTGGGTAATAACAATTTCTATTATCCTCTACCTCCTTATGCTCTTATACTTGTACTGACCTCTCATAACCCGTGTAGTGGGCAAGCAAAACTTAGTAAGAAGGAAAAGGTGACCAAGTCGGCTGAAGATACCAAGGTCCATGAACCGGAGCAGCAAGTCCTAGCATCAGACGCTTCTGAAAAACAACCAGAAGAACCTGCCCGTGATGCCCCACCAGTTCCTGACCTCTCCGGCGACCAGACAAAACTCAACCCTTTGAATACTGAACCATCAAGCCCACTTAAACCGTCAGAGGCACATGCCGATGATATCATGATCACTGGCGCCGGCTTTACAGAACCGGGAAATCCGACTGCCTTGGCTAAGCACTCTGCTAAACAGGAGTTCATTGAAAAGCGAAAAGCGAAAAGTGAAAATCCTTCCAAGGCCGGCTTTCATATTTGAACCGGATGTTTAAACAATTAACCTTGCATCCATAGTCCCCAAGGGCCGGTTTAATCAGCATGAATGAGTCAGTCCTATTCACCATTGTGCATAAAAGAGAGCTTACCTGTATAGCCCCCATGAACCGGCTGTGATAATTTACGGCACAACCTGGTTATCATGAAGTATTAAAGAAACGCCAGCGATATGCATTAGCCCCCAAGTGCCAAGTACTCTTGCTTGCAAAGTGCTTGGGGCTTATCCACATGAGTTGTTGTATGAAAAAAAATTCGGCCGACATTAGCCCCCAAGTGCCAAGTGTTGTTGCTTGCAAAATTCTTGGGACTTATATTCCTTTAACCCGGATATGAATGTGTTTGCAACTCTGTGCTTGTACAGGACGCCACTACTGAACTTGAATCACAATTAGCTAATGCCAAGACCCAGCTGGAGAATGTAGGATCGGAAGTATGTCTAGAGGGGGGGTGATTAGACTACTTGACCAAATAAAAACTTAACCTTTTCCCAATTTTAGTTCTTGGCAGATTTTAGCAACTTTAGGACAAGTCAAGCAATCATCACACAATTCAAGCAAGCATGCAAAGAGTATATAGGCAGCGGAAAGTAAAGCATGCAACTTGCAAGAATGTAAAGGGAAGGGTTTGGAGAATTCAAACGCTATTGGAGACACGGATGTTTTTCCCGTGGTTCGGATAGGTGGTGCTATCCTACATCCATGTTGATGGAGACTTCAACCCATGAAGGGTAACGGTTGCGCGAGTCCACTTAGGGATCCACCCACAAAGGGTCCACGAAGAAGCAACCTTGTCTATCCCACCATGGCCATCGCCCACGAAGGACTTGCCTCACTAGCGCTAGATCTTCACGAAGTAGGCGATCTCCTTGCCCTTACAAACTCCTTGGTTCAACTCCACAATCTTGTCGGAGGCTCCCAAGTGACACCTAGCCAATCTAGGAGACACCACTCTCCAAGAAGTAACAAATGGTGTGTTGATGATGAACTCCTTGCTCTTGTGCTTCAAATGATAGTCTCCCCAACACTCAACTCTCTCTCACAGGATTTGGATTTGGTAGAAAGAATATTTCAGTGGAAAGCAACTTGGGGAAGGCTAGAGATCAAGATTCATATGGTAGGAATGGAATATCTTGACCTCAACACAAGGGTAGGTGGTTCTCTCTCAGAACATGTAGGTTGGTGTTGGAGAACGTAGTAATTTCAAAAAAAATTCCTACGCACACGCAAGATCATGGTGATGCATAGCAACGAGAGGGGAGAGTGTTTGTCTACGTACCCTCGTAGACCGAAGCGGAAGCGTTGACACAACACAGAGGAAGTAGTCGTACGTTCTCCTCGCAATCCAACCGATCACAGCACCGTTACTCCGGCACCTCCGAGTTCTTGGCACACGTTCAGCTCGATGACGATCCCCGGGCTCCGATCCAGCAAAGCGTCGGGGAAGAGTTCCGTCAGCACGACGGCATGGTGACGATCTTGATGTGTTACCGGCGCAGGGCTTCGCCTAAGCACTGCAACGATATAATCGAGGTGGAATTTGGTGGAAGGGGGCACCGCACACGGCTAAGGAACGATCCGTAGATCAACTTGTGTGTCTTTGGGGTGCCCCCTGCCCCCGTATATAAAGGATCCAAGGGGGAGGGGCTGGCCGGCCAGGTTTGGTGCGCCAGGAGAGTCCTACTCCCTCTGGGAGTAGGATTCCCCCCCCCCCCAATCCTAGTTGGACTAGGATTGCTCCAAGGGGGTTAGAGAGAGAGGGGGCGCCCACCTCTCCTAGTCCTAATAGGACTAGGGGAAGGGGGGGAGGCGCGCAGCCCCTAGGGCTGCCCTCTCACTTCTCCTCCAAGGCCCATGTTGGCCCATTATGCTCCCGGGGGGTTCCGGTATCCCTCCCGGTATTCCGGTAAAATCCTGATTTCACCTGGAATGCATCCGATGTCCAAACATAGGCTTCCAATATATAATTCTTTATGTCTCGACCATTTCGAGACTCCTCGTCACGTCCGTGATCACATCCGGGACTCCGAACTCCTTCGGTACATCAAAATGCATAAACTCATAATAACTGTCATCGTAACGTTAAGCGTGCGGACCCTACGGTTCGAGAACAATGTAGACATGACCAAGACACGTCTCCGGTCAATAACCAATAGCGGGACCTGGATGCCCATATTGGCTCCTACATATTCTACGAAGATCTTTATCGGTCAGACCGCATAACAACATACGTTGTTCCCTTTGTCATCGGTATGTTACTTGCCCGAGATTCGATCGTCGGTATCCAATACCTAGTTCAATCTTGTTACCGGCAAGTCTCTTTTCTCGTTCCGTAATACATCATCTCGCAACTAACTCATTGGTTGCAATGCTTGCAAGGCTTTATGTGATGTGCATTACCGAGAAGGCCCTGAGATACCTCTCCGACAATCGGAGTGACAAATCCTAATCTCGAAATATGCCAACTCAACATGTACCTTCGGAGACACTTGTAGAGCACCTTTATAATCACCCAGTTACGTTGTGACGTTTGGTAGCACACAAAGTGTCCCTACGGTAAATGGGAGTTGCATATTCTCATAGTTGAAGGAACATGTATAAGTCATGGATAAAAGCAATAGCAACATACTAAACGATCGGGTGCTATGCTAATGGAATGGGTCATGTCAATCAGATCATTCAACTAATGATGTGATCTCGTTAATCAAATAACAACTCTTTGTTCATGGTTAGGAAACATAACCATCTTTGATTAATGAGCTAGTAGAGGCATACTAGTGACACTCTGTTTGTCTATGTATTCACACATGTATTATGTTTCCAGTTAATACAATTCTAGCATGAATAATAAACATTTATCATGATATAAGGAAATAAATAATAACTTTATTATTGCCTCTAGGGCATATTTCCTTCAGTCTCCCACTTGCACTAGAGTCAATAATCTAGATCACATCACCATGTGATTAACATCAATAGTTCACATCATCATGTGATTAACACCCATAGTTCACATCGCTATGTGACCGACACCCAAAGGGTTTACTAGATTCAGTAATCTAGTTCACATCGCTATGTGATTAACACCCAAAGAGTACTACGGTGTGATCATGTTTTGCTTGTGAGAGAAATTTAGTCAACGGGTCTGCCACATTCAGATCCGTTATGTATTTTGCAATTTTCTATGTCTACAATGCTCTGCACGGAGCTACTTTAGCTAATTGCTCCCACTTTCAATATGTATCTAGATTGAGACTTAGAGTCATCCAGATTAGTGTCAAAACTTGCATTGACGTAACCTTTTACGACGAACCTTTTTGTCACCTCCATAATCGAGAAACATATCCTTATTCCACTAAGGATAATTTTGACCGCCGTCCAGTGATCTACTCCTAGATCACTATTGTACTCCCGTGCCAATCTCAGGGTAGGGTATACAATAGGTCTGGTACACAGCATGGCATACTTTATAGAACCTATGGCTGAGGCATAGGGAATGACTTTCATTCTGTTTCTATCTTCTGCCGTGGTCGGGCTTTGAGTCTTACTCAATTTCACACCTTGTAATACAGGCAAGAACTCTTTCTTTGACTGTTCCATTTTGAACTACTTCAAAAAATCTTTTCAAGGTATGTATTTATTGAAAAACTTATCAATCGTCTTGATATATCTCTTATAGATCTTGATGCTCAATATGTAAGCAGCTTCACCGAGGTCCTTCTTCGAAAAACTCCTTTCAAATACTCCTTTATGCTTTACAGAATAATTCTACATTATTTCCGATCAATAATATGTCATTTACATATACTTATCAGAAATGTTGTAGTGCTCCCACTCACTTTCTTGTAAATACAGGCTTCACCGCAAGTCTGTATAAAACTATATGCTTTGATCAACTTATCAAAGCGTATATTCCAACTCCGAGATGCTTGCACCAGTCCATAGATGGATCGCTGGAGCTTGCATATTTTGTTAACACCTTCAGGATCGACAAAATCTTCTAGTTGCATCGTATACAACTCTTCTTTAATAAATCCATTAAGGAGTGTAGTTTTGTTTATCCATTTGCCGGATTTCATAAAAATGCGGCAATTGCTAACATGATTCGGACAGACTTAAGCATAGATACGAGTGAGAAACTCTCATCGTAGTCAACACCTTGAACTTGTCGAAAACCTTTTGCGACAATTCTAGCTTTGTAGATAGTAACACTACTATCAGTGTCCGTCTTCCTCTTTAAGATCCATTTATTTTCTTTGGCTTGCCGATCATTGGGCAAATCCATCAAAGTCCATACTTTGTTCTCATACATGGATCATATCTCAGATTTCATGGCCTCCAACCATTTTGCGGAATCTGGGCTCATCATCGCTTCCTCATAGTTCGCAAGTTCGTCATGGTCTAGTAACATGACTTCCAGAACAGGATTACCGTACCACTCTGGTGCGGATCTCACTCTGGTTTACTTACGAGATTCGGTAGTAACTTGATCTTGAAGTTACATGATCATCATCATTAGCTTCCTCACTAATTGGTGTAGTAGTCACAGGAACAGTTTTCTGTGATGAACTACTTTCCAATAAGGGAGAAGGTACAATTACCTTATCAAGTTCTACTTTCCTCCCACTCACTTCTTTCGAAAGAAACTCTTTCTCTAGAAAGTTTCCGAACTTAGCAACAAAAGTCTTGCCTTCGGATCTGTGATAGAAGGTGTATCCAACAGTTTCCTTTGGATATCCTATGAAGACACATTTCTCCGATTTGGGTTCGAGCTTATCAGGTTGAAGCTTTTTCACATAAGCATCGCAGCCCCAAACTTTAAGAAACGACAGCTTAGGTTTATTGCTAAACCATAGTTCATACGGTGTCGTCTCAACGGATTTAGATGGTGCCCCTTTTAACGTGAATGCAGCTGTCTCTAATGCATGATCCCAAAACGATATTGGTAAATCGGTAAGAAACATCATAGATTGTACTATATCTAATAAAGTACGGTTATGACGTTCGGACGCACCATTATGCTGCGGTGTTCCAGGTGGCATGAGTTTGTGAAACTATTCCACATTGTTTTAATTGAAGACCAAACTCGTAACTCAAATATTCGTCTCTGCGATCAGATCGTAGAAACTTTATTTTCTTGTCACGATGATTTTCCACTTCACTCTGAAATTCTTTGAACTTTTCAAATGTTTCAGACTTATGTTTCATCAAGTAGATATACCCATATCTGCTCAAATCATCTGTGAGGGTCAGTAAATAATGATACTTGTCGCGAGCCTTAATATTCATCGGACCATATACATCAGTATGTATGATTTCCAACAAATCTGTTGCTTGCTCCATTGTTCCGGAGAACGTCGTTTTAGTCATCTTGCCCAAGAGGCATGGTTCGCAAGCATCAAGTGATTCATAATCAAGTGATTCAAAATCCCATCAGCATGGAGTTTCTTCATGCGCTTTACACCAATATGACCTAAACGGCAGTGCCACAAATAAGTTGCACTATCATTATTAACTTTGCATCTTTTGGCTTCAATATTATGAATATGTGTATCACTATGATCGAGATCCAACAAACCATTTCGTTGGTGTGTATAACCATAGAAGGTTTTATTCATGTAAACAGAACAACAATTTATTCTCTTACTTAAATGAATAGCCGTATTGCAATAAACATGATCAAATCATATTCATGCTCAACGCAAACACCAAATAACACTTATTTAGTTTCAACACTAATCCCGAAAGTATAGGGAGTGTGTGATGATGATCATATCAATCTTGGAACCACTTCCAACACACATCGTCACCTTGCCCTTTAACTAGTCTTTGTTCATTCTGCAACTCCCGTTTCGAGTTACTAATCTTAGCAACTTGAACTAGTACCAAATACTGAGGGGTTGCTATGAACACTAGAAAAGTACACATCAATAACATGTATATCAAATATACTTATGTTCACTTTGCCATCCTTCTTATCCGCCAATCACTTGGGGTAGTTCCGCTTCCAGTGACCAGTCTCTTTGCAGTAGAAGCACTTAGTCTTAGGCTTAGGACTAGACTTGGGCTTTTTCACTTGAGCAGCAACTTGCTTGCCGTTCTTCTTGAAGTTCCCCTTCTTCCCTTTTGCCCTTTTCTTGAAACTAGTGATCTTGTCAACCATCAACACTTGATGTTTTTCTTTGATTTCTACCTTCGTCGATTTTAGCATCGCGAAGAGCTTGGGAATATTTTCCGTTATCCCTTGCATATTATAGTTCATCATGAAGTTCTACTAACTTGGTGATGGTGACTAGAGAATTCTGTCAATCACTATCTTATCTGGAAGATTAACTCCCACTTGATTCAAGCGATTGTAGTACCCAGACAATCTGAGCACATGCTCACTAGTTGAGCGATTCTCCTCCATCTTTTAGCTATAGAACTTGTTGGAGACTTCATATCTCTCAACTCGGGTATTTGCTTGAAATATTAACTTCAACTCCTGGAACATCTCATATGCTCCATGACGTTCAAAACGTCTTTGAAGTCCCGATTCTAAGCAGTTAAGCATGGTGCACTATACTATTAAGCATCATATTGAGCCAGCAAAACGTTCATAATGTCTGCATCTGCTCCTGCAATAGGTCCGTCACCTAGCGGTGCATCAAGGACATAATTCTTCTGTGCAGCAATGAGGATAAACCTCAGATCACGGATCCAATCCACATCATTGCTACTAACATTTTTCAACACAATTTTCTCTAGGAACATATCAAAAATAAACATAGGGAAGCAACAACATGAGCTATTGATCTACAACATAGATATGCTAATACTACCAGGACTAAGTTCATGATAAATTTAAGTTCAATTAATCATATTACTTAAGAACTCCCACTTAGATAGACATCTCTCTAATCCTCTAAGTGATCACGTGATCCAAATCAACTAAACCATGTCCGATCATCACGTGATGGAGTAGTTTCAATGGTGAACATCACTATGTTGATCATATCTACTATATGATTCACGCTCAACCTTTCGGTCTCTGTGTTCCGAGGCCATATCTGTATATGCTAGGCTCGTCAAGTTAAACCTGAGTATTCCGCGTGTGCAACTGTTTTGCACCCGTTGTATTTGAACGTAGAGCCTATCACACCCGATCATCACGTGGTGTCTCAGCACGAAGAACTTTCGCAACGGTGCATACTCAGGGAGAACACTTCTTGATAATTTAGTGAGAGATCATCTTATAATGCTACCGTCAATCAAAGCAAGATAAGATGCATAAAAGGATAAACATCACATGCAATCAATATAAGTGATATGATATGGCCATCATCATCTTGTGCTTGTGATCTCCATCTTCGAAGCACCGTCATGATCACCATCGTCACCGGCGCGACACCTTGATCTTCATCGCAGCATCGTTGTCGTCTCGCTAATCTTATGCTTCTACGACTATCACTACCGTTTAGCAATAAAGTAAAGCATTACATCGCGATTGCATTGCATACAATAAAGCGACAACCATATGGCTCCTGCCAGTTGCCGATAACTTGGTTACAAAACATGATCATCTCATACAATAAAATTTAGCATCACGTCTTGACCATATCACATCACAACATGCCCTGCAAAAACAAGTTAGACGTCCTCTACTTTGTTGTTGCAAGTTTTACGTGGCTGCTACGGGCTTTAAGCAAGAACTCATCTTACCTACGCATCAAAACCACAACGATAGTTTGTCAAATAGACTCCGTTTTAACCTTCTCAAGGACCGGGCGTAGCCACACTCGGTTCAACTAAAGTTGGAGAGACAGTCTTCCGCAAGCCATCTATGTGCAAAAGCACGTCGAGGGAACCGGTCTCGCGTAAGCGTACGCGTAAGGTTGGTCCGGATCGTCTCGTCCAACAATACCGCTGAACCAAAGTATGACATGCTGGTAGGCAGTATGACTTGTATCGTCCACAACTCACTTGTGTTCTACTCGTGCAAATAACATCAAACCATAAAACCTAGGCTCGGATGCCACTGTTGGAGAACGTAGTAATTTCAAAAAAAAATCCTACGCACACGCAAGATCATGGTGATGCATAGCAACGAGAGGGGAGAGTGTTTGTCTACGTACCCTCGTAGACCGAAGCGGAAGCGTTGACACAACACAGAGGAAGTAGTCGTACGTTCTCCTCGCAATCCAACCGATCACAGCACCGTTACTCCGGCACCTCCGAGTTCTTGGCACACGTTCAGCTCGATGACGATCCCCGGGCTCCGATCCAGCAAAGCGTCGGGGAAGAGTTCCGTCAGCACGACGGCGTGGTGACGATCTTGATGTGTTACCGGCGCAGGGCTTCGCCTAAGCACTGCAACGATATAATCGAGGTGGAATTTGGTGGAAGGGGGCACCGCACACGGCTAAGGAACGATCCGTAGATCAACTTGTGTGTCTTTGGGGTGCCCCCTGCCCCCGTATATAAAGGATCCAAGGGGGAGGGGCTGGCCGGCCAGGTTTGGTGCGCCAGGGGAGTCCTACTCCCTCTGGGAGTAGGATTCCCCCCCCCCCCCCAATCCTAGTTGGACTAGGATTGCTCCAAGGGGGAGAGAGAGAGAGAGGGGGCGCCCACCTCTCCTAGTCCTAATAGGACTAGGGGAAGGGGGGAGGCGCGCAGCCCCTAGGGCTGCCCTCTCACTTCTCCTCCAAGGCCCATGTTGGCCCATTATGCTCCCGGGGGGTTCCGGTATCCCTCCCGGTATTCCGGTAAAATCCTGATTTCACCTGGAATGCATCCGATGTCCAAACATAGGCTTCCAATATATAATTCTTTATGTCTCGACCATTTCGAGACTCCTCGTCACGTCCGTGATCACATCCGGGACTCCGAACTCCTTCGGTACATCAAAATGCATAAACTCATAATAACTGTCATCGTAACGTTAAGCGTGCGGACCCTACGGTTCGAGAACAATGTAGACATGACCAAGACACGTCTCCGGTCAATAACCAATAGCGGGACCTGGATGCCCATATTGGCTCCTACATATTCTACGAAGATCTTTATCGGTCAGACCGCATAACAACATACGTTGTTCCCTTTGTCATCGGTATGTTACTTGCCCGAGATTCGATCGTCGGTATCCAATACCTAGTTCAATCTTGTTACCGGCAAGTCTCTTTTCTCGTTCCGTAATACATCATCTCGCAACTAACTCATTGGTTGCAATGCTTGCAAGGCTTTATGTGATGTGCATTACCGAGAAGGCCCTGAGATACCTCTCCGACAATCGGAGTGACAAATCCTAATCTCGAAATATGCCAACTCAACATGTACCTTCGGAGACACTTGTAGAGCACCTTTATAATCACCCAGTTACGTTGTGACGTTTGGTAGCACACAAAGTGTCCCTACGGTAAATGGGAGTTGCATATTCTCATAGTTGAAGGAACATGTATAAGTCATGGATAAAAGCAATAGCAACATACTAAACGATCGGGTGCTATGCTAATGGAATGGGTCATGTCAATCAGATCATTCAACTAATGATGTGATCTCGTTAATCAAATAACAACTCTTTGTTCATGGTTAGGAAACATAACCATCTTTGATTAATGAGCTAGTAGAGGCATACTAGTGACACTCTGTTTGTCTATGTATTCACACATGTATTATGTTTCCAGTTAATACAATTCTAGCATGAATAATAAACATTTATCATGATATAAGGAAATAAATAATAACTTTATTATTGCCTCTAGGGCATATTTCCTTCAGTTGGAAGTGTAGATGTGTTCTGATGGCTCTCTCCACGAATGAAGAGGAGGTGGAGGGGTATATATAGACTCCACTAAAAATCCAACCGTTACACACAATTTACCAATCTCGGTGGGACCGAATCAACAAACTCGGTCGGACCGAAAAGGTAAACCTAGTGACCGTTAGAGATTTTCGGTGGGACTGACATGCATCTCGGTAGGACCGATATGGTTAGGGTTTGGGCATAACATAATCTCGGTGAGACCGATTACACAAACTCGGTGAGACCGATTTGGTAATTAGCTAACCAGAGAGTTGATCAGGCAAACTCGATGGGACCGATTTGCTCTTTCGGTGAGACCGAAAAGTTACAAAAGGGAAACAGAGAGTTTGCATTGCAATCTCGGTGGGACCGATCCACTCTTTTGGTGAGACCGAAAAGTTACGAAAAGGAAACAGAGAGGTTGCAATCCCATCTCGGTGAGACCGAGATCCCTATCGATGAAACCGATTTGCTAGGGTTTTGGCAGTGGCTTATGACATATGAAACTCGGTGGCGCCGGATAGAAAGAATCGGTATGACCGAGTTTGGCTTAGGGTTTAGGTCATTTGGAAGTGGGAAAGTAGTTGAGGATTTTGGAGCATACCATTAAGCACATAAAGCAAAGGGCTCATTAAGCAACACCTCATCCCTCCTTGATAGTATTGGCTTTTCCTATGGACTCAATGTGATCTTGGATCACTAAAATGTAAAATGAAGAGTCTTGAGCTTTTGAGCTTGAGCCAATCCTTTGTCCTTAGCATTTTGAGGGTTCCACTTTCACCATTCATGCCATGCCAATCATTGAGCTTTCCTAAAATAGTTATCTTGGAATAGCATTAGCTCAATGAGCTATATGTTGTTATGAATTACCAAAACCACCTAGGGATAGTTGCACTTTCAATCTCCCCCTTTTTGGTAATTGATGACAACATATAGATCAAAGCTTCGACAAATGATAATAAGAATGAATTACATCGTCGCTTTGAGAAGTATGTGATAAGTAAGAGCTCCCCCTAAATTTGTGCATATATAAAATTTGCTTTGGACTGCAAATGCACAAGAAATTAGAATTATGGGTTACTCTTCCATGTCACATACATCTTGGTGGAGCGCTCAAAATGATTAATAATGAAATACATGCACTCATCACCAAGGCAAAGTGAATGACCACATAAGATAGATAAGATATGTCAAGCATGCATAAGTGTAGCTTATGATCAAACACATGATCATCAATGTCTCACAAGCATATCAGAGTATCACGACCAAAAGCCAACAATGTTTGAAAAACCACCAAATAAAAGAAAGAGAGAAAAGCAACACTCTCTCTCTCGAAGCCTATGATCTATACATTTTCTCCCCCTTTGGCAACAAGTTACCAAAAAGTTCCTAGAAAATGCATAGTGCTAAATCGACACTCAGGCTTGATCTTCAGGTGGTGGTGGAGTCTGGATCACTCCAAGGACGAAGGCTTCTGTAGACGCGGTTGGAGTTGGAGCTGAAGTGGATGCTGGAGCAGGTTGGGTTGCTGCTGCGGCTGGAGCTGAGGCGGTTGCTCTTGTGTTAGGAACTAGCACTGCAGACGACCTCGGACCTCGTGGCACTCTGGCAAATGCATCAGTGGTTGTCTTCCCTTTCCTCTCCTGCATGTCATCTTGGAGCTGCTCCACTGCAGTCTGAATCTCTGTCACCTTGATATCCAAGTCATAGATCTTTTGTTCTATGATTCTCTCTAAGCTTGCCTGGTTCTGAGTTAGGGTGGCTAGTCCTTTCTCAATCCGCGGTGTGGATGCAATCAGGTAACTAAGCTGCTCTTGCTTGTTCTTCAAGAAGTACTCAAATGCCTCCTCTTGAGTTGGCATCTTAGCAGCTTTCTCCTTCTTTGCCTTCTCCTTCTTGGCTTGTGCATGGGCTGAAGATGGTTCATCTTTGGTCATCACAACTTGGTTGTCCTCAAAATCTGGATAGATAGGCAAATGTTCCTTGTCCAACAAGTATGTGTCTCTGCCCATCCTTGAGTTAATCAACATCTGGATCTGAGGGGCATAACCACAGCTCCTCTTTTGATCTGCTGCAGTCCTCTGGATAGTCTCTACTATGAGGCTCATGACCTTGAATTTCTGAGGCACATCAAAGATATGCAGCAAGTTAATGGCATGACCTCTGATCATCCTGTGATCTCCAGACTTGGGCAAAAGTGTGTGCCTAAGGATCCAGTTGATCGTAGGCAGACCTGACAGCAAGTGTTTTACAGACCCAAACTGGTGAGTGTCAAGATCATCTGTTGGAATCTCCTTGTACATATTTGCCATAGTGTTGTGATCCATCTTTTTCTTGGAATAGACATCCAAGTCATCTTCATTCTCCTCTGGGGCATTGATAAGCTGTGCCCACTCAGCAACTGTAGATTGGTACCTTGTACCCTCAGACATCCAAACAATCCTTCCATCTGGGTAAAAATGTGTTGTGGAGTAGAACTGCATAATAAGTTCCTCATTCCACTTTGTGAGCTTTTGCCCAACAAAGTCTGCTACTCCACATGCCTTGAAGTTGTCTTGCACTCCAGGGTAGTGCTCTTCGTTGTCCTTGATATATTCCCAGTTGACCCATCTCATGTCACATACAATTGGCTTCTTGTCTAACAAGACTGTCTCATAGAAGTCCTGTTGTTCCTTAGTGTGGAACCTGTAGTCAACAGCAGTCCTCCTCCTGATAGCATAGGGATCCTCAGCTCTCCATTTTCTCAGTCCAGAGTCTCTCCTGATTTTCATATCCTCAGCCACAGGATGAGCATCATTGTGGTCTGGGATCTTGGGCTTCAATTTTCTCAGCACTTGGCCTTCCTCTTCTTCAGCAGTTTCAGGCATTGGGGCCTTGTTCTTCTCAGCAGCTGGGATGCTTCTTGTATTCCTCTTGGGTTTTGGCTTTGGAGCTGGCTTAGCCTTGGAAGCAGTCTTGGGGGCTTCCTTGGGCTTAGATGCAGTTGTCCCTGATCTTATGGCATCACCCATCAGCTTGGGTGCCTTAGGTGCTGGTGCAGCACCCTCTTCTTCCTCTTCTTCTTCTCCATCAGAAGAATCTTTCCTCATAGTGGGCTTGCCAATAACTTTGGCAGTGGTAGTTCTAGCTCTCTTCTTTTTCTTGCCCTGGCCAATATCCTCTTCTTCAGATTCCATAGTGAACTTCATAGTTTCCTCAGGTACAGCCTTCCTAGGCTTGGAGGTAGGAACTCTTCTAGCAGGTGCTTTCTTGTGCATTCCTGGCTTGGTGGCTGCAGCTGAGCCATATTCCTTCTTCAGCACAACTCTCTTGGAAGTTGCTTCTTCCTCTGCCACATAATCTTCATCCTTTGAATCTGAGGTTTTCTTCTTTCTCTGTCTTGTGGCAGCTTTTGGAAGATTGCTAGGGGTGCTCCTGCTGCCATCATCTGAGGAACTAGAGGGACTAGTGCCCTCACTCATTCGCACTGGCTGCTCTGACAAATTCTGACTATCACTTTGGTCTGACATGATGAACAAGCTGACTGCTGACCCTGTGAATAGTTTATAGATGAGGTAGAGTGGATGAGCATCACAAAATCCAGAGATTTTTGCAAAAGAATGATTCAAAAACTTAGTTTTAGTTTCCCACAGAAAGCATCTCGGATCTACCGATTTTTAAACTCGGTGATACTGAAGCAGTTTTTGGAACCTAAACTAGTGATCTCGGTCAGACCGAGTCACAGTTCGGTGGCACCGAGACTGCTAGGGTTTCACAAAGTTCCAAAATCGGTCTCACCGATTAGTAACACTCGGTCAGACCAAGTCTCACTGTGCAATGGCATAAGCCAAATCGGTGGGACCGAGTTTTTCAACTCGGTGGGTCCGAGATGGTTTCGGCGGAAACCTAACCCTAAAATTTTCGAATCAAACCTAATCTATGAGTTCATTGACTGGATAGAAGTTTATCAAACGTGGCAAGAATCATTATGATCACAATGTGTTAGGAATCGGATTGGGAATACCACAAAGATCGAGTCCATACCCTAGTTCGGCGGAGACTCGCTACGGCGACAATGGCGGGGTTGATATCCGTTGACAGCGACGGAGACCAGCGACTGGAGGCGGCTGGCGGCGAGGAGACGATCCGGAGACCACGTCGGCAGAGCGAGCTATGGCGCGGGTGAAGGGGTTCGGAGAAATCTCCAAAATTTTGCCCGTGTCTATATATAGCCCGACCCTGTCGGTGTGACCGAGTGGAACAACTCGGTGGCACTGAGATGCAAAACTGTATACAGTTATTGCAACTCGGTGTGACCGAATGGTTCAAATCGGTTGCACCGAGATTGAAAACTTAGATCAACTTAATGATCTCGGTAAGACCGAAAGTGGGGTATCGGTCAGACCGAGAATCACAAAGAGGTTTTGGAAGTTTAAGTCTATGACGAGTCGGGGACTCCGAGTGCTCCTCACACAGAGTGGTTTGAATTTGACTTGATCAATTTTGTGATGTAGCATGAATAGAGTTTGAGACGAGAAAAGCATAGATAGCTAGAGGGGGTTCTTAGGCATTCTTGTCCATCCACTTGGCAAATGAAAAGATAAGGCCAAACAATCAAAACAACAAGTGGATGTCCTTGAATGAGTGAAATATGCAACCAACATGCTCACAAGATAAAATGGCAATTGAAATATGTGACAAAGAATGCACAACCAATTCTAGCATCTATCAAGCAATTGGCGATGACTAGGTCATCTATATATGAGTATATTGACTTAGGAGTCAAATGAGAACATTTGATCATAGGTCATACTCATCGTTTAAGCTCAAGTGGGGTTACCACTTTTACATAAAGCATTATTGTGTTCACATCATTAGAGTTGCTTTAGCTCAAGTCTTAGAGTAAAGCTCCCCCTAGATGTGATATCCCCCCTAAAAGGGAAGAACTAACCTTGGGTTTTGTCGATGATGACTTCATGTAGATGTTGAAGATGTGGAAGCTCAATGTTGATGTAGATCACTTGGAGCTATCCTTTTGAGTGAATTGCACTTTCAATACCTACATGGGTTAGTCCCACAAGGAACAAACAAGTGTATCCATAGACATAGAGTGATGCACATACACGATGATGTCTATGAAGGCTTTTAGGTTACCTTGTCCCTTGACTTACCAACAAGAGGGTTTGTGACTCCTTGAACCAGTGCAAGATGTGAAAGTTGATTGCACTTGTTCTTGCCAAAATGATAAGAGTGAAGTATGTTGGCGGAGTCACCCTCAAGAACTCTCTAGTCTTCTTCTTTTGGATCCACATCATCTTGATGGGAATCCTTGGAGTTGTAGTCGTACTTGATGAAGTGGAACTTGAAGTAGTCTTGGGAATCCACTTGACTAAGGTCTTAGGAGCTTCTTCAAATGCATCTATTTCCTCTTGAAGCTTGTCCTTGCCTTTTTGCTTGTAGTCTTGAGGTGGAAGATCATCTTGAGTTTGTGTCCCCTTGAAGAAGTAGGATCATACTTCTCTTGTTGAGGAACAAACTTTGTCTTGGGGTATTGATCTTCTTCCCACTCAACTCCATTGGCATTGAACTTTCGTTCAAAACCGACACCTTGATTCTTCCGGTGCCTTCCTTGCTTGCGTACAATCTCCTCGAATTGCTTACTTCCGGCAAGGCTTTTGTACACTCCTTTCTCTATGATTTCCTTCAATATGCTATTTTCTTGCTCAAGTGTAACTTGGCTAAGAGAATCATTAGTGGAATCAAGAGAACTACTAGAAGCAACAATATTGGATTTAACATGATCATTGTTACTACTAGAGGAAGAATCTTTCTTGTTCTTGTTACTAGACTTGACTTGAGGCACGTAAGTGGATAAGAGTAAACGTTTGGCAATGTAAGAAGAACTTTTCTTGCGGAGATGATCATTGATTGCCTTTAAAAGCTCATGCTCTTGCTCAAGATTGAGCTTTTCAAAGTGTAACTTCTCATGAGCCCTTAAAAGTTCTCGATGATCTTCGAAGATAGTTTCATGAGCTAACTTAAGAGTGTTTAGTTCTTTAGTTAGAGCCTCAATTTTCTCCTTATCATTGTCATTCGTTTTAGCATGATTAATTGACGTTTCATCATAGGATTCATCACTAGAGTTGTCAACAAGTAAATCATCATCACCTAACAAGTCATCTTCATCACTATTAAAATCAACATACACAGGGTGAGTTACCTTAAGACCTTTGGCCATGAAGCATCTTCCAATTCCTTCATTTGGTGAGTCAAATATGTCGTAGGAGTTGGTTGACACAAGTGCTAGTCCGGCAACACCTTCATCTTGAGTATATTCGGAGTCGGAGTGATAACTTCTCTCGGAGTGGTTGTCGGAGTCGGAGCCGGATACCCATTCACCAACATGAGCTTGATGTCTTCGTTTTATGTAGCTCCTTGATGATTTTTCCTTTCTCTCCGAATCCTTGCTTCTCCGTGAGTATCTCCGTTCATAACGATCATCTCTACTCCTTCTCTCTCTTGATGGTGATTCCTCTCTTTTGCTTCTTCTTTTTGGAGAATCTTCTCTTCTCTTGTAGGGAGCCGTACACTCATTGGAATAGTGTCCGGGTCTTCCACAATTGTAGCAGTTTCGCTCTCGACTAGAAGATCTTTTGTCATTGTAGAACCTTGACTTGGAGCTTCTATCTTTGCTTCTACTCTTGTAGAACTTGTTGAAGTTCTTCACCATTAAGCTCAATTCTTCATTGAAGTTTTGTTTCTCATTTGATGATGTGGGGGCTTCACATGAGGCTTTGTAAGCACCACTTGATTTGTTGTGAAGTTCCTCTTTATCCTTGAGTGACATCTCATGAGCAACAATTCTTCCAATGACTTCCGTTGGCTTGAGATCTTTGTAATTGGGCATCATTTGGATCAATGTGCACACGATATCATATTTTCCATCCAAGGCTCTTAGGATCTTCTTGATGATGAATCTGTCGGTCATCTCTTCACTCCCTAAGCCGGCAATCTCATTTGCGATGAGAGCAAGCCTAGAGTACATTTCAGCGACACCTTCACCATCCTTGATTTTGAACTTGTCAAGTTGACTTTGAAGCACATCCAATTTGGATTCCTTGAGGGAGTCGGTACCTTCATGCATATCAATCAAAGTATCCCAAATTTCCTTTGCATTCTCAAGACGGCTGATTTTGTTGAATTCTTCGGGGCACAATCCATTGAAGAGAATATCACAAGCTTGAGCATTGTATTGTAGCATCTTCAACTCATCCGCGGTAGCTTCACGGTTTGGTTCTTTCCCATCGAAGAAGTCACCTTGCAAACCAACACACACAATAGCCCAAACGGCAGGGTTATGTCCAAGAATATGCATTTTCATTTTATGCTTCCAACTAGCAAAGTTAGTACCATCAAAGTAAGGACCTCTACGGTGATATTTTCCCTCACTAGACGCCATACTCTCCTAGGTTGTGAAACCAAGGCTATGACCACCAAAAGCTATGGGAATCAAAGCAAATGGAGACCAAAGCTCTGATACCACTTGTAGGATCAGAAGTATGTCTAGAGGGGGGTGATTAGACTACTTGACCAAATAAAAACTTAACCTTTTCCCAATTTTAGTTCTTGGCAGATTTTAGCAACTTTAGGACAAGTCAAGCAATCATCACACAATTCAAGCAAGCATGCAAAGAGTATATAGGCAGCGGAAAGTAAAGCATGCAACTTGCAAGAATGTAAAGGGAAGGGTTTGGAGAATTCAAAGGCTATTGGAGACACCGATGTTTTTCCCGTGGTTCGGATAGGTGGTGCTATCCTACATCCACGTTGATGGAGACTTCAGCCCATGAAGGGTAACAGTTGCGCGAGTCCACGGAGGGCTCCACCCACGAAGGGTCCACGAAGAAGCAACCTTGTCTATCCCACCATGGCCATCGCCCACGAAGGACTTGCCTCACTAGCGGTAGATCTTCACGAAGTAGGCGATCTCCTTGCCCTTACAAACTCCTTGGTTCAACTCCACAATCTTGTCGGAGGCTCCCAAGTGACAGCTAGCCAATCTAGGAGACACCACTCTCCAAGAAGTAACAAATGGTGTGTTGATGATGAACTCCTTGCTCTTGTGCTTCAAATGATAGTCTCCCCAACACTCAACTCTCTCTCACAGGATTTGGATTTGGTAGAAAGAAGATTTGAGTGGAAAGCAACTTGGGGAAGGATAGAGATCAAGATTCATATGGTAGGAATGGAATATCTTGACCTCAACACAAGGGTAGGTGGTTCTCTCTCAGAACATGTAGGTTGGAAGTGTAGATGTGTTCTGATGGCTCTCTCCACGAATGAAGAGGAGGTGGAGGGGTATATATAGCCTCCACTAAAAATCCAACCGTTACACACAATTTACCAATCTCGGTGGGACCGAATCAACAAACTCGATCGGACCAAAAAGGTAAACCTAGTGACTGTTAGAGATTTTCGGTGGGACTGACATGCATCTCGATAGGACCGATATGGTTAGGGTTTGGTCATAACGTAATCTCGGTGAGACCGATTACACAAACTCGGTGAGACCGATTTGGTAATTAGCTAACCAGAGAGTTGGTCAGGCAAACTCGGTGGGACCGATTTGCTCTTTCAGTGAGACCGAAAAGTTACAAAAGGGAAATAGAGAGTTTGCATTGCAATCTCGGTGGGACCGATCCGCTCTTTCGGTGAGACCGAAAATTTACGAAAAGGAAACAGAGAGGTTGCAATCCCATCTCGGTGAGACCAAGATCCCTATCGGTTAAACCAATTTGCTAGGGTTTTGGCAGTGGCTTATGACATATGAAACTCAGTGGCGCCAGATAGAAAGAATCGGTATGACCGAGTTTGGCTTAGGGTTTAGGTCATTTGGAAGTGGGAAAGTAGTTGAGGATTTTGGAGCATACCATTAAGCACATAAAGCAAAGGGCTCATTAAGCAACACCTCATCCCTCCTTGATAGTATTGGCTTTTCCTATGGACTCAATGTGATCTTGGATCACTAAAATGTAAAATGAAGAGTCTTGAGCTTTTGAGCTTGAGCCAATCCTTTGTCCTTAGCATTTTGAGGATTCCACTTTCACCATTCATGCCATGCCAATCATTGAGCTTTCCTGAAATAGTTATCTTGGAATAGCATTAGCTCAATGAGCTATATGTTGTTATGAATTACCAAAACCACCTAGGGATAGTTGCACTTTCAGAGAATCAAGAAACTGAGACCCGGAGAGCTGAGTCAAAATTCCAATTTAGCGTGGCTGAAATGGAAAAGCTGAAGACCGGTTTTGAAGCTGAAAGAAACACCTGGGCTGAAGAGAGAACTGCCTTGATGCAGCGGGATGAAAAAGCGGAGGCGGCTCTTCAAGAGGTGACCACTGAGCTTACCGGTTTAAAGCATCGTGTATCCCAGATGGCTTCTGCTATCTTTGGTGATTCGCCTTGTTAACATCAAAATTGAATCTCTTCCTTGATGGTATAAATTGCCTCTAACCAATCCATAATTATTACTCAGGTCCAAGGAGCAGCAATCTTAGCCAGGAAATGCCTGTGAAGCTCAAGGCTGTTTATACACTTGTTGAACAGCTATATACTGGAACTCAGCACGCACTGGCCACGATTTCTCCGACCAACCAAGCACCTACTCTCTTGAGTGATGTCTTAAAAAAGCTCTCTGTTCTGCCTGCTAGGATTGACGAGATGAAGCGGTCATCTGCAGGGGCCGGTGTCGTGACAGCTTTAAGCCGGGCTAAGGCATGGTTACCAGAGCTAGACCCGGTTGAGGTGGCTACTGGATATCCAAGCTTGAAAGAGGACGGCACTTCATTTGATCAAAAGAACTTTGCTGCCTGTGTGAAAGAAATACGTCCTCTAGCCAGTCTGATTGCCAATGAAATGGATCTGTCAAAATACCACCGGGCCTAGAACATGGAGAATCAGAAGATGCACACGCCGGCTTACAAAGTGATGGATCCAATCCCCCCAATCCGTAAGCATGCTTTTGCCCCTGAAGTTGAACCGTCCAAACTTATAGATGATGAAGCTGAGTTTCAAGCCTTATGTGGCATCGATTGGTCATCACCAAATTTCCAGACAGTGGAGGAGGACGAAAAACCAGAGAAGGAAGATCCAGAAGCCTCAAGTCATCAAGGCCAAGGAGAGTGATCCGCCTGGCGGTTTACATATTTGATCCTTTGAAAACACTTGATCTTTATTGGCTCACTGAGTCATGTAATAGGCTAGTGAGACTTTGATCTGTCGTGCCATCATGCACGCTTTTGTTTTGCGCAACACTGTTTGACCCGCCATTTGAAGAGCTATCATTTTATGCTTATGATGACAACAACTTATGCAGATGACATTAATCATTACCCTGCACACAAGTAAATCACAAATGCTCTGGCGGTTTATCGCAAGACGGGTCATAATACCCCATATAAAACCACTGGTGACGAAAACAGCGCCTACCCAGAGTTGGTTCAAATATAAGCAAAAATATCATACCTGTGACATGTGATTTAAACTGCCGGCTTACCATACCAAAGCAGTTAGGGTGATAACCCAAAACTTAGAAGAGAATACTTCCAAGTACTTTATATCATCATATGCTGTCGGTTCACCATAAACCTATGTTTGATTTGTGTTGTGCAACAGACTCTCTTTGGTCTTTGTAACCTGGTCATTAACCCGCCAAGTAGGTCAGAGCTATGCTCATATGAAGTTATAATACTGGCTTGATAGCCGAAATCCCAAGGTAATCAGAGCTATGCTCTTATGAAATTATCATATTGGCTTGATAGCCAAATTACCAAGGTAATCAGAGTTGTGCTCTTATGAAATTATCATATTGGCTTGATAGCCGAATTACCAAGGTAATCAGAGTTGTGCTCTTATGAAATTATCATATTGGCTTGATAGCCGAATTACCAAGGTAATCAAAGTTGTGGTCTTATGAAATTATCATATTGGCTTGATAGCCGAAATACCAAGGTAATCAGAGTTGTGCTCTTATGAAATTATCATATTGGCTTGATAGCCGTATCAAGAGGGTAGTAATGCTATGTTCTCTTTGGTGAATACACCTATGTTTGAATAGGAAGCCCCCAAGTGATTTGTAAGAACGGCGTTGCGCCAGATCAAGAGGGATATTCACAGCTATGCTCAATGAACAGGAAGCCCCCAAGTGACCTTTTTGTAATAAAAAAGACTCATTATTCTTGGAATTAAATGACAGAGGCCCTGCTTTATCAGGGATGCCGGCTTTATTATAATCATCATAATATATACATTGTCAAAATATGTACATTTTAAGAGCCGATGGCTCAAGTATAGTAAGGCCGAAGATGAGCAATATTCCACGGCCAGTGGGTCTCCTCCTCCGACTTACGCGAATCCTTGTGTTCTCGAATGTCGATAAGGTAGTACGATCTGTTGTTCAGAGTTTTACTGACCACAAAGGGTCCTTCCCAAGGTGGGGATAACTTGTGCATGTCAGTTTGATCCTGGATGAGCCGGAGCACTAGGTCACCTTCTTGAAAAGTTCTGGTTTTAACCCGGCGGATGTGATAACGGCGCAGATCTTGCTGGTAAATCCCCGAACAAGACGCCGCGATGTCACGCTCCTCATCTAACAGGTCAAGTGCATATTGACGTGCTTTTTCATTGTCAGCTTCAACATAAGCCGCCACACAGGGCGAATCATGACGGATGTCACTAGGGAGAACCGCCTCGGCTCCGTAAACCATGAAGAAAGGCGTGTAACCCGTAGATCTGTTGGGAGTAGTATTGATACTCCATAACACGGAAGGTAGCTCCTCCACCCAACAACCCAGCATCCTCTGTAATGGAATCATAAGTCGGGGCTTGATACCCTTCAGGATCTCTTGATTTGCTCGCTCGGCTTGACCATTAGACTGGGGGTGAGCCACTGATGATACATCAAGTCGGATATGCTCACGTTGACAAAATTCTTTCGTAGCACCCTTAGATAGATTAGTGCCATTATCAGTTATGATACTGCGGGGAAAGCCAAAATGAAAAATCACCTTTTTGATTAATTGAACTGCCGTTGCCGCGTCACATTTACTGACCGGCTCTACCTCAACCCACTTTGTAAATTTGTCAACTGCCACTAGGAGGTGTGTCTTTTTATCCTTGGACCTTTTGAAAGGCCCAACCATATCAAGCCCCCAGACTGCAAATGTCCAAGTAATTGGAATCATCCTCAATTCTTGAGCCAGCACATGAGCTCGGCATGAAAACTTCTGACACCCATCACATTTACTGACTAGGTCCTCAGCGTCGGCGTGAGCCGTCAGCCAATAAAACCCATGGAGGAAAGCCTTGGCTACAAGAGACTTAGACCCGGCATGATGACCACAATCACCTTCATGAGTCTCACGCAGAATCTCACGGCCCTCCTCTGGAGAAACACAACGCTGAAACGCCCCTGTGACACAGCGGTGATGCAACTCTCCATGAACGATAGTCATTGACTTGGACCGCCGGGCTATCTGCCTGGCCAAAGTTTCATCCTCAGGTAATTCGCCCTGGGTCATATAATCCAAATATGGAATTGTCCGATCAGGAATGCATGAAGCCGCCACCAGTTGTGCTTCCGGGTCAGGAATAGCCAGATCTTCCTCTGTAGGCAATTTAACACAAGGGTTATGCAGAATATCCAGGAAAGTGTTAGGTGGCACCGGCTTATGCTGAGACCCTAACCGTCTTAAAGCATTAGCCGCCTCATTTTTCCTGCGATCAACATGTTCGACTTGATAACCCTTAAAGTGACCCGCAATAGCATGAACCTCTCGATGGTAAGCCGCCATGAGTGGATCCTTAGAATCCCAAGTGCCAGAAACTTGCTGAGCCATCAGATCTGAGTCGTCGAAACACCTCACCCGACTTAAGCTCATCTCCTTAGCCATCCGGAGACCATGGAGCAAGGCCTCATACTCAGCCGCATTGTTAGTACAAGGGAACATCAGTCAGAGAACATAAGAAAATTTATCACCTCGTGGGGAAGTTAATGCAAGTCCAGCCCCCGAGCCTTCCAACTGCCTGGATCCATCAAAGTGGATAGTCCAATACATGTTATCCGGCTTCTCCTCAGGCATCTGTAACTCTGTCCAATCATTGATGAAATCCACAAGTGCTTGAGACTTGATAGTTGTACGGGGCACATACTTTAAACCATGAGGCCCAAGCTCAATGGCCCACTTGGCTACCCAACCTGTGGCTTCTCTGTTTTGAATGATATCCCCTAAGGGGGCAGAACTAACCATAGTGATAGGATGACCCAGAAAATACTGCTTAAGCTTCCGTCTAGCCATAAAAACCCCATACATAAGCTTCTGCCAATGTGGATACCTCTGTTTGGACTCAATAAGGACCTCACTGATATAGTAAACTGGCTGTTGAACTGGATATTCTTTGTTTGTTTCCTTCCTTTCCACCATGATGGCAACACTAACAGCTCGGCTATTGGCAGCCACATATAACAGCAAAGGATCCTTATCAACGGGAGCAGCCAAAATGGGCGGCTCAGCCAACTAATTCTTCAAGTCCTCAAATGCTTGATTAGCAGCATCACTCCACACAAAGTGATCTGTTTTCTTCATCAGCTGGTACAGCGGTATAGCCTTTTCACCCAACCGGCTTATGAACTGGCTTAAAGCTGCGATGCGACCTGCCATACGTTGAAGATCATTGACACATGCTAGCTTAGCCAAGGAAGTAATAGCCTTGATTTTCTCCGGGTTAGCTTCAATGCCTCTGTTGGAAACCAGAAAACCCAAAAGCTTACTGCTACCTCTTGAGCACTGCGTTGGTTTTCCTCGAAGAGGAGAGGATGATGCAGCAAAGTAGTGTAAGTATTTCCCTCAGTTTTTGAGAACCAAGGTATCAATCCAGTAGGAGGCTACGCTCAAGTCCCTCGTACCTGCACAAAACGATAGCTCCTCGCAACCAACGCGATTAGGGGTTGTCAATCCCTTCACGGTAACTTAGGAGAGTGAGATCTGATAGAGATAATATTTTTGGTATTTTTGGTATAGAGATGCAAAGTGAAAAGTAAAAATACAAAGTAAAAAAGAAAGCAAGATTAAAGTGATGGAGATTGATATGATGAGAATAGACCCGGGGGCCATAGGTTTCACTAGTGGCTTCTCTCGAGAGCATAAGTATTCTACAGTGGGTGAACAAATTACTGTTGACGAATTGACAGAATTGAGCATAGTTATGAGAATATCTAGGTATGATCATGTATATAGGCATCACGTCCGAGACAAGTAGACCGACTCCTGCCTACATCTACTACTATTACTCCACTCATTGACCGCTATCCAGCATGCATCTAGAGTATTAAGTTAAAAACAGAGTAACGCCTTAAGCAAGATGATATGATGTAGAGGGATAGTTTCATGCAATATGATAAAAAACCTCTTTTTATCCTCGATGGCAACAATACAATACGTGCCTTGCTGCCCCTTCTGTCACTAGGAAAGGACACCGCAAGATAGAACTCAAAGCTAAGCACTTCTCCCATGGCAAGAAAAACCAATCTAGTAGGCCAAACCAAACTGATAATTCGAAGAGACTTGCAAAGATAACCAATCATACATAAAAGAATTCAGAGAAGATTCAAATATTATTCATAGATAGACTTGATAATAAACCCAGAATTCATCGGTCTCAACAAACACACCGCAAAAAGAAGATTACATCGAATAGATCTCCATGAGAGAGGGGGAGAACATTGTATTGAGATCCAACAAGAGAGAAGAAGCCAACTAGCTAATAACTATGGACCCGTAGGTCTGAGTTGAACTACTCACACTTCATCGGAGGGGCTAGGATGATGTAGAAGCCCTCCGTGATGATTTCCCTCTCCGGCGGAGCTCCGGAACAGGCCCCAAGATGGGATCTCGTGGGTACAGAAGGTTGCGGCGGTGGAATTAGGTTTTTGGCTTCGTATCTGATCGTTTGGGGGTACGTAGGTATATATAGGAGGAAGGAGTATGTCGGTGGAGCAATAGGGGGCCCACGAGGCAGGGGGCGCGCCCCCCACCCTCGTGACCGCCTCGTGGCTTTCTTGACGGAGGGTCCAAGACTCCTGGGTCTTATCTGGTGAGAAAATCACATTCTCGAAGGTTTCATTCCGTTTGGACTCCGTTTGATATTCTGTTTCTCCGAAACTCTGAAATAGGCAAAAAACAGTAATTCTGGGCTGGGCCTCCGGTTAATAGGTTAGTCCCAAAAATAATAAAAGTGGAAAATAAAGCCCAATATAGTCCAAAACAGTAGATAATATAGCATGAAGCAATCAAAAATTATAGATACGTTGGAGACGTACCAGGCATCCCCAAGCTTAATTCCTGCTCGTCCTTGAGTAGGTAAATGATAAAAAGAGAATTTTTGATGTGGAGTGCTACTTGGCATAATTTCAATGCAAATCTTCTTAATTGTGGTGTGAATATTCAGATTCGAAATATTCAAGACAAAAGTTCTTATTCACATAAAAATAATAATATTTCAAGCATACTAACAGAGCAATTATGTCTTCTCAAAATAACATGGCCAAAGAAAGTTATCGCTACAAAATCATATAGTCTGGCTATGCTCTAGCTTCACCACACAAAGTATTTAAATCATGCACAACCCCGATGACAAGCCAAGCGATTGTTTCATACTTTGACATTTTCAAAACTTTTTCGATCTTCACGCAATAAATGATCGTGAGCCATGGATATAGCACTATATGTTGAATAGAATGGTGGTTGTGGAGAAGACAAAAAGAGGGGAAGATAGTCTCACATCAACTAGGCGTATCAACGGGCTATGGAGATGCCCATCAATAGATATCAATGTGAGTGAGTAGGGATTGCCATGCAACGGATGCACTAGAGCTATAAGTATATGAAAGCTCAACAAAAGAAACTAAGTGGGTGTGCATCCAACTCGCTTGCTCACGAAGACCTAGGCCAATTTGAGGAAGCCCATCATTGGAATATACAAGCCAAGTTCCATAATGAAAAATTCCCACTAGTAAATGAAAGTGATATCATAGGAGACTCTCTATCATGAAGATCTTGGTGCTACTTTGAAGCACAAGTGTGGTAAAAGGATAGTAACATTGTCCCTTCTCTCTTTTTCTCTCGTTTTTTTATTAGGGACTTTTCTCTTTTTTCATGGCCTCTTTTTTTCTTTTTTTTCTTTTTCGTCCGGAGTCTCATCCCGACTTGTGGGGGAATCATAGTCTCTATCATCCTTTCCTCACTTGGGACAATGCTCTAAAAATGATGATCATCACACTTTTATTTTTCTTACAACTCAATACTTAGAACAAAATATGACTCTATGTGAATGCCTCCGGCGGTGTACCGGGATATGCAATGATTCAAGAGTGACGTGTATGAAAGAATTATGAACGGTGGCTTTGCCACAAATACGATGTCCACTACATGATCATGCTAGCAATATGACAATGATGGAGCTTGTCATAATAAATGGAACGGTGGAAAGTTGCATGGCAATATCTCGGAATGGCTATGGAAATGCCATGATAGGTAGGTATGGTGGCTGTTTTGCGGAAGATATATGGTGGGTGTATGATACCGGTGAAAAGTACACGGTATTAGAGAGGTTAGCAATGGCGGAAGGAAGGAAAGTGCGTATAATCCATGGACTCAACGTTAGTCATAAAGAACTCACATACTTATTTCAAAAATTTAGAAGTTATCAAAGAAAAGTATTACGCGCATGCTCCTAGGGGGATATATTGGTAGGAAAAGACCATCGCTCGTCCCCGAGTGCCACTCATAAAGAAGACAATCAATAAGTAAATCATGCTCCGACTTCATCACATAACGGTTCACCATACGTGCATGCTACGAGAATCAAAAACTTTAACACAAGTATTCTTTAAATTCACAACTAATCAACTAGCATGACTCTAATATCACCATCTTCATATCTCAAAAAATTATCAAGCTTCAATCTTTTCTTAGTATTCAACGCACTCAAAAGAAAGTTTCACAAATCTTGAATACCAAGCTTATTATTACTATTAAGCAAATACCATGCTATTAAAGACTCTCAAAATGATCTAAGTGAAGCATGAGAGATCAATAGTTTCTTTAAAACAAATCCACCACCGTGCTCTAATAGATATAAGTGAAGCACTAGAGAAAAATTATAAGGCTCAAAATATATAAGTGAAGCACATAGAGCAAAACTACATAGCTCAAAAGATATAAGTGAAGCAAATAGAGTATTCTATCAAATTCTAATTCATGTATGGCTCTCTCAAAATATGTGTACAGCAAGGATGATTATGGCACACTAACAAACAAAGACATAAATAATACAAGACGCTCCAAGAAAAACACATATCATGTGGTGAATAAAAATATAGCTCCAAGTAAAATTACCGATGGAAGTAGACGAAAGAGGGGATGCCTTCCGGGGCATCCCCAAGCTTTGAATTTTTTATGTCCTTGGATTATCTTGGGGGTGCCATGGGCATACCCAAGCTTAGGCTCTTGCCACTCCTTGTTCCATAATCCATCAAAAGAATTTACCCAAAACTTGAAAACTTCACAACACAAAAATCAACAGAAATCTCATGAGCTCCGTTAGAGAAAAAAACAAAAGACTACTTCAAGGTACTGTAATGAACTCATTCTTTATTTATATTGGTGTTAAAACTACTGTATTCCAACTTTTCTATAGATTATAAACTATTTTACTAGCCATAGATTCATCCAAAATAAGCAAACAACACACGAAAAACAGAATCCGCCAAAAAACAGAACAGTCTATAGTAGTCTGTAACTAACGCAAACTTCTGGAACTCCAAAAGATCTACCAAAATAGGACGACCTAGACAATTTGTTTATTGATCAGCAGCAATTGGAATCAGTATTTTATCATGTTCTGGTGTTTTTTAACAATTGTTTTCGTGAACAGAAAGTTTCTGAAAATTACAGCAAGATCAAATAACTATCATCCAAGAAGATCTTATAGGTCTAACTTGGCACAAACACTAATTAAAACACAAAACCACATCTAAACAGAAGGTAGATGGATTATTTATTCCTAAACAGAAGAAAAAACTAAAAAACTAAATATAAAATTGGGTTGCCTCCCAACAAGTGCTATCGTTTAACGCCCCTAGCTAGGCATAATATTTCAACGATGCTCACATGAAAGACAAGAATTGAAGCACAAAGAGAGCATCATAAAACACGTGACAAACACGTTTGATCCCATCGAGGGAACTATCAAGCATTGAAATCATGCTTTTCGTCAAGCTTAGGGTTTTGCATATTATTAGCACAATTGACATCAAGATAATTTATAGTAAAATCATTGAAATCATGCTTTTCATCGAGGGAACTATCAAGCATGGGTGCAATAGCAACGATCTCATTTTGAACATAAGGAACTATAGCAAATTCGTCTTCATAAATATTGGCATCATGGCCACAAGAATATCAAGCATCATGTTCATCAAGGGATATTTCAACCAAATCATCGGAATCATCATTATCTATAGATTCATGCATATCATTATTTTCTTCCAAAGCAACAGTCATTCTCTCAGTAAATTCTTTGACATAGACATTATGAGCATAATTTTCATAGCAATATTTAAGTATGTCAAAATTTTCAGATTCATAGAGAGTAATACCATACTTTTCAATCAAAGAAGCAACTTCATAAGCACCCTTAAAAGAAATAAATTCTTCAATTTGTTTGATATCATAGTAACTATAAACACCCTTTGCATAAGAAGATAAGATTTCATTTTCATTAAACTCACATAGGTAGGGAAGGTGTTTTTTAGGGTTCTTAGAGCAACAAGTAAAGTCATAAATTTCACAAAGATTCCAAGCATAACATAGCAACCTATTTATTTGACTCCATAAGAGTTTCCCTTTTTTAGACAAACTGTGACGCACAAAATGAGCATGCTCATCTAAAGATTTCCCATCAACTAGGCTAGTTGGGGTTTCAGCACGAGTGCATAAGGATCGAAGATGATCCAAGTAGAACACTTTGAGTGGATCCATATCAATAGATTTTTAGCAAGCAAAGATGCAAGCAAATAGAAGGCACATGGAAGCACAAACAAAAGGACATACGGGAGGAAGGCGAAGAAAAGGCGAATAAAACGGCAAGGGTGAAGTGGGGGAGAGGAAAACGAGAGGCAAATGGCAACTAATGTAATGCAGGAGATAGGGATTGTGATGGGTACTTGGTATGTTGACTTTTGCGCAGACTCCCCGGTAACGACGCCGGAAATTCTTCTTGCTACCTCTTGAGCACTGCGTTGGTTTTCCCCAAAGAAGAAAGGATGATGCAGCAAAGTAGCGTAAGTATTTCCCTCAGTTTTTGAGAACCAAGGTATCAATCCAGTAGGAGGCTATGCTCAAGTCCCTCGTACCTGCACAAAACGATAGCTCCTCGCAACCAACGCGATTAGGGGGTGTCAATCCCTTCACGGTCACTTACGAGAGTGAGATCTGATAGAGATAATATTTTTGGTATTTTTGGTATAGAGATGCAAAGTGAAAAGTAAAAAAGACAAAGTAAAAAGAAAGCAAGATTAAAGTGATGGAGATTGATATGATGAGAATAGACCCGGGGGCCATAGGTTTCACTAGTGGCTTCTCTCGAGAGCATAAGTATTCTACGGTGGGTGAATAAATTACTGTTGAGCAATTGACAGAATATAGCATAGTTATGAGAATATCTAGGTATGATCATGCATATAGGAATCACGTCCGAGACAAGTAGACCGACTCCTGCCTGCATCTACTACTATTACTCCACTCATCGACCGCTATCCAGCATGCATGTAGAGTATTAAGTTAAAAACAGAGTAATGCCTTAAGCAAGATGACATGATGTAGAGGGATAGTTTCATGCAATATGATAAAAACCCCATCTTGTTATCCTCGATGGCAACAATACAATACGTGCCTTGCTGCCCCTTCTGTCACTGGGAAAGGACACCACAAGATAGAACCCAAAGCTAAGCACTTCTCCCATGGCAAGAAAAACCAATCTAGTAGGCCAAACCAAACTGATAATTCGAAGAGACTTGCAAAGATAACCAATCATACATAAAAGAATTCAGAGAAGATTCAAATATTATTCATAGATAGACTTGATCATAAACCCACAATTCATCGATCTCAACAAACACACCGCAAAAAGAAGATTACATCGAATAGATCTCCACGAGAGAGGGGGAGAACATTGTATTGAGATCCAAAAAGAGAGAAGAAGCCAACTAGCTAATAAATATGGACCCGTAGGTCTGAGGTGAACTACTCACACTTCATCGGAGGGGCTAGGATGATGTAGAAGCCCTCCGTGATGATTGCCCTCTCCGGCGGAGCTCCGGAACAGGCCCCAAGATGGGATCTCGTGGGTACAGAAGGTTGCGGCGGTGGGATTAGGTTTTTGGCTCCGTATCTGATCGTTTGGGGGTACATAGGTATATATAGGAGGAAGGAGTACGTCGGTGGAGCAACAGGGGGCCCACGAGGCAGGGGGCGCGCCCTAGGGGGGTGGGCGCGCCCCCCACCCTCGTGACCGCCTCGTGGCTTTCTTGACGGAGGGTCGAAGTCTCCTGGGTCTTATCTAGTGAGAAAATCACGTTCCTGAAGGTTTCATTCCGTTTGGACTCCGTTTGATATTCTGTTTCTCTGAAACTCTGAAATAGGCAAAAAAACAACAATTCTGGGTTGGGCCTCCGGTTAATAGGTTAGTCCCAAAAATAATATAAAAGTGGAAAATAAAGCCCAATATAGTCCAAAACAGTAGATAATATAGCATGGAGCAATCAAAAAATATAGATACATTGGAGACGTATCACTTACTAGCTGGTACACCAAAAACACACTTGTCTCGCTTAAGCATCATCGTATAAACCCGGAGATTATCAAAGGTCTCCTTCAAATCCTCAATCAGGGTTTCCTTCTTTCTGGATTTCAGCACAATGTCATCCACATAAGCATGAACATTACGCCCGATGTGATTATGAAGGCAATTTTGCACACACCGTTGGTACGTCGCCTGGGCACTCTTGAGCCCGAAAGGCATGGATACATAGCAGAAGGCTCCAAACGGAGTAATGAAAGTTGTCTTCTCCTGGTCCTTAACTGCCATTTTGATCTGATGATAACCAGAATAAGCATCCAGAAAGCTCAAACACTCACAACCCGCCGTAGCATCAATAATTTGATCAATACGAGGGAGAGCAAAAGGATCAGCCGGACAAGCTTTATTTAAGTCCGTGTAATCCACACACATACGCCAAGTGTCGTTCTTATTAAGCACTAGCACCGGGTTAGCCAACCACTCAGGATGAAAAAATTCAATGATGAACCCAGCCGCCAAGAGCCGGGCCACTTCTTCACCAATGGCTTTACGCCTCTCTTCATTAAAACGACGAAGAAACTGCTTGACCGGCTTAAACTTTGGATCAACATTAAGAGTGTGCTCAGCGAGTTCCCTCGGTACACCTGGAATGTCAGAAGGCTTCCATGCAAATATGTCCCGATTCTCATGGATGAACTCGATGAGCGCGCCTTCCCATTTCGGATCCAGATTAGCACTGATGCTAAACTGCTTAGATGAATTGCCAGGAACGAAATCAACTAGCTTGGTGTCATCCGCCGACTTAAACTTCAAGACCGGATCATGCTCCGTGGTTGGCTTCTTCAAAGATGTCATATCAGTCGGGTCAACATTATCTTTCTAAAACTTCAATTCCTCTGTTGTGCAGACAGACTCAGCATAGGTTGCATCACCTTCCTCGCACTCTAAAGCTATCTTCCAGCTTCCATGCACCGTAATGGTCCCCTTGTGACCCGGCATTTTGAGCTGCAGATAAACATTTCAAGGCCTTGCCATGAACTTAGCATAAGCTGGCCGTCCAAACAGAGCATGATAAGGGCTCTTGATCTTTGTCGGTGTCAAAACCGGCGGATCTCGGGTAGGGGGTCCCGAACTATGCGTCTAGGCGGATGGTAACAGGAAACAAGGGACACAATGTTTTACCCAGGTTCGGGCCCTCTTGATGGAGGTAAAACCCTACGTCCTGCTTGATTAATATTGATGATATGGGTAGTACAAGAGTGGATCTACCATGAGATCAAGGAGGCTAAACCCTAGAAGCTAGCCTATGGTATGATTGTTGTATGTGGAGATTCTTGTCCTACGGACTAAAACCCTCCGGTTTATATAGACACCGGAGAGGGTTAGGGTTACACAAAGTCGGTTACAATGGTAGGAGATCCGAATATCCGCATCGCCAAGCTTGCCTTCCACGCCAAGGAAAGTCCCATCCGGACACGGGACAAAGTCTTCAATCTTGTATCTTCATAGTCCAGGAGTCCGGCTGAAGGTATAGTCCGGCCATCCGGACACCCCCTAATCCAGGACTCCCTCAGTAGCCCCTAAACCAGGCTTCAATGACGACGAGTCCGGCGCGCAGATTGTCTTCGGCATTGCAAGGCGGGTTCCTCCTCCAAGTTCTTCATAAAAGATTTTAAACACCAAGAGTAGTGTCCGGCTCTGCAAAATAAGTTTCCACATATTGCCATAGAGAGAATAAAATTAACACAAATCTAATCTGCTGACGTATTCCATAGCGTGACATCACACTATGGCCAAGCCTTTATTCGAATCGTTTTCACTTCTCCACCTCAGCGCGTTTTGCGAGGCAGTTTCCTTGGCACGTCTTGTCAAAGCAGAGATCGTGTCCCCCATTTACGGGATTCTCATCAATACGAACGTGGGAAACCCAACCGCGCCATTTATCATGGCGCTTGGGAGGCAAGCGAGTTTTACTAGGCTGGTGGGGACGCATAGCCGCATCCGCCCATATAAGGGGATAAGGATCCACCTTTTTACCTACGCCTTCTTCCTCCTTTGCCTATCCATCTTCTGCGCACCCGAGCTCCAGCGCCCAAGCCCGCACTTCCCACCTCAACCTTCTCCAGCAATGTCCGGAGCGGGAGGCAAGTGGATGGTTTCCTCCGTAACGGAGGGCCATGTCAAAAAACTAAGGAAGGCCGGATACTTGTCCAAAGACATCGCGCACCGGATCCCTAAAAAGGGGCAGCTTCTCCCCACCCCAGAGCCTCATGAGAGGGTTGTATTCCTTCCCCACTTCCTCTGCAGACTGGGCTTTCCTCTCCACCCATTTGTCTGGGGGCTCATGCTCTACTATGGCCTGGATTTCCACGATCTGGCCCCGAACTTCATCCTCAACATCTCGGCGTTTATCGTCATGTGCGAGGCTTTCCTCTGCATCCGCCCCCATTTTGGCCTTCGGCTCAAGACTTTCAATGTCAAGCCAAAGGTGGTGCGCGACAACCAGGCGGAGTGCGGAGGCGCCATGGCGGGCAAGATGGCTAACGTCCTATGGCTCGAGGGCTCCTTTGTGGAGACCCTGAAGGGGTGGCAGTCAGGGTGGGTTTACATCACCGAGCCGCGCGATCCGGAATGGATCGCAGCCCCTGAGTTCCGGTCCGGACCCCCCACGCGGCTCACGTCCTGGAAAGAGACGGGCCTGTCGTGGGGCTACAAAGAAGAGGTGACCGGACAACAAAAATGCATCCAAATCCTGGTGAACAAGCAGCTAAGGCTTGTCAATGTAGTCCAGGTTATGCTCGTCCGCCGGATCCTCCTGTGTCAACAACTGGGCTTCAATTTGTGGGAGTTCGACCCGGCGCAGCACCCAACCCTGAGCAGGCTCTTCGACACAACGTACGAAGATGTCTGGAAGGTGCTATTCAAAGGCGCCGAGGCTCCCGCGTCCGCTTCCGAGGACCGCGGATTCAGCTCGCAGCGTCACGCTGACAAGGTAAGTTATTTTTACCTTTTACAGGATGTCGGTTTTCCATAGTTTGACTCTATGCAGGATCTAAACCCCCTTACCTTTAACAGGCATGGCAGGTGAATTCCGGACAGATCGACTGTCCGGCTCCTTTGCCCGAAGACCCAGCAGACGCTCATTTATCGAAGCTGCTGGCTCCGGCACCTTATGTGGTGCCGGAGAAGAAGGCCAAGAAGAAGAAGGCCACGGGGACTCGAAAGAGTTCCCAGTATATGGTGGTGTCGGACTCGTCGTCCGACGAATCCGAGACGACTCCTCCTGTGAAGACGAGGAGGAGGAAGAAGAACCCTCTCCCCCTCCAGCGGGGGGAGGAAAGAAGAGGAAGGCCGCCCCAACGGGGGAGGCCGAAGGGTCCAAGAAGGGGAAAACCCTTCCTCCGGACTACTCCGCCGACGCCGACAACGATGAAGAGGAGTGGCCGGACAGAGCCAAGCGTCCGGAGAAATCATAAGTATTCGGATACCAGAGTAACTCATAATATCCCTGTTGTTGCACAGCTTTTCCCTAATGTCGAATATAATTATGAAGGCCGCCCCGGGCCGGACTCGACGAGTCGTCGAGCGGCTCCCTGGATTCATCATACGTGAACTCAGTTCCGCCCGCTGCCTCCCCCCGCACTACGGACGACGCCGAAGTAGCGTCGCAACAAGTTCCGCGCCAAGAGGAGGAGGTCCTGGAGGAGCCGCAAGGCGACCTCCCGGACTCCGGGAGTAAAGGGGACAAGACCACCCAGGGATCCAAGTCCGGCTTTGAGCCGGACACCGCACCGGAATCATCAACGGTTCCGGACCGCGGCAGGCGAACTCCTGCCAAGAGGAGCAAGCCTATTGAGCGGCGTTCTCCGTCCAACCGGAGGCACCGGACAATCTGCTGGAGGTGCTTAAGGGCGCCTCCATCGACGAGGAGCACCGTACTATCATGAGTACGGTGGTCCAGAAGGTTCGGTCCGCCAAAAGCGGAGTGACTGAAGCTTGCGCCAGCCTTCTAACAGGCTTCGAGGTAAGTAAAATATGTAAAAATATTACCGCATAGACAGTAGCCCCTGATGCTTTGTTTGGCATTCGGAAAGAAAAGCCGAATAGAGGATCTATTAAATTCTGCAGGAGTCTAACAAAAAAGAGTCAATATGTGTATGCAGGCTTCGCTGCTAGCCACCGCTGCACTGACTGCGGAGGTGGGTGCCCTGAAAAAGGGCCTCGAGCGGACCGAGCAAGAGCTCGGCCTTGCCAAACGGCAGCTCGAGGAGAAGGATGGTAAGAGATACCTTATAGAAAAATATATACAAAAAAGATGCAATTGCAAAAAATGACAGGGTTGTGCTGCTTATTGTAGGGGCCACGACTGAGGTGGCGACCCTCAAGCAGGCGCTGTCCGAGGCCGAAAAGAGAGCGGCCACGGAGCACACCGAGCGAGGGAAATTTGAGGCCCAGATCGGCGAGGTGCAGCAAGAGCTTCAGGCTCTTATGAAAAAACATGAGAGTTTGGAGCTTGACTCGAAGACGCGAGCGTCCGAGCTCGCGGCGGCCCTTGAAACTGCCGAGCCTGCCAAGGCCGAATCCCAGAAGGACCTCCAAGAGTTGGAGGCGGTGAAAAAGATAGCAGCGGGTAAGGCATTCTTTATGCAAAGCAGACATATAAAAGTAAACTACTTGTTACTTACCCGAATCCGGAGTTCTCCAGGGGCATTCGCAGATCTTCCCTGCAGCGTATTTGATGCCGCCGCATTCTACCGAGCCGAGGAAGGCAGCTCGACGGAGAAGGTGTTCTGGTCTCAGTATGCTGAGGCCGGACACCCTGTGCCCTTGAGCGACCAGCTGATGCAGCTGGTCGAGCTCCACAAGGCGGCCGAACAGTCCATGAAGGGCTTCATAGTTCGGCTGTGGCCTGGAGAGGCCCTGCCTGGGAGCTACTTCGGACTGGTGCGGCGGCTGGTGGAGGCGTGTCCAAGGCTCGAGGTCATCAAGCGCTCCATCTGCATCGAAGGTGCTCGTAGGGCCCTTGCCCATGCAAAGGTGCACTGGGGTAAGCTGGACGGTGAGAAGCTTGTGAGGACGGGCCGCCGCCGGGGAAGGAGCATCGCAAGCCCGAGAACTATTACAAGGATGTTCTTGCTGGTGCCCGCCTTATGGCGGATGAATGTACCAAGGATGTATTTTTTGAATGAACTCACTCGTGTTATCCTGTGCGCTGAAAACTTGTTCATATGCGCTAAGCAATGCTTGTTGAATTTAAAATATTACTTTCTATGCGGCCGTTTATCAAAAATTGAGAGATGGCCAGTCGTCGGCTTCTGCCCCCATGCCACTAGTGCTGGGGTGCTCGGGATAAACCTGAGCGCTCTTTTTCCCATGATTGGGTCCGTCGAGGGTGGCGCTCAGCACAACGAACAAGGCAATCGGACTATAATGCTTGAACACTCTCACTTAGCCATAGAACTCTATAATTTTAAATTTCGGCGAAGCCCCTAGTATTCGGAAGACCGAGTTCGGGGCGCTATCCACGCCTTGGCCGGACAAAGCCGGTTCCTCGCTCTAAGCGGCATAAGTCTTTAAGGACTTGAAAAACCTCTCGAACAGCGACCGGTCTCTCGCATCATCATGACAGTCAGTTTTAGCTTTCTCTACTAAGGTGCTTACCCAGATCAACTGGGGCACAATCGCAGTAGTTCTCCTAGTGCTACCTTAGCCGATATAGCGGAACGTAAGGCACCAAAACATAGGAGTCGGGCAATCCCAACTATTGACCCAAATCATGATTCGGAGCCGATGCATTAGTGCTATAAGTTCGGGGTGCCGCACTTGTGAAAGTGTTCGGACTTCTCACACCATATAGAGGGGTACTGAAGCCCCTGGCGTATTTTGCCGTACCACAATGTACGGGTGCAACATGTCATTAATAAACATATATATAAAAAGAGGGTAATGCAGAAAATAGACAAAAGCTATGCATTGTTTATAGAAAGGTTGCTATCAAAGCAGAACGATACAAATAGTGCGATAAGCAAAAGAAATTGGACTATTTAACATGTCCTGGCCAGGGGCAGGCCGCGGAGTTATATTCAAAACAGGTATACTGCTCGTAATAGAGACCACCTGGGAGTTCCATAATGCGGCATGGCTTGTCTGCTTTCCTGGATCTTGCATCGTTTGTGGGGCAGTTGAATTGCCGAACAGGTCGTCCGAAGTATGGAGTCCTGAAAGTAAGAGAAAATTTAAAAAAGAATTCGGCAGCCCCTAGTACGGTTTAAGCCGTGTTTTGGGCGTGCCGTGATGGTGCCCCTCCCCTTGTGCCCATGGTATTTCAAGAGCGTAGTTATGTACGCGAAGCACTGGTTTTGCTATATCGCGAGGGCTAGGGTTGGGGCCGCATTGCTACGCTAGCTCGGAACGTGCCAGGCGGTCTTGTTGTAGGTTACTCCGGGCGCGCTTGACAGTGTCCGGCTTTTTAAGGGTCGGACTGGAGAACTGCCTAGAGAGGCTGCTTTGTACTTCTGCTGCGAGCGCTGCCGTGTGCTCCTCCGTTCGGAGGGAGCGTTTGGTGTTTTCGTTGACCGTAATTACTCCTCGAGGGCCTGGCATCTTGAGCTTGAGGTATGCATAGTGTGGTACCGCATTGAACTTTGCGAATGCGGTTCGCCCGAGCGGTGCGTGATAGCCACCGCGGAACGGGACTATGTCGAAGATTAACTCCTCGCTTCGGAAGTTATCCGGAGATCCGAAGACCACTTCAATTGTGACTGAACCTGTACAGTTGGCCTCTACACCTGGTATGACGCCTTTAAAGGTCGTTTTGGTGGGCTTGATCCTTGAGGGATCTATGCCCATTTTCCGCACTGTATCCTAGTAAAGCAGGTTCAGGCTGCTGCCGCCGTCCATAAGGACTCTTGTGAGATGAAATCCGTCAATGATTGGGTCAAGAACCAATGCGGCAAACCCGCCATGGCGGATGCTAGTGGGGTGGTCCCTTCGATCAAAGGTGATCGGGCAGGAGGACCAGGGGTTGAACTTTGGGGCGACTGGCTCCAGCGCGTATACATACCGTAACGCACGCTTCCGCTCCCTCTTGGGAATGTGGGTTGCGTATATCATGTTCATCGTCCGCACTTGTGGGGGGAAACCCTTCTGTCCATTGTTGTTCGGCGGCCTGGGCTCCTCCTCCTCGTCGCTATGCATCCCCTTGTCTCTGTTTTCGGCATTTAACTTGCCTGCCTGCTTGAACACCCAACAATCTGTGTTGGTGTGATTGGCTGGCTTTTCGGGGTGCCATGTATCAGGCACAAGCGGTCGAGTATTCGGTCCAAACTGGACGGGCCCTGATTATTTCTTTTGAATGGCTTTTTCCGCTGACCGGATTTGTAGCCACGGAATCCGGCATTTACTGTCGTATCCTCGTTGCTGTCGCTGTTAACGCGGCGCTTTTGCTTGTTCCGGCGCGACCTGCCGCTTTTGTCCTTGGTATTCGAATTACCAAGGTTCTTGGTTAAGTTGTTACTGTGAGCTAGCCAGCTGTCTTCTCCCGCGCAAAATCGGGTCATGAGTGTCGTAAGGGCTGCCATAGATTTCGGCTTTTCCTGTCCCAGGTGCCGGGCAAGCCACTCGTCACGGATATTATGCTTGAAGGCCGCTAAGGCCTCTACGTCCGGATAGTCGACTATCTGGTTTTTCTTTGTTAGGAACCGCGTCCAGAATTGCCTGGCCGATTCCTCTGGCTGCTGAATTATGTGGCTTAGGTCATCGGCGTTCGGTGGTCGCACATAGGTACCCTGGAAATTGTCGAGGAATGCGGCTTCCAGGTCCTCCCAAGAACCGATTGAATCTGCTGGCCAGCTATTAAGCCAATGCTGGGCCGGTCCCTTAAGTTTGAGCGGGAGGTATTTGATGGCGTGTAGATCATCGCCGCGGGCCATGTGGGTATGAAGGAGATAATCCTCGATCCATACCGCAGGATCTGTTGTGCCATCGTATGATTCGATGTTTACGAGTTTGAAGCCCTCAGGGATTTTATGATCCATTACTTCATCTGTGAAGCATAGTGGGTGTGCGGCGCCTCTGTACTGGGCTATATCACGACGCAACTCAAAGGAGCTTTGTCTATTGTGTTTGGCCCGGCAGGATTTATTGTATCCGGAGTGACGATCACCGTCATGTACCGTGGGGTGCCCGCGCGATCCGTAGATCGATCTTGTTTGCCTTGCCTTGTCCTCCAGTATATCTCATAGGTCTGGCGCGTTTTCCCGTGCCTTAGTGTGTTTTGAGCGGCATCGGGGCATGGCTTGAGTGGAGGGCCTAGAGGCCTCTCTGTCACGGCCACGAGGTGGCCGGTCGTCCATGTCATGCGCTGGTGATGTAGGTGCTTCCTCCTCTAATCGGGGTAGCAGCCTGCGTTTTGGGTAACACTTGGAGGGGCGTTCGAGTTCATACTCTTCGGTCGCAAGGACTTCAGTCCATCTGTCAGCTAGCAAATCTTGATCAGCTCTAAGCTGTTGCTGCTTTTTCTTGAGGCTGCTTCCCGTGGCTAAAAGCCTGCGTTTAAAACGCTCTTGTTCGGTGGGATCTGATGGCACGACGAATTCGTCGTCGTCGAGGCTTGCCTCGTCTACGGAGGGAGGCATATAATTGTCATCCTCAACCTCTCGGTCTGCCGCTCTCTCATGAGGGTTGGCTTCTCCATCCTCCTGTGCCGAATCTTGCTGGAGGGGGTGTTCTTCGGCGCTATCCGGAGTAGTATTATCTCCCGTGCCAGAATCACCGTTTTTGCTTTGGCGGGATTTAGAGCGGCGCCGCTGATGCCGGCGCTTGGGATGTTTCCTAGAGGTGTCATCCCCCGCTGTTCCATCGCCTTCTCCATCTTTTGGAGTGTCCACCATATATATGTCATATGACGAGGTGGCCTTCCAGCGCCCTACAGGTGTTGGTTCTTGTTCGTCTCCTGCATCATCGTCCATACCGTCGATGTCTTCAGAGTCGAAGTCGAGCATGTCGGTTAAATCGTCGACAGTGGCTACGAAGTGGGTGGTGGGTGGGCTTTGAATTTCTTCATCGTCCGTATCCCAACCTTGCTGACCGTAGTCCGTCCAGGACTCTCCTGATAAAGAGAGAGACTTTAGCGAATTCAGGATATCGCGAAGGGCGAGTGCTGAAAGATGTCCGCGGCGGTGAACTCCATTATCGGCGCCCAATCGGATTCGATCGGCAAGGGCGCGGGGGGCTCAGAGTCCGGAGAGGAATCCGACTCCTCGGAGTCATGGGCCATGCAGAGTGCGGGGCTGGAGTTCGGCTCGATCGCCTTTGAGATCGCAGCCCCCGAGGTGGCGTCCAACCGCTCATCCTCGATTGGCGCAGCAGGCTCCGAATTAAGGGTCGGAACCGATGCGCATGCGGCCTCCAGGACACTATTCGGCAGCAGAGCTAGATCATGCCCATCGAGACAATGCGGCGCGCTTGGCTGTGGCTCGAATCCGTCGATGATCAAGTCCCCGCGGATGTCAGCCATGTAGTTCAAACTTCCAAACCTGACCTGATGGCCAGGGGCGTAGCTTTCGATCTGCTCCAGGCGGCCAAGCGAATTGGCCCGCAGTGCAAAGCCGCTGAAGATGAAGATCTGTCCGGGGAAAAAAGTCTCACCCTGGACCGCATCGTTGGTGATGATCGAAGGAGCCATCGGGCCTAAAAGTGACGACAAGAGGAACTCTCAATGAAAGCACCAATGTGGTGTCAAAACCGGCGTATATCGGGTAGGGGGTCCCGAACTGTGCGTCTAGGCGGATGGTAACAGGAAACAAGGGACACAATGTTTTACCCAGGTTCGGGCCCTCTTGATGGAGGTAAAACCCTACGTCATGCTTGATTAATATTGATGATATGGGTAGTACAAGAGTGGATCTACCACGAGATCAAGGAGGCTAAACACTAGAAACTAGCCTATGGTATGATTGTTGTATGTTGCGATTCTTGTCCTACGGACTAAAACCCTCCGGTTTATATAGACACCGGAGAGGGTTAGGGTTACACAAAGTCGGTTACAATGGTAGGAGATCTGAATATCCGCATCGCCAAGCTTGCCTTCCACGCCAAGGAAAGTCCCATCCGGACACGGGACGAAGTCTTCAATCTTGTATCTTCATAGTCCAGGAGTCCGGCTGAAGGTATAGTCCGGCCATCCGGACACCCCCTAATCCAGGACTCCCTCAATCTTCACCACTTAAAAGGTCAACATCTCGGACCTGGAATCATAATCATCCCCAAATGCAACCTCCAGAGCTATTTTACCAACCGGGTATGCCGACTTACCAGGCACCACACCGTGAAAGATAGTGTTTGATGGCTTAAGATTTTTTCAGTCAACCCCATGCGACGGAAGGTTTCATAATAAAGGATATTGATGTTGCTACCTCCGTCCATGAGTACCTTTGAATTTATATCCTCCAACCTGAGGCACTACCACCAAAGCCAAGTGACTCGGATTGTCAGCCTGGGGCGGGTGATCCTCACGACTCCACACAATGGGCTGCTCGGACCATTGCAAGTAACGGGGAACTACCAGTTCAATGGCGTTCACAGACCTTTTATGGAGCTTCTGATCCCGCTTGCATAAACTTGTGGTGAAGACGTGGTACTGCCCACTATTCAATTGCTTCAAGTTACTTTGATATCCGGATTGCTGTTGCTGATTCCCCTGATCGGACTATTGATGATAACCACCCTGATTGCCTTGATTGCTTTGGTGACCTTGAAAACCGGAATTAGAACCGCCCACCACCGTGACTCGGGCCATAAGAGCCGGAACCTAAGCCGGCGCCTGGCCCATGATTGTTCTGGAACAACTCGGAATTTTTGAACTCCTTCATAATGTGGCAGTCCTTCCAAAGGTGCGTGGATGGACTTTCCCGCATACCATGCTTTGGGCAAGGCTGATTCAACATCTGCTCGAGATTTATACCTGGCCCTCCTGCCCAAGGAGGTGACTTTCCTTTATGACATTAACCATTGTTCTGCGTGTTGGTATTGGCCACAAAATCTGAATTATTATCAGCCTTGCGTTTACTATTGCCCCCCCCCCCCCCGACTCGCCGGGTTATGATTCTGGCCCTTAGTGTTGCCACTCTTCTTTCCTTTCTCGGCTTTTCATCATCAGACTCGGGGTCCTTGGTACTATCAGAGTCAGCATATTTAATTAGAGCCGCCATCAGCTCCCCCATATCATTGCAGTGGCACTTGAGCCGCCCTAACTTCTGTTTAAGTGGCAAAAACGGCAATTATTCTCTAACATGAGGACCGCTGAACCGGCATTGATGTTATCCGATGAATGTAGGATGGCTTTGACCCGGCGCACCCAATGGGTCGTTGACTCACCCTCCTCTTGGGCACAGGCATCTAAATCCACAATCGACTTGGGCTGTTTGCACGTATCTTTAAAATTTTGGATGAACCGGGCCTTCAACTCAGCCCATGATCCAATTGACTTGGCAGGAAGTCCCTTTAGCCAAGTACGGGCTATCCCATCCAGCATCATGGTGAAATATTTAGCACACGCGGCATCGCTGACCTCCAGCAACTCCATGGCCATCTCGTAACTCTCAATCCACGCCTCAGGGGGTAAGTCGGCTGTGTAGTTTCAATCGCAGCTGGAGACTCGCCTTCCACCAGGAGAGCCGCCAATCGCGATGCCGCCGCGATCATGTTATCCAAAGGGTTAGAGAAATGACCCGGTGGTGTCGGCACATGTTGTGGTGGGATATTATTCTGACGAGGCGGGTTCGTCGCGCATGGCTGAGCCGGCGCTCCAGTCCCAGGTGTGGCTACTGCTTGGTTTACCCCTGGCGGGTCACTGGTCCCCGCACCAGGTGTGTTCAAGAGGTTCCTCGCTTCGTAAACCGGAGGCAGATGACTTCGGTGCCTTCTCCTCATGACATCGTTCGAAGCGTTCTGATCCAATGAGAGCTGGAAGGAATCAGCCTGGATCCGTTTTGCTTGAGCATCCAGAACCGCTCATTCCGCCATCATCCTCGCATCCTCAGCTGACAGGTCCTCCTTGGCTTGAGCTATCTAATCTCACAATTTTGCAACTTCCACGTTATGCTGATCTTGGTTTGCCGGGTTAACTTCCACTATCAGTAGTGTTGTCAAGGTGTCTAATAAGTCGGACAAAACCTGAGCCGGTGGGCACACAGGGCCTCCTGCCCCGGCCGCCATCGCTGCTGCTGACCCAAAAACCATTGCCGCTGTAGTCGAAGAATTCTGCACTAACTGTGTACCGGCCATGAAGATCGCGACCCGGTTCGGCGGCTCATAGGGGTCCGGAATACTGTCTCCATCGGAATAGCCCCCAAGCCTGTTGTCCTGCAATTGATACAATGAAGTAGTCTCGCCCATGGACGACTCACCGTCAGAATAGATGGTCGTCTCACCGCCAGACATGGATCCTTCCTCAAATTCTCCCCCATGGATGAATCCAACGAAGGCACGCTTCACGGCGGGTTTAACCTGGGAGGTTCGTGCACGCTGAGCCGTCTCGATGATGTCGGTGCAGGTGTCTAGCTCAGGGCCCGGTTCGCCAATCTTGCCGATGAAGACGTGGATTCCACCGAAGGGGACCCGGTACCCGTACTCGATTGAGCCGGCCTCGGGGCCCCAGCCTGCATCGTCGATGTAGCTTGCCGCGACGACTCTTGGTCATCCGGCCCACAGCGTATCCCTTGATCCCTTTGAAGCAGCCCTGTAAGAACTCGAAACCACCATGCGTTGGCCCCACGGTGGGCGCCAACTGTTGTGGAATTGTAACGACAGATGTCCTAGTGTGAAGACTTAGTCATGGAGCCATCGCACTAGGTTAGCTTAGAGGGGTTAAATGGGACAAAGGACACAGGAGTTTATACTGGTTCGGCCCCTTGCAGTGAAGGTAAAGGCCTAGTCCAGTTTAAGGTGGTATTGCTTATGTCTCGATTACCAGGGAGCGAATACACTTGACCTAGCTTTCAATCTGTTGTCTCTTGCCCTAAACCGCCACCCGGCTTCCCTTTATATACACAGGTTGACGCCCTGCGGCTTACAGAGTCCCGGACGGCGCATAATCGTGTCCGACCCAGTGACTAATTACACTTGCCTTATAATACAAGTCATGCATATACATGTATGGCGGTTTACACATACGGGCCTTAAGCCGTCTTTGGGCCTTGGGCTCTTCATAAGTCATCCTTGTGAACCGCCATCTTCGATTCCCTCATGGGTTTTGTGACATTAACCCGCTGTTGGTATAACCCGGCCCCTCCTGGGTGGGTCATACCTAATAGTTATATCCCCAATAGGTACAACAATAGAAGCAAGACCAATTATTTCTTCCTTACTAGGCAATTATTTTTCAAGAAGCTTTCTATTAAACTTGGAAAAATTAAACTCATGAGACTCATCACCAAAACTAACACCGACAGTTTGTTTCTCATAGTCTATTCTAGCATTAACGATTTTCAAGAAAGGTCTACCAAAGATAATGGGACAAAATTCATCTTGTGGGGAACCAAGAACAAGAAAATCAGTAGGGTATTTTATTTTCCCACACTAGACTTCAACATCTCTAACAATACCAATTGGTGATATATTGTCTCTATTAGCAAGCTTAATAGTAACATCTATGTCTTCTATCTCTGCGGGTGTTATGTCATTCATAATTTCTTGATATAAGGTGTAAGGAATAACACTCACACTAGCACCTATGTCACAGAAACCATGATAACCATGATCTCCTATTTTAACTGAGACAAGGACATGCCAACAACAGGTCTATGTTTATCCTTTTTACCAGGTTTGGCTATTCTAGCAGCTTCTTCGCAGAAGTAAATAACATGCCCATCCATATCTTCTTGCAAGATATCTTTAACCATAGAAATACTAGGTTCTACTTTAATTTGTTCATCGGGTTTAGGTGTTCTAATATAGCTTTTGTTAACCACAGTTGAAACTTTAGAATGTTCCTTTATCCTAACAGGGAAAGGTGATTTATCAATATAAGCAGAAGGAACAACTGGATCAACATTATAAATTATGGTTTCTTCTTTAATTGGTACTAGTTCTTTATTTCTTCTTTAATAGGTGGGTGATATTTAAACCACTTCTCTTTAGGGAGATCAACATGAGTAGTAAATGATTCACAAAAGAGGCTACTATCTCAGAGTCAAGTCCATATTTAGTGCTAAACTTTTGAAAAGCATCGGTATTCATAAAAGATTTAACACAATCATACTTAAGTTTAATACCTGGCTCTTTACCTTCGTCAAGTTCCCAATCTTCAGAGTTGCATTTAATTCTTTCCAAAAGATCCCACCGAAATTCCATAGTCTTCTTCATGAAAGAACCAGCACAAGAAGTATCAAGCATGGTTTGATCATTACGAGAAAGCCAAGCATAAAAATTCTGGATGATAGTTTCTCTTCAACGCTCGTGATTGGGGCATGAATATAACATTGACTTAATCCTCCCCCAAGCTAGATCAATACTTTCTCCTTCACGAGGCCAAAAATTATATATGTAATTCCGATCACGATGAACTAGATGTGTAGGATAATTTATTTGATGGAACTCCAATTTCAATCGATTCAATTCCAAGATCCAATATCATCGCATAGCCTATACCATGCCAATGTTTTTCCCTTCAAAGATAAAGGGAAAGCCTTCTTCATAACTTCATCTCCGGGTAAACCTGCAAGCTTGAACAATCCACAAATTTGTTCTACATATACTAAGTGCATATCAGGATGTTCGGTTCCGTCTCCTGCATAAGGATTAGCTAGCAGTTGTTCTATCATACCCGAAGGAATTTCATATTCAATATTTTCAGTAGGTGCAGTATGTTGAGGGGTAGCTAATTGTGGTTCCGTTCGAGGTGAAGATACCCTGAACAAACCCCTCAAAGGATTGTTTTCCATAGAAACAAGTGACAATAAATTTCAGCACACTATATAAATGTTTCCTTACAAAATTCCACTTACCAAAGGCACTTCACTCCCCGGCAACGGTGCCAGAAAATAGCCTTGATGACCCACAAGTATAGGGGATCAATTGTAGCTCTCTTCGATAAGTAAGATTGTCGAACCCAACGAGGAGCAGAAGGAAATGACAAGTGGTTTTCAGCAAGGTAATGTCTGCAAGTGCTAAAATTGCAAGTAACAGAGTAGTTTGATAGCAAGATAATTTGTAACAAGCAAGTAACGATAGTAGTAAAAAAAGTTCAGCAAGGTAGCCCAATCCTTTTGAGGCAAAGTACAGGCCAAAATGGTATCTTATGATAAGCAAAGCATTCTTGAGGGTGCACGGGAATTTCATCTAGTCACTTTCACCATGTTGGTTTGATTTGTGTTCGGTACTTTGATAATTTGATATGTGGGTGGACCGGTGATTAGGTGTTGTTCTTACTTGAACAAACCTCCTACTTATGATTAACCCTCCCGCAAGCATCCGCAACTACAAGAAAAGTATTAAGAATAAATTCTAACCATAGCATTAAACTTTTGGGTCCAATCGGTCCCTTATGGAATAGCGCATAAACTGGGGTTTAAGCTTCTGTCACTCTCGCAACCCATCATCTAATTGCTACACCACAATGCATTCCCTTAGGCCCAAATACGGTGAAGTGTCATGTAGTCGACGTTCACATGACACCACTAAGGGAATCACAACATACATACTAGCAAAATATCGAGCACATATCAAGTTCACATGATTACTTGCAACATGATTTCTCCCGTGACCTCCAGAACAAAAGTAACTACTCACAAATGATAATCATGCTCAAGATCATAGGGGTGTAAAATAGCATATTGGATATGAACATATAATCTTCCACCAAATAAACCATATAGTAATTAACTACAAGATGTAATCAACACTACTAGTCACCCACAACCACCAATCTATAGTTCCGATAACAAGATTGAACACAAGAGATGAACAAGGGTTTGAGATGAGATGGTGCTGTTGAAGATGTTGATGGAGATTGCCCTCCCCAATATGGGAGATTTGTTGGTGATGACGATGACGATGATTTCCCCCTCCGGGAGGGAAGTTCCCCCGGTGGAATCGTTCCGCCGGAGGGAAAAAAGTGCTCCTGCCCAAGTTCCGCCTTGAGATGGCGGTGCTCCATCCCGAAAGTCTTCTCCTTATTTTTTTTTCTAGGTCATTTTGACCTATATACCATAAGATGGGCACCGGAGGTGGGCCTAGGTGATCACAACCCACCAGGGCGCGCCCAGGTAGGTTGTGCCCACCTGGTGGGCTCCCTATGGTAGTTATTTGTTCCAATATTCTTCATATATTTGATAAAAAAATCTCCGTGAAGTTTTAGCTTGTTTGGATTTGTGCAGAATAGGTGGTCTGGCGTAGCTTTTCCAGGTCCAGATTTCCAGCTGTCGGAATTCCCCCTCTTTGTGTAGACCTTGCATATTATGAGACAAAAGGCATTAGAATTACTCCATAAAGCATTATTATGGATAAAAGCATTATAAATAACAGTAAGAAAACATGATGCAAAATGGACGTATTAGAGCCCGGCGAAAAGGTTGTATTCATCCCCCAGTTCCTCCGCGGGCTAGGGTTTCCCCTCCACCCCTTTGTCCGCGGCCTTATGTTCTACTACGGGCTATATTTCCATGATCTAGCTGAAGGAAATATGCCTTAGAGGCAATTATACAGTTGTTATTTATTTCCTTATATCATGATAAATGTTTATTATTCATGCTAGAATTGTATTAACCGGAAACTTAGTACATGTGTGAATACATAGACAAAACAGAGTGTCCCTAGTATGCCTCTACTTGACTAGCTCGTTAATCAAAGATGGTTAAGTTTCCTAACCATAGACATGTGTTGTCATTTGATAAACGGGATCACATCATTAGAGAATGATGTGATGGACAAGACCCATCCGTTAGCTTAGCATTATGATCATTTGGTTTTATTGCTATTGCTTTCATCATGACTTATACATATTCCTCCGACTATGAGATTGTGCAACGTCACAATGTAACTGGGTGATTATAAAGATGATCTACAGATGTCTCCGAAGGTGTTTATTGAGTTGGCATAGATCAAGATAATATTTTGTCACTCCGTGTATCGGAGAGGTATCTCTGGGCCCTATCGGTAATGCACATCACTATAAGCCTTGCAAGCAACGTGACTAATGAGTTAGTTGTGGGATCATGCATTATAGAACGAGTAAAGAGACTTGCCGGGAACGAGATTGAACTAGGTATGATGATACCAACGATCGAATCTCGGGCAAATAACATACTGATGACAAAGGGAATGACGTATGTTGTTATGCGGTTTGACCGATAAAGATCTTCGTAGAATATGTAGGAGCCAATATGAGCATCCAGGTTCTGCTATTGGTTATTAACCGGAGATGTGTCTCGGTCATGTCTACTATGATGCCCCCGATTTAATCGTACACTAATCATGCACACAAATGCGTACGATCAAGATCAGGGACTCACGGGAAGATATCACAATACAACTCTAAAACATAAATAAGTCATACAAGCATCATAATACAAGTCAGGGGCCTCGAGGGCTCCAATACAAGTGCTCGATCATAGACGAGTCAGTGGAAGCAACAATATCTGAGTACAGACATAAGTTAAACAAGTTGCCATAAGATGGCTAGCACAAATGGGGATACAGATCGAACGAGGCGCAGGCCTCCTGCCTGGAATCCTCCTAACTACTCATGGTCGTCGTTAGCGGGCTGCACATAGTAGTAGGCACCTCCGGTGTAGTAAGAGTCATCGTCGACAGTGGCGTCTGGCTCCTGGACTCCATAGTCTGGCCGCATCAATCGGGTAGAGAAATGGGAAAAAGGGGGAACAAGGCAACCGTGAGTACTCATCCAAAGTACTCGCAAGCAAGGAACTACACTACATATGCATGGGTATATGTGTAAAGGGCCATATCGGTGGACTGAACTGCAGAATGCCAGAATAAGAGGGGCATATCTAATCCTGTCGAAGACTACGCTTCTGGCAGCCTCCGTCTTGCAGCATGTAGAAGAGAGTAGACTGAAGTCCTCCAAGTAGCATCGCATAGCATAATCCTACCCGGCAATCCCCTCCTCGTCGCCCTGTTAGAGAGTGACCACCGGGTTGTATCTGGCACTTGGAAGGGTGTGTTTTATTAAGTATTCGATTCTTGTTGTCATAAGGTCAAGGTACAACTCCAAGTCGTCTTGTTACCGAAGATCATGGCTATTCAAATAGATTAAATTCCCTGCAGGGGTGCACCACATTGCCCAACACGCTTGATCCCATTTGGCCGGACACACTTTCCTGGGTCATGCTCGGCCTCGGAAGATCAACACGTCGTAGCCCTACCTAGGCACAACAGAGAGGTCAGCACGCTGGTCTAAACCTAAGCGCACATGGGTCTAGGCCCATCGCCCTTAGCACACCTGCATGTTGCGTGGGCGGCCGGAAGCAGACCTAGCAACCTCCATTACAAAGGAAGTCATGTTACACGGTCCAATCTGGCGCGCGCCGCTCAGTCGCTGATGTCACGAAGGATTCGGCTGATACCACGACGTCGAGTGCCCATAACTGTTCCCGCGTAGTTGGTTACTGCGTATAGGCCAGTAGTTAGACTCAGATCAAATACCAAGAACTCGTTATGCGTCTTATTTTGAAATAACCGCGAACGCCGACAGGGCTAGGCCCACCTCTCACCTAGGTAGTCTCAACCTGCCCTGTCGCTCCGCCACAAAGATCCACCCAGAGGGCTGTCGGGACAAAGGTCCTTTCAGCCCCCAATCCGTGAATCACTCGCGGGTACTCCTCGAGCCGACCCGACTTTAGTCACCACATGTATCATGTATAAAGTATAGTATATACCCGTGATCACCTCCTGAGTGATCACGGCCCGATAGTATAGCACAGCAGACGGACAAGAATGTAGGGCCACTGATGGAAAACTAGCATCTTATACTAAGCATGTAGGATGGCAGGTAAAGGTAACAACAGTAGTAGCAAGGACAGGCTATGCATCAGGATAGGATAAACGAAAAGCAGTAACATGCTACACTACTCTAATGCAAGCAGTATAGAAGAGAATAGGCGATATCTGGTGATCAGGGGGGCTTGCCTGGTTGCTCTGGCAAGAGAGAGGGTCGTCAACTCCGTAGTCGTACTGGGTAGCAGCGGCGTCGGTCTCAATGTCTAGCGAAAGAAGAGGGGGAAGAAACAATGAATACAATGCAAACAGATGCATAAAGATGCATGACAAAGCAAGGCGTGATGCTAGGCGTGCCCTAACGCGGTAAGAGGTGACACCGGAGAAAGGGTGAAACAACTGGGAAAGTATCCCCGGTGTTTCGCATTTTCGGGCAAAGGAGCCGGAGGGGGAAAGTTGCGAGTTGATATGTTAGGGGTGTGTGGCGGACGAACGGGCTGCGTATCCGGATTTGTCTCGTCGTTCTGAGCAACTTTCATGTACAAAGTTTTTCCATCCGAGCTATGGTTTATTTTATATTAATTTTAAAAGGATTTTATCATTTTTAGAATTTATTTAATTACTTTAAGTCAACATTACCCAGAATAGTGTAGGCTGACGTCATCATGATGTCAGCATGACGTCAGCAATCAACAGGCATCGACTGGGTCAAACTAACGTGCGGGACCCACCTGTCATCCTCTGTTTAGGTTAATTAGGATTTAGCTAAACTAATTACTATTTAATTAAACTAACTAGTTAATTAAATTAATTAAACATGATTGATTAACTTAATTAATTCACTAATTAATTAATTATTAATTTTATTAACTAATTTTTATTTTTATTTTTTTATATAAAAACGAACTGGGGGCGGCCCCACATGTCAAATGCCTAGAGGGGCCTATCGGGCGTGGCCGAAAGGTCATGCGGGCAGCGGGTGAAGCGCCCGTGAGGCCGGCCCGAGGCGACGGCGCTCGCCAGCGGGCGGTGGCTGCTGCGGCCAGCAACGGGCAGGGACTGGCGGGGTCGGCCGGGCGCGGCCCGCGTGGAGCGGCACGACGTCGTAGGCGGCATCCGGCTGCGGCTACGCAGGCGATGGCTGCGCTAGGCAGCAGCGGCCGCGACGAGCTGGAGGGGAAGCAGTGCAGGTGCGGCGGCCGGAGCAGCGACGTGCGGAGGGCGCGACCGACAGCGGCGCTGGGCGCGGACGAGCAGCTCCGCAGGTGAGCGGGGCGGGGGCGCACAGGCCAGCGTGCGAGGCGGGCTAAGGGACAGCGAGCACTCACGCACGGGAACACGAGCACGGGCGCGGGGGGGTGAGCGTGCGTGTAGGAGAGGGGGCGGGCGCGGCCTTAGCAGAGTGTGCGCGTGCACGACGGGGCGAGGCACAGAGGCGGCAGAGTGGCGGCGTGCCGGGTGCAGCAAGCGCGGGAAAGGGAAGAGGAGGAGATGCCGAGGCCTCACCGCGGGGTTGTGGGGTCTGGGCAAAGGGTGTCGAGGATGGGGTTGGGGACGGCGTGCGTAGGGGAGGCAGTCCGGCGAGGTCCAGGCGGCGACGGACGAGGACGAGGCGGCGGCGTACGGCGGCGGCGTGTCCCGATCCGAGCGGCGGCGAGGGGCGCAGGGGCGATGCGGGGCTCGACGCGGTGGCTTCCGGGAGGGAGGTGGCGTCCGCGAGGTGGAGGTAGACGAGGGCGGGCGGCTTCGGCCATCGTGGACGGCGGGATCGATCCCGATCCAAGGGGGATCGGGGGAGTGAGGGGGGAAGTGGAGACGAGCGGTTCGGGAGGGAGTGGGGGTGTAGCTAGGGTTTCCGGTCGGGGTGGGTTAAGGGGAGTGCGGGTTGGGCCGGTTGGGGCCAGTTGGGCCGGCCAGCTAGGCCGAAGCCCGGGGGCAGGGGGCTGTCTCTTTTCCTTTTCTTTTTGTTAGTTCTGTTTTTCCCTTTTTCTGTTTTATTTCTAGTTTCTTTTTCATTTAGTTTTTATCTAATATTAAAATGATCCCTAATTTAGTAATACATTAAAACCCACTACAACAAAAGGTTTTACCCCAAAGCAATTTAGTTTAGTATTTTGTTAATTATAAAAGCATTTATATATTGGTTTTTGCTACTGTTTTATTCACCTAAGGGTATTTAAACATTTTATAAAAATGGGGTTTCTTAACCATAATTACCTATGCATTATTTGGCACGTCTAGAGCATTTTAGTTTTAATGTTTGGAAACTTTTATTGTTTGACTTTATTTTAGAAATTTCAACTGGGTTTCGAATTGAGGCGAGATTAGCAACAGTAATCATGGTGACGTGGCATCATTAGCAGAGGTTACTGTAGCTTGATTATCTGGGCGTCACATCTACATAGTTCTCGAACCCGTAGGGTTTGCACGCTTAACGTTCGATGACGATTTGTATTATGAGTTATGTGTTTCGGTGACCAAAGTTTGTTCGAAATCCCAGATGAGATCACAGACATGATGAGGAGTCTCGAAATGTTCGAGAGGTAAAGATTCATATATTGGAAGGTTATATTCGGACATCGAAATGGTTCCGAGTGGTTCAGATATTTTACCGGAGTACCGAGGGGTTGCCGGAACCCCCCGGGGAAGAATGGGCCTTATTGGGCCTTAGTGGAAAGAGAGGAGGGCCGCAAGGGGTGGCCGTGCACCCCCCCCCCCCATGGCAGTCCGAATTGGACTAGGGGGAGGCCCCCCCTTTCCCTCTCCCTCTCCCTCTCCTTCCTTTTCCCTTCGATGGAGAAAGGAAAAAGGGGAGGGCGAATCCTACTTGGACCGGGAGTCCAAGTAGGACTCCCCCCTTGGCGTGCCCCTCCTAGCCGCCAGCCTCCTCCCCCCTCCTTTATATACGGGGGCAGGGGGCACGCCAAAAGGCACACCAAGAATTCTCTTAGCCGTGTGCGGTGCCCCACCTCCACTGTTTACTCCTCCAATTATAGCGTTGTAGTGCTTAGGCGAAGCCCTGCGCGGATCACATCACCATCACCGTCACCATGCCGTTGTGCTGATGGAACTATCCCTTGACCCTCTACTGGATCAAGAGTTCGAGGGACGTCATTGATTGGACGTGTGCTGAACACGGAGGTGCCGTACGTTCGGTACTTGGATCGGTTGGATCGTGAAGACGTTCTACTACATCAACCGTGTTAGTATAACGCCTCCGCTTTCGGTCTACGAGGGTACGTGGACACACTCTTCCCGTCTCCTTGCTATGCATCTCCTGGATAGATCTTGCGTGAGCGTAGGATTTTTTTAAAATTGCATGCTACGTTCCCCAATAGTGGCATCTGAGCCAGGTCTATGTCTAGATGATATGCACGAGTAGAACACAAAGAGTTGTGGGCGATAATAGTCATACTGCTTACCACCAACGTCTTACTTTGATTCGGAGGTATTGTTGGATGAAGCGGCCTGGACCGACATTACATGACCGCGTTCATGAGACTGGTTCTACCGACGTGCTTTGCACACAGGTGGCTGGCGGGTGTCTGTTTCTCCAACTTTAGTTGAATCAAGTTTGACTATGGCCGGTCCTTGTTGAAGGCTAAAACAGCACACTTGACGAAAAATTGTTTTGGTTTTGATGCGTAGGTAAGAACGGTCATTGCTAGAAGCCCGTAGCAGCCATGTAAAACTTGCAACAACAAAGTAGAGGACGTCTAACTTGTTTTTGCACGGCATGTTGTGATGTGATATGGTCAATATGTGATGAGATATAAATTGTTGTATGAGATGATCATGTTTTGTAACAGTTATCGGCAACTGGCAAGAGCCTTATGGTTGTTGCTTTATTGTTAGAAATGCAATCGCCATGTAATTTCTTTACTTTATCACTAAGCGGTAGCGATAGTCATAGAAGCAATAGTTGGCGTGAGGACAACGATGCTACGATGGAGATCAAGGTGTCAAGCCGGTGACGATGGAGATCATGATGGTGCTTTGGAGATGGAGATCAAAGGCACAAGATGATGATGGCCATATCATGTCACATATTTTGATTGCATGTGATGTTTATCTTTTATGCATCTTATGTTGCTTAGTACAACGGTAGCATTATAAGATGACCCCTCACTAAATTTCAAGGTATAAGTGTTGTCCCTGAGTATGCACCGTTTCTACAGTTCATTGTGCTGAGACACCACGAATGATCGGGTGCGATAAGCTCTACGTTCACATAAAACGGGTGCAAGCCAGTTTTGCACGTACAGAATACTCGGGTTAAACTTGATGAGCCTAGCATATGCAGATATGGCCTTGGAACACTGAGACCGAAAGGTCGAATGTGGATCATGTAGTAGATATGATCCACATAGTGATGTTCACCATTGAAAACTACTCCATCTCACGTGATGATCGGACATGGTTTAGTTGATATGGATCACGTGATCATTTAGATGACTAGAGGGATGTCTATCTAAGTGGGAGTTCTTAAGTAATATGATTAATTGAACTTTAATTTATCATGAACTTAGTACATGATAGCTTTTGCATATCTATGTTGTTGCAGATCAATGGCCCGTGCTACAGTTCCCTTGAATTTTAATGCATTCTTAGAGAAAGCTAAGTTGAAAGATGATGGTAGCAACTACACGGACTGGGTATGTAACTTGAGGATTATCCTCATTGCTGCATAGAATAACGTTCTGGAAGCACCGCTAGGTGCAAGACCCGTTGCAGGAGCAACTCTGGACGTTATGAATGTCTGGCAGAGCAAAGCTGATGACTACTCAATAGTTCAGTGTGCCATGCTTTACGGCTTAGAATCGGGACATCAAAGACGTTTTGAACGTCATGGAGCATATGAGATGTTCCAGGAGTTGAAGTTAATATTCCAAGCAAATGCCCGAGTTGAGAGATATGAAGTCTCCAACAAGTCCTACAGTTGCAAAATGGAGGAGAATAGTTCTGTCAGTGAACACATACTCAGAATGTCTGGGTACCATAATTGATAAGTCCATTTTGCATCATGTTTTCTAACTGTTATTTATAATGTTTTTATCCACAATAATGCTTTTCAGAGTAATTCTAATGCATTTTCTCTCATAATTTGCAAGGTACACACCAAGAGGGAGAATTCTGGTAGCTTGAAATCTGGACCTGAAAAAGTTACGTGAGGCTACCTATTCTGCACAACTCCAAACAAGCTGAAACTTCATGGGGATTTTTTTATGGAATAAATAAGAACTATTGGAACAAATAACCTACATAGGGGGGCCACCAGGTGGGCACAACCCACCTGGGCACGCCAGGCCCCCTGGCGCGCCCTGGGGGTTTGTGGCCTCCTCGGCCCACCTTCGGTGCTCATCTTCTGGTATATAGGTCATTTTGACCTAGAAAAAATAAGAGGAGGACTTTCGGGACGAAGCGCCGCCGCCTCGAGGCAGAACTTGGGCAGGAGCACTTTTGCCCTTCGGCGGAGCAATTCCGCCGGGGGAACTTCCCTCTCAGAGGGGGAAATCATCGTCATCATCATCACCAACAACTCTCCCATCTTGGCGAGGGCAATCTCCATCAACATCTTCAACAGCACCATCTCATCTCAAACCCTAGTTCATCTCTTGTGTTCAATCTTGTTACCGGAACTATAGATTGGTGCTTGTGGGTGACTAGTAGTGTTGATTACATCTTGTAGTTGATTACTATATGGTTTATTTGGTGGGATTATATGTTTATATCCAATATGCTATTTAATACTCCTCTGATCATGAGCATGTTTATTATTTGTGAGTAGTCACTTTTGTTCTTGAGGTCACAGGAGAAATCATGTTGCAAGTAATCATGTGAGCTTGATACATGTTCAATATTTTGATAGTATGTATGTTGTGATTCCTTTAGTGGTGTCGTGTGAACATCGACTACATGACACTTCACCATATTTGTGCCTAAGGGAATGCATTGTGGAGTAGCAATTAGATGGTGGGTTGCGAGAGTGACAGAAACTTAAACCCCAGTTTATGCGCTATTCCGTAAGGAACCGATTGGACCCCGAAGTTTAATGCTATGGTTAGAATTTATTCTTAATACTTTTCTCATAGTTGCGGATGCTTGCGGGAGGGTTAATCATAAGTAGGAGGTTTGTTCAAGTAAGAACAACACCAAAGCACCGGTCCACCCACATATCAAAGTAGCGAACACAAATCGAACAAACATGATGAAAGTGACTAGATGAAATTCCCGTGCACTCTCAAGAATGCGTTGCTTATCATAAGAGACCGTTTTGGTCTGTCCTTTTCCTCGAAAGGATTGGGCTACCTTGCTGCACTTTTGTTACTACTATCGTTACTTGCTCGTTACAAACTATCTTGCTATCAAACTACTCCGCTACTTACAATTTCAGCACTTACAGACATTACCTTACTGAAAACTACTTGTCATTTTGAGGGAGTCCTGGATTAGGGGGTGTTCGGATAGCCGAACTATACCTTCAGCCGGACTCCAGGACTATAAAGATACAAGATTGAAGAATTCGTCCCGTGTCCGGAAGGATCTTTTCTTGGCGTGGAAGGCAAGCTGGGCGTGCGGATATTCGAGATCTCCTACCATTGTAACCGATTCTGTGTAACCCTAACCCTATCCGGTGTCTATATAAACCGGAGGGTTGTAGTCCGTAGGACAACAGAACCATACAACCATCATCATATACAATCATACCATAGGCTAGCTTCTAGGGTTTAGCCTCCTTGATCTCGTGGTAGATCTACTCTTGTACTACCCATATCATCAATATTAATCTAGCAGGAGTAGGGTTTTACCTCCATCGAGAGGGCCCGAACCTGGGTAAAATAAAGTGTCCCTTGTCTCCTGTTACCATCCGACCTTGACGCACAGTTCGGGACCCCCTACCCGAGATCCGCCGGTTTTGACACCGACATTGGTGCTTTCATTGAGAGTTCCTCTGTGTCGTCGCTTTTAGGCCCGATGGCTCCTTTGATCATCAATAACGACGAGGTCCAGGGTGAGACTTTCCTCCCTGGATAGATCTTCGTCTTCGGCGGCTTCGCTCTGCGGGCCAATTCGCTTGGTCATCTGGAGCAGATCGAAAGCTACGCCCCTGGCCATCAAGTCAGGTTTGGAAGCTTAAACTACACGGCGGATATCCGCGGAGACTTGATCTTCGACGGATTCGAGCCACAGCCAAGCGCGCCACGCTATTCCGAGAGGCATGATATAGCTCTGCCTCCGAATAGCACCCTGGAGGCCGCACACGCTTCGGCCCCGATCTTTGACTTGGAGCCCGCTGCGTTCTCTGAGGATGAACGGTTGGATGTCACCTCGGGGGATGCGATCTCAAAGGCGATCGAGCCGAACGCCAGCACCGTACTCCGCACGGCCCAAGACTCCAAGGAGCCAGACTCTTCTCCAAACTCCGAGCCCTCCGCGCCCCCGCCGATCGAATCCGATTGGGCGCCTGTAATGGAGTTCACCGCCGCGGACATCTTTCAGTGCTCACCTTTCGGTGATATTCTGAATTCTCTCAAGTCTCTCTCTTTATCAGGAGAGCCCAGGCCGGACTATGGCCTGCGAGGTTGGGATTCGGACGACGAAGAAATTCAAAGCCCACCCACCACCCACTTAATAGCCAGTGTCGATGATTTAACCGACACGCTTGACTTCGGATCCGAAGACTTCGACGGTATAGGCGACGAAGACAGAGACGAATTGGAACCAGCACCTATAGGGCACTGGGCCTCCACCACACCTAACGATGTATTCATGGTGGATACCCCTAAAGGAAACAACAATGAGGAAAAAGGGGGCGAAAAAAGAGGTAAAACCTCCAAAAAGCAGTCAAAACGGCGACGTAAACACCGAGCCAAACCCCGCCTCGATCAAAACCCAGCCCTAGAGCAGGATGAGCCGGTAGACGACGAGCTTGCCTGAGAACAGCCATCCGAATAGGGCAACACGGATAGAGAGGACCGACAGCCCTCCCCCGGCCATAACAGAACTCCGGACGATCTCACGCCGGATAAAACCACGGAGCAGAAGAACCTCCACGAAAGGCTCGTTGCCACAGCACGTAGCCTGGAAAAACAGAAGCGGAAGCTGAAGACGGCGGAGGATGCACTCAAAACAATATGGAGCAAAGTAATCAAGACCGCAGACAAATACGGCGACAGCCGCCGCACCAAAAGCTATCTGACGAGAAAACTACTGCCCGAATTCGACCAGGAGGCCACACGGTCGGATAGACGACCCCACGACCACTATAAAAAGGCAAGCGGCGCCGCACTTAATGCGGCATGCGACCCAATTAAAGACTCGCATCATGGCCCGGCCAGGTCCATTTGCGGGCGAAGAAAGCAAACTTTCACAAGCAATGCACAAAATCCACCATCAGAATCCGGCACACCCAAATACAGGGGCGCCGCACACCCCCTATGTTTCATCGATGAGGTCCTGGAATATGAATTTCTAGAGGGATTTAAACCCGTCAACATAGAGGCATACGATGGAACAACAGACCCGGGAGTCTGGATCGAGGATTATATCCTCCACATACATATGGCTAGAGGAGATGATCTCCACGCCATAAAATATTTACCCCTTAAGCTTAAAGGTCCAGCCAGGCACTGGCTTAAAAGCCTTCCCGAAAACACAATTGGAAGTTGGGAAGAGCTCGAGAATGCTTTCCGAGCAAATTTTCAAGGGACCTATGTACGTCCCCCGGATGCAGACGATCTCAGTCACATAACTCAGCAGCCCGGAGAATCAGCTCGGCAGTTCTGGAACAGATTCCTCACTAAAAAAATCAAATAGTGGATTGTCCGGACGCCGAAGCCCTAGCGGCTTTCAGGCATAATGTCCGAGACGAATGGCTCGCCAGACACCTCGTCCAGGAAAAGCCAAGAACAATGGCCGCACTCACAAGCCTCATGACCTGCGTTTGCGCAGGAGAGGACAGCTGGTTGGCACGATGCAGCCCCAGCGACCCAAGTACATCAGAAATCAGAGATGGAAACGGAAAACCGCGGCGAAATAAGGACCGCCGCCGAATCAAAGGCAAAAGTCCGAAGAGCACGGCAGTCAATGCCGGATTCAAAAGCTCACGGCAAAATCATACAAAACCACCCCTTCAAGATAATAGGGATGATCCGTCCAGCTTAAAAAGAATCATGGACAGAATATGTCAAATACACAGTACTCCTGAGAAGCCTGCCAATCACACCCACAGAGACTGTTGGGTTTTTAAACAATCCGGACAGCTTAACGCCGGACACAAGGGGCTCGATACACCAAGTGAAGAAGAGGACGAACCCCAAAGGCAGAACACCAGGAAACAAAAGAACTTCCCTCAAGAAGTCAAAACAGTGAACTCACTTCACATAACAAAACGTGTGGCACCCATAAAGGTACGCACAATCAAACCTACCCCTCAGGAGTCCCGCCACTGGTCTCTAAAGCCAATCATTTTTTATCAGCTAGATTATTCTAGAAATATCAAAAACGCAGGCCGGACTGCCCTGATACTGGATCCAATAATCGATGGATTCCAGTTTACCAATGTCCTTATGGACGGCGGCAGTGGACTAAACCTGATATATCAGGATACAATCCACAACATGGGCATAAACCCAGCAAGAATCCGCCACAGCAAAACCTCCTTTCAAGGGGTAGCACCAGGCCTGGACACCCTCTGCATGGGCTTTCTCCGGCTTACAATCATCTTTGGCTCTGCCAATAACTTTCGTCGCGAAAAGCTGACCTTCCATGTAGTCCCGTTTTCAAGTCGCTATCAAGCACTAATGGGATGCAGAGCTTTCGCTCGCTTTAACGCAATACCGCATTACGCATCCCTCACGCTAAAGATGACCGGTCCTCGAGGCATCATCTCTTTAAAGGGAATGCACTAAAATACGCCTCCTCCAAACGGAGGATTGCGCGGCCGCTTAAACAGTCACACAATACAGCGGCCTCACCAGCCAAAGGACTTTTCTATAAGTCATTACAGGCCACGGACCCGGACTCAACGAGTTCGGCACAATTCCATCATTAACGCAGGCTTAGTACGCCATATACCCCCATACCAGGGGCTGTGCGCAGAGACAATAAAACTCAACCTTATATACTTTAATTTATATTTTGTTTATTAACCTTCTTGTTCCGCATGACACATTTCTCAATTTAGTTCCTCTCTTTTACAGATGAACGTCGTGCGGCGCCCGTCCAGCACATGGCACAGCGGAGACACAGGCGCAGACGTGCAGTAGGGACCCGTCCTAAAGGATTCTTTTTAGATTAAGACCCTGCGTAAACCTTTTTTACTGTCTCTTGCTGCTATACATCCCCTGGTTTTTTCTTTTCTGCTATAACCAAGGAGGAGGCTGACGTTTTGGCATGTGGCCACGCCAGAAATCTTGCTCGTACCTGGACACTAAGGGCTCTTTTCCTTTTAAGGGTGTTGTTTCACACGCACTCACAAAGACCGAACACCTTAGGGAGTGTTCGGCGTCGCGAGTTTTGGCACTATATGCATCAGCTCCGAATCATGATTTTGGTCACATGTTGGGTTTCCCGGCTCCTGAGTTCGGCTACCTTACGTTCCGCTCTATCGGCTAAGGTAGCACCAGGAGAACTACTGCGATTGTGCCCCGGTTCGGCCGGGCGAGCACCTCAGTAGAGAAAGACGAAAACCGACTGTCATGATGTAGCGCGAGACTGGTCGCCACTCGATGACTCATAGGGATTTATCGAATTCCTCCGCTTTGACGAAGGGTCGTTTCCCGGTCAGGCACATACGCGCTCCGAACTCGGGCAAAGCGCAGTCGCCACTAAAGGGCTACCTAAAGAGTCCCACTGTCAAGCTCCTATGGCTAAGTGAAAGTGTTAAAGCATTATAGTCCGGTTGCCTAGCCCGCTGCAATATCACCTCCTTTGTAGGACCAAGACGTTGGGTTAAGTGTGAAAATGCGTCTTCTGCGCGCACCCCCGCACTATGTGCGTGCGGGCTGAAGCCAACGACTGCAATCTTTCAGAATTTATATATTAAAACGGCCGCACAGGAGGTGTTCTTAATACTTGAAGGCACAAGTCTAAAAAATGCCACTACAATTTATCAAAATACTGTTTTATGATTACATATGCTATCATAATATAGCATCCTTCGAGCACTGCGTCTCTATTACGCGAGCGCCTTCGAGGACATCCTCAAAATAGTGCTCGGCAGGTGTTCGGCTTTTATCCGAATCCCGGGACGCAACAATGGTGGGCTCCATATCTACCCAGTATGTCTTGACACGGGCAAGAACCAGCCGAGCGCCCTCAACGCACGCTGACCTCTTCATAGCATCGACACGTGGCACCACGTCTAGCAATTGCTACACCAAGCTGAAATAACTCTTCGGCTTCGTTCTCCCCGGACACAGACGATCCATGACGTACTTCATGGCGAGTCCGGACAACCTATTCAGCTCGGCCCATTGGGCTAGGCGATTGTCCACTGCCAACGGACGCTCTGGATTGACGAATTGCGACCAAAAGAGCTTCTCCACTTCATGATCCTTTTTATCTCGAAAGTGTTCGGTCGCATCAGTGGCACTAGCCGCTAAATCCAGATAGGTGTCCTCTATACTCCACATTCGGTTTAACGGGGCAAACTTCGAATCACAAAATTTTCTCCGCAGCGAGAAGGGCTTTCCATCCGCAATCTGTCCGGCTTGACGCAGCTCCTCCTTCGCCGCTCTCATTATAGAGCGGGCGTCCCGGGCGTCAGCAACAACCTTCTCCAAGCTCGTTTGCTTCGCCTGATCTTCTTCTTCAAGAAGCTTACAACGGTCAGTAGCGCTCTTTAACTTTACGGCCATATCAGCCATTTCATCCTTGCTTCGGCAATGGGCAGCCTGTTCGGCTTTCAGCTCTTCAAGGGCTTTTACGGCAGCCGCATCACTTTTTCTGGCTTGTTCCTTCGCTCGGGCGAGTTCGGCCCTAAGACCTTCCACGGCGGCCGCACCATCTGCATCAAGCATACACACGGTAAGATATTGACATAAAGCTCCTCTTACTAACAATCGCCCAATCATTTTAAGTACCTTGAGCATCATCAAGCCGCTTGTTAACAAGCACGATGTCGGCTTCTGCCTCATCAAGTTGTCGCTGCAGTTTGGCAAATCCTCGAGTCCGGCTTGACTCCGGACAATCAGCCACCTACACATAAAGGTGCCACTTAAAGGACCTGGGATTAAGATCCTCTGCGCGCCGTACATCTTTACGACCCACAGAGTCTCAGGGGCTACTATCTACACAGGGCGCACCTTATTCATGCACAATTAATACAAATATACGTTATTTAAAACATACCTCAAGGCCTGCCATTAAACTCTTGACGGCCTCGTGCAGCCCGCTTTCTGCGGATGAAATCTTTTCAATCACCGTGCTCATTAACGCACGGTGCTCCTCTGAGACAGAGGCTCGCCCCAGCAGAGTCTTTAGCTCCTCCGACCGAACACCAGACGGTGCCGGACTCGTCCCATGGCCTTCCTCAAAGGCCGGACACGGAGAACCTTGGGGGGCAGCACCATCCGCCCTTAGCGGATCCGGAGAAATCCCCCGCGATGACACTTCAGCGTCGCCCGCCTTGCTAGGCGATACAGAAGGAGGCGTTCCGCTCTCCATCATCTCCGGAAGAAGATCCCCCGAGGATGAGTGCTGCTGAGAAGGGTTGAGGTCCGAACTACAAAATGAGGTTTCGGTTAAAACTTCCCAGATATAAATCAAGGATTTCTCTTAAAAGAAAAACTCTTCCTCTACTTACGGCTCGCTGGAGAGCTGGTCCCTTTTAGGGTTTAGTTCGGCCGAGGGGCTCCCCGGCATTCGGTCCTCTGACAAGGATTCTTTCCCCCGCTTCGAGACTACAGTCTCCGGGTCATCAAAGGCGGCCCTTTTCTTTCCCTTAGGGGAGGAATTATCGATTCCCCCCTTCGGAAGGGTCTCTTTCGAAGAGGCCACGGTTTCCTTGTCCTCTCCCTTATTTCCCTCCAAAGGCACTTCCTTCAGCATCCTGACTAGCACGGGATCCAGCCTGGTTTCGGGAAGGGGAGCCGGACACCTGATCAGCTTCGCCTTCGCTATCCACTCCTGCATAAAAGGAGAAGCGCTGTTAAAAGCAAGTTAATTATGCGGATAGAAGGTCCGGTCGCAAGGTCACCTACTTGAGTATCCGGGCGATTGCGGCTTAAACCAGCATCCTCGGTCAAATCCGGACTCACATCTTGTGATCCGAAGAACAGTTTATACATCTCCAAAGGCGTCATGCCCATAAAACTCTGGAGCGCTCGTGGTCCCTCCGGATTGAATTCCCACAAGCGAAGGGGGCGACGTTGACCGGGCAGTGTCCGGTGAATCAGCATGAGTTGTGTCACCTTGACCAGGTCGAAATCTCCCTTCAAGAGATCCTTAATGTGGCCCTGCAGCAGAGGAACGTCTTTGGGCAAGCCCCGATCTAACCCCGTGTTAATCCACGATGCTAACCGTGGTGGGGGACCCAAGCGAAAGGCCGGGGGCGCCACCCATGCGGTGCCTCGAGGGGCGGTGATGTAGAACCACTCCTGTTGCCATAAGCCGAGCTCCTCTTGAAAAGCGCCCTCGGGCCATGGAGCGTCGGCATTTCTTTTTATAACAGCGCCTCCGCACTCTGCGTGACGCCCCTCGATTATCTTCGGTTCTACTTTGAAGGTCTTGAGCCACAATCCGAAGTGAGGGGTAACACGGAGGAACGCTTCGCACACAACTATGAACGAGGAGATATGGAGGATGGACTCCGGAGCTAGGTCGTGGAATTCCAGCCCGTAATAAAACATCAGCCCCCTCACAAAGGGATCCATTGGGAAGCCGGACTCCAGGACTATGAAGATACAAGATTGAAGACTTCGTCCTGTGTCCGGAAGGATCTTTTCTTGGCGTGGAAGGCAAGCTGGGCGTGCGGATATTCGAGATCTCCTACCATTGTAACCGACTTTGTGTAACCCTAACCCTATCCAGTGTCTATATAAACCGAAGGGTTGTAGTCCGTAGGACAACAGAACCATACAACCATCATCATATACAATCATACCATAGGCTAGCTTCTAGGGTTTAGCCTCCTTGATCTCGTGGTAGATCTACTCTTGTACTACCCATATCATCAATATTAATCTAGCAGGAGTAGGGTTTTACCTCCATCGAGAGGGCCCGGACCTGGGTAAAATAAAGTGTCCCTTGTCTCCTGTTACCATCCGACCTTGACGCACAGTTCGGGACCCCCTACCCGAGATCCGCCGGTTTTGACACCGACACATTTCCTTCTGCTCCTCGTTGGGTTTGACACTCTTACTTGTCGAAAATAGCTACAGTTGACACCCTATACTTGTGGGTCATCAATAACCACTTGGCTCAACTGGGAGTTAATCTTCCTGATGATAGTGTCATTGACAGAGTTCTTCAATCACTGCCACCAAGCTATAAAGGCTTTATGATGGACTATAATATGCAAGGTATGGAAAAGATAATTCCCGAGCTCTTCACGATGCTAAAGGCTGCGGAGGTAGAAATCAGGAAGGAGCATCAAGTGTTGATGGTTAACAAGACCACTAGTTTCAAGAAAAAGGGCAAAGGGAAGAAGGGGAACATCAAGAATAATAGCAAGCAAGTTGCTACTCCCGGGAAGAAGCCCAAGTCTGGACCTAAGCCTGAAATTGAGTGCTTCTACTGCAAAGGGACTGGTCACTGGAAGCAGAACTGCCCCAGGTATTTGGCGGATAAGAAGGATGGCAAAGTGAAAGGTATATTTGATATACATGTTATTGATGTGTACCTTACTATTGCTCGTAGTAGTGCCTGGGTATTTGATACTGGTTCTGTTGCTCATATTTGCAACTCAAAATAGGGGCTACGGATTAAATGAAGATTGGCTAAGGACGAGATGACGATGCGCGTGGGAAATGGTTCCAAAGTCGATGTGATCACTGTCGGCACGCTACCTCTACATCTACCTTCGGGATTAGTTTTAGACCTAGTTATTTGGTGCCAGCGTTGAGCATGAACATTATATCTGGATCTTGTTTGATGCGAGATGGTTATTCATTAAAATCAGAGAATAATGGTTGTTCTATTTATATGAGTAATATCTTTTATAGTCATGCACCCTTGATAAGTGGTCTATTTTGTTGAATCTCGATCGTAGTGATACACATATTCATAATATTGAAGCCAAATGATGCAAATTTAATAATGATAGTGCAACTTATTTGTGGCACTGCCGTTTAGGTCATATTTATGTAAAGCGCATGAAGAAACTCCATGCTGATGGGCTTTTGGAATCACTTGATTATGAATCACTTCATGCTTGCAAACCATGCCTCATGGGCAAGATGACTAAAACTCCGTTCTCCGAAACAATGGAGCGAGCAACTGACTTATTGGAAATAATACATACAAATGTATGCGATCCGATGAGTGTTGAAGCTCGCCACGGATATCGTTATTTTCTGACCTTCAAAGATGATTTGCGAAGATATGGGTATATCTACTTAATGAAACATAAGTCTGAAACATTTGAAAAGTTCAAATAATTTCAGAGTGAAGTGGAAAGTCACCGTAACAAGACAAAAAAGTTTCTACAATCTGATCGTGGAGGTGAATATTTGAGTTACGAGTTTGGTCTTCATTTGAAACAATGTGGAATAGTTTTGCAACTCGCGCCACCTGGAACATCACAGTGTAATGGTGTGTCTGAACGTCGTAACTGTACTTTATTAGATATAGTGCGATTTATGATGTCTCTTACCGACTTACCGCTATCGTTTTGGGGTTATGCTTTAGAGACAGTTGTTGGGGAACGCAGTAAATTCAAAAAATTTCCTACGCACACGCAAGATCATGGTGATGCATAGCAACGAGAGGGGAGAGTGTTTGTCTACGTACCCTCGTAGACCGAAGCGGAAGCGTTGACACAACGTAGAGGAAGTAGTCGTACGTAGAGGAAGTAGTCGTACGTTCTCCTCGCGATCCAACCGATCTAAGCACCGAACGCACGGCACCTCCGAGTTCTGCACACGTTCAGCTCGATGACGATCCCCGGGCTCCGATCCAGCAAAGCGTCGGGGAAGAGTTCCGTCAGCACGACGGCGTGGTGACGATCTTGATGTGTTACCGGCGTAGGGCTTCGCCTAAGCACTGCAACAATATGATCGAGGTGGAATTTGGTGGAAGGGGGCACCGCACACGGCTAAGGAACGATCCGTAGATCAACTTGTGTGTCTTTGGGGTGCCCCCTGCCCCCGTATATAAAGGATCCAAGGGGGAGGGGCTGGCCGGCCAGGTTTGGTGCGCCAGGAGAGTCCTACTCCCTCTGGGAGTAGGATTCCCCCCCCCCCAATCCTAGTTGGACTAGGATTGCTCCAAGGGGGAGAGAAAGAGAGAGAGGGGGCGCCCACCTCTCCTAGTCCTAATAGGACTAGGGAAGGGGGGGAGGCGCGCATCCCCTAGGGCTGCCCTCTCACCTTTCCTCCAAGGCCCATGTTGGCCCATTATGCTTCCGGGGGGTTCCGGTAACCCTCCCGGTATTCCGGTAAAATCCTGATTTCACCCGGAATGCATCCGATGTCCAAACATAGGCTTCCAATATATAATTCTTTATGTCTCGACCATTTCGAGACTCCTCGTCACGTCCCCGATCTCATCCGGGACTCCGAACTCCTTCGGTACATCAAAACTCATAAACTCATAATATAACTGTCATTGAAACCTTAAGCGTGCGGACCCTACGGGTTCGAGAACAATGTAGACATGACCGAGACATGTCTCCAGTCAATAACCAATAGCGGGACCTGGATGCCCATATTGGCTCCTACATATTCTACGAAGATCTTTATCGGTCAGACCGCATAACAACATACGTTTGTTCCCTTTGTCATCGGTATGTTACTTGCCCGAGATTCGATCATCGGTATCCAATACCTAGTTCAATCTCGTTAACGGCAAGTCTCTTTTCTCGTTCCGTAATACATCATCTCGCAACTAACTCATTGGTTGCAATGCTTGCAAGGCTTATGTGATGTGTATTACCGAGAAGGCCCTGAGATACCTCTCCGACAATTGGAGTGACAAATCCTAATCTCGAAATACGCCAACCCAACATGTACCTTCGGAGACACCTGTAGAGCACCTTTATAATCACCCAGTTACGTTGTGACGTTTGGTAGCACACAAAGTGTTCCTACGGTAAACGGGAGTTGCATAATCTCATAGTTAAAGGAACATGTATAAGTCATGGATAAAAGCAATAGCAACATACTAAACGATCGGGTGCTATGCTAATGGAATGGGTCATGTCAATCAGATCATTCAACTAATGATGTGATCTCGTTAATCAAATAACAACTCTTTGTTCATGGCCAGGAAACATAACCATCTTTGATTAATGAGCTAGTCAAGTAGAGGCATACTAGTGACACTCTGCTTGTTTATGTATTCACACATGTATTATGTTTCCAGTTAATACAATTCTAGCATGAATAATAAACATTTATCATGATATAAGGAAATAAATAATAACTTTATTATTGCCTCTAGGGCATATTTCCTTCAGTCTCCCACTTGCACTAGAGTCAATAATCTAGATTACAAAGTAATGATTCTAACACCCATGGAGTCTCGGTGCTGATCATGTTTTGCTCGTGGAAGAGGCTTAGTCAACGGGTCTGCAATATTCAGCTCCGTATGTATCTTGCATATCTCTATGTCTCCCACCTGGACCAAATCCCGGATGGAGTTGAAGCGTCTCTTGATGTGTTTGGTTCTTTTGTGAAATCTGGATTCCTTTGCCAAGGCAATTGCACCAGTATTGTCACAAAAGATTTTCATTGGACCCGATACGCTAGGTACAACACCTAGATCGGATATGAACTCTTTCATCCAGACTCCTTCATTAGCTGCTTCCGAAGCGGCTATGTACTCAGCTTCACATGTAGATCCCGCCACGACGCTTTGTTTTGAACTGCACCAACTGACAGCTCCACCGTTTAATGTAAATACGTATCCGGTTTGCGATTTAGAATCGTCCGGATCAGTGTCAAAGCTTGCATCGACATAACCGTTTACGACGAGCTCTTTGTCACCTCCATAAATGAGAATCATATCCTTAGTCCTTCTTAAGTACTTAAGGATGTTCTTGACCGCTGTCCAGTGATCCATTCCTGGATTACTTTGGTACCTTCCTGCTAAACTCACAGCAAGGCACACATCAGGTCTGGTACACAGCATTGCATACATGATAGAGCCTATGGCTGAAGCATAGGGAACAATTTTCATTTCCTCTCTATCTTCTGCGGTGGTCGGGCATTGAGTCTTACTCAACTTCACAGCTTGTGCCACAGGCAAGAACCCTTTCTTTGCCTGATCCATTTTGAACTTTTTCAAAACTTTGTCAAGGTATGTGCTTTGTGAAAGTCCTATTGAGCGTTTTGATCTATCTCTATAGATCTTAATGCCCAATATATAAGCAGCTACACCGAGGTCTTTCATTGAAAAACTCTTATTCAAGTATCCCTTTATGCTATCCAGAAATTCTATATTATTTCCGATCAGCAATATGTCATCCACATATAATATCAGAAATGCTACAGAGCTCCCACTCACTTTCTTGTAAATACAGGCTTCTCCAAAAGTCTGTATAAATCCATATGCTTTGATCACACTATCAAAGCGTTTATTCCAACTCCGAGAAGCTTGCACCAGTCCATAAATGGATCGCTGGAGCTTGCACACTTTGTTAGCTCCCTTCGGATCGACAAAACCTTCTGGTTGCATCATATACAACTCTTCTTCCAGAAATCCATTCAGGAATGCAGTTTTGACATCCATTTGCCAAATTTCATAATCATAAAATGCGGCAATTGCTAACATGATTCGGACAGACTTAAGCATCGCTACGGGTGAGAAAGTCTCATCGTAGTCAATTCCTTGAACTTGTCGAAAACCCTTTGCAACAAGTCGAGCTTTATAGACAGTAACATTACCATCAGCGTCGGTCTTCTTCTTAAAAATCCATTTATTCTCAATTGCTTGCCGATCATCGGGCAAGTCAACCAAAGTCCACACTTTGTTTTCATACATGGATCCCATCTCAGATTTCATGGCCTCAAGCCACTTTGCGGAATCTGGGCTCACTATCGCTTCTTCATAGTTCGTAGGTTCACCATGGTCTAGTAACATGACTTCCAAAATAGGATTACCGTACCACTCTGGTGCGGATCTTACTCTGGTTGATCTACGAAGTTCAGTAGAAACTTGATCTGAAGTTTCATGATCATTATCATTAGCTTCTTCCCTATTTGATGTAGGTGTCACAGAAACAGATTTCTGTGATGTACTACTTCTCAATAAGGGAGTAGATACTGTTATCTCATCAAGTTCTACTTTCCTCCCACTCACTTCTTTCGAGAGAAACTCCTTCTCTAGAAAGTTTCCGACTTTAGCAACAAAAATTTTGCCTTCGGATCTGTGATAGAAGGTATACCCAATAGTCTCCTTTGGGTATCCTATGAAGACACATTTTTCCGATTTGGGTTCGAGCTTATCAGGTTGAAGCTTTTTCACATAAGCATCGCAGCCCCAAACTTTAAGAAATGACAACTTTGGTTTCTTGCCAAACCATAGTTCATAAGGTGTCGTCTCAACGGATTTTGATGGTGCCCTATTTAACGTGAATGCGGCCGTCTCTAGAGCATAACCCCAAAAAGATAGCGGTAAATCGGTAAGAGACATCATAGATCGCACCATATCCAGTAAAGTACGATTACGACGTTCGGACACACCATTACGTTGTGGTGTTCCGGGTGGCGTGAGTTGCGAAACTATTCCGCATTGTTTCAAATGTAGACCAAACTCGTAACTCAAATATTCTCCTCCACGATCAGATCGTAGAAACTTTATTTTCTTGTTACGATGATTTTCCACTTCACTCTGAAATTCTTTGAACTTTTCAAATGTTTCAGACTTGTGTTTCATTAAGTAGATATACCCATATCTGCTTAAATCATCAGTGAAGGCAAGAAAATAACGATATCCGCCACGAGCCTCAACATTCATTGGACCACATACATCGGTATGTATGATTTCCAATAAATCTGTTGCTCTCTCCACAGTACCGGAGAACGGTGTTTTAGTCATCTTGCCCATAAGGCACGGTTCGCAAGTGCCAAGTGATTCATAATCAAGTGACTCCAAAAGTCCATCAGTATGGAGCTTCTTCATGCGTTTTACCCCGATATGACCTAAACGGCAGTGCCACAAATAAGTTGCACTATCATTATTAACTCTGCATCTTTTGGTTTCAACATTATGAATATGTGTGTTACTATTATCGAGATTAAGTAAGAACAAACCACTCTTTAATGGCGCATGACCATAAAAGATATTACTCATATAAATAGAACAACCATTATTCTCTGATTTAAATGAATAACCGTCTCGCATCAAACAAGATCCAGATATAATGTTCATGCTCAACGCTGGTACTAAATAACAATTATTTAGATCTAATATTAATCCCGAAGGTAGATGTAGAGGTAGCGTGCCGACCGCGATCACATCGACTTTGGAACCATTTCCCACACGCATCGTCACCTCGTCCTTAGCCAATCTTCGCTTAATCCGTAGTCCCTGTTTTGAGTTGCAAATATTAGCAACAGAACCAGTATCAAATACCCAGGTGCTACTGCGAGAATTAGTAAGGTACACATCAATAACATGTATATCACATATACCTTTGTTAACCTTGCCATCCTTCTTATCCGCCAAATACTTGGGGCAGTTCCGCTTCCAGTGACCAGTCTGCTTGCAATAGAAGCACTCAGTTTCAGGCTTAGGTCCAGACTTGGGTTTCTTCTCTTGAGTAGCAACTTGCTTGCTGTTCTTTTTGAAGTTCCCCTATTTCTTCCCTTTGCCCTTTTTCTTGAAACTAGTGGTTTTGTTAACCATCAACACTTGATGCTCCTTTTTGATTTCTACCTCCGCGGCTTTTAGCATCGCAAAGAGCTCGGGCATAGTTTTGGTCATCCCTTGCATATTATAGTTCATCACGAAGCTCTTGTAGCTTGGTGGCAGTGATTGGAGAATTCTGTCAATGACGCAATCATCTGGAAGATTAACTCCCAGTTGAATCAAGTGATTGTTATACCCAGACATTCTGAGTATATGCTCACTGACAGAACCATTCTCCTCCATTTTACAGCTATAGAACTTATTGGAGACTTCATATCTCTCAATCCGGGCATTTGCTTGAAATATTAACTTCAACTCCTGGAACATCTCATATGCTCCATGGTGTTCAAAACGTCGTTGAAGTCCCGGTTCTAAGCCGTAAAGCATGGCACACTGAACTATAGAGTAGTCATCAGCTTTGCTTTGCCAGACGTTCATAACATCTGGCGTAGCTCTTGCACCAGGCCTGGCACCCAGCGGTGCTTCCAGGACGTAATTCTTCTGTGCAGCAATGAGGATAATCCTCAAGTTACGGACCCAGTCCGTGTAATTGCTACCATCATCTTTCAACTTTGCTTTCTCAAGGAACGCATTAAAATTCAACGGAACAACAGCACGAGCCATCTATCTACACAACATAGACAAGCAAGATACTATCAGGTACTAAGTTCATGATAAATTAAAGTTCAATTAATCATATTACTTAAGAACTCCCACTTAGATAGACATCTCTCTAATCCTCTAAGTGATCACGTGATCCAAATCAACTAAACCATGTCCGATCATCACGTGAGATGGAGTAGTTTCAATGGTGAACATCATTTATGTTGATCATATCTATTATATGATTCACGTTCGACCTTTCGGTCTCTGTGTTCCGAGGCCATATCTGTATATGCTAGGCTCGTCAAGTTAAACCTGAGTATTCCGCGTGTGCAACTGTTTTGCACCCGTTGTATTTGAACGTAGAGCCTATCACACCCGATCATCACGTGGTGTCTCAGCACGAAGAACTTTCGCAACGGTGCATACTCAGGGAGAACACTTCTTGATAATTTAGTGAGAGATCATCTTATAATGCTACCGTCAACCAAAGCAAGATAAGATGCATAAAAGGATAAACATCACATGCAATCAATATAAGTGATATGATATGGCCATCATCATCTTGTGCTTGTGATCTCCATCTTCGAAGCACCGTCATGATCACCATCGTCACCGGCGCGATACCTTGATCTTCATCGCAGCATCGTTGTCGTCTCGCTAATCTTATGCTTCTACGACTATCACTACCGTTTAGCAATAAAGTAAAGCATTACATCGCGATTGCATTGCATACAATAAAGCGACAACCATATGACTCCTGCCAGTTGCCGATAACTCGGTTACAAAACATGATCATCACATACAATAAAATTTAGCATCACGTCTTGACCATATCACATCACAACATGCCCTGCAAAAACAAGTTAGACGTTCTCTACTTTGTTGTTGCAAGTTTTACGTGGCTGCTACGGGCTTTAAGCAAGAACTCATCTTACCTACGCATCAAAACCACAACGATAGTTTGTCAAATAGACTCCGTTTTAACCTTCTCAAGGACCGGGCGTAGCCACACTCGGTTCAACTAAAGTTGGAGAGACAGTCTTCCGCAAGCCATCTCTGTGCAAAGCACGTCGAGGGAACCGGTCTCGCGTAAGCGTACGCGTAAGGTTGGTCCGGATCGTCTCATCCAACAATACCGCTGAACCAAAGTATGACATGCTGGTAGGCAGTATGACTTGTATCGTCCACAACTCACTTGTGTTCTACTCGTGCAAATAACATCATACCATAAAAACCTAGGCTCGGATGCCACTGTTGGGGAACGCAGTAAATTCAAAAAATTTCCTACGCACACGCAAGATCATGGTGATGCATAGCAACGAGAGGGGAGAGTGTTTGTCTACGTACCCTCGTAGACCGAAGCGGAAGCGTTGACACAACGTAGAGGAAGTAGTCGTACGTAGAGGAAGTAGTCGTACGTTCTCCTCGCGATCCAACCGATCTAAGCACCGAACGCACGGCACCTCCGAGTTCTGCACACGTTCAGCTCGATGACGATCCCCGGGCTCCGATCCAGCAAAGCGTCGGGGAAGAGTTCCGTCAGCACGACGGCGTGGTGACGATCTTGATGTGTTACCGGCGCAGGGCTTCGCCTAAGCACTGCAACAATATGATCGAGGTGGAATTTGGTGGAAGGGGGCACCGCACACGGCTAAGGAACGATCCGTAGATCAACTTGTGTGTCTTTGGGGTGCCCCCTGCCCCCGTATATAAAGGATCCAAGGGGGAGGGGCTGGCCGGCCAGGTTTGGTGCGCCAGGAGAGTCCTACTCCCTCTGGGAGTAGGATTCCCCCCCCCCCAATCCTAGTTGGACTAGGATTGCTCCAAGGGGGAGAGAAAGAGAGAGAGGGGGCGCCCACCTCTCCTAGTCCTAATAGGACTAGGGAAGGGGGGGAGGCGCGCAGCCCCTAGGGCTGCCCTCTCACCTTTCCTCCAAGGCCCATGTTGGCCCATTATGCTTCCGGGGGGTTCCGGTAACCCTCCCGGTATTCCGGTAAAATCCTGATTTCACCCGGAATGCATCCGATGTCCAAACATAGGCTTCCAATATATAATTCTTTATGTCTCGACCATTTCGAGACTCCTCGTCACGTCCCCGATCTCATCCGGGACTCCGAACTCCTTCGGTACATCAAAACTCATAAACTCATAATATAACTGTCATTGAAACCTTAAGCGTGCGGACCCTACGGGTTCGAGAACAATGTAGACATGACCGAGACATGTCTCCAGTCAATAACCAATAGCGGGACCTGGATGCCCATATTGGCTCCTACATATTCTACGAAGATCTTTATCGGTCAGACCGCATAACAACATACGTTTGTTCCCTTTGTCATCGGTATGTTACTTGCCCGAGATTCGATCGTCGGTATCCAATACCTAGTTCAATCTCGTTAACGGCAAGTCTCTTTTCTCGTTCCGTAATACATCATCTCGCAACTAACTCATTGGTTGCAATGCTTGCAAGGCTTATGTGATGTGTATTACCGAGAAGGCCCTGAGATACCTCTCCGACAATTGGAGTGACAAATCCTAATCTCGAAATACGCCAACCCAACATGTACCTTCGGAGACACCTGTAGAGCACCTTTATAATCACCCAGTTACGTTGTGACGTTTGGTAGCACACAAAGTGTTCCTACGGTAAACGGGAGTTGCATAATCTCATAGTTAAAGGAACATGTATAAGTCATGGATAAAAGCAATAGCAACATACTAAACGATCGGGTGCTATGCTAATGGAATGGGTCATGTCAATCAGATCATTCAACTAATGATGTGATCTCGTTAATCAAATAACAACTCTTTGTTCATGGCCAGGAAACATAACCATCTTTGATTAATGAGCTAGTCAAGTAGAGGCATACTAGTGACACTCTGCTTGTTTATGTATTCACACATGTATTATGTTTCCAGTTAATACAATTCTAGCATGAATAATAAACATTTATCATGATATAAGGAAATAAATAATAACTTTATTATTGCCTCTAGGGCATATTTCCTTCAACAGTTGCATTCACGTTAAATAGGGCACCATCTAAATCCGTTGAGATGACACCATACGAACTGTGGTTTAGCAAGAAACCTAAGTTGTCATTTCTTAAAGTTTGGGGCTGCGATGCTTATGTGAAAAAGCTTCAACCTGATAAGCTCGAACCCAAATCGGAGAAATGTGTCTTCATAGGATACCCAAAGGAAACTGTTGGGTACACCCTCTATCACAGATCCGAAGGCAAGATATTCGTTGCTAAGAATGGATCCTTTCTGGAGAAGGAGTTTCTCTCGAAAGAAGTGAGTGGGAGGAAACTGGAACTTGATGAGGTAATTGTACCTTCTCCCAAATTGGAAAGTAGTTCATCATAGAAATCAGTTCCAGTGATTCCTACACCAATTAGTGAGGAAGTTAATGATGATGATCATGAAACTTCAGATCAAGTTACTACCGAACCTTGTAGGTCAACCAGAGTACAGTCCACACCAGAGTGGTATGGTAATCTTGTTCTGGAAATCATGTTACTAGACCATGACAAACCGAGAAACTATGAGGAAGCGATGTTGAGCCCAGATTCCGCGAAATGGCTTGAGGCCATGAAATCTTAGATGGGATCCATGTATGAGAACAAAGTGTGGACTTTGATTGACTTGCCCTATGATCGGCAAGCCATAGAGAATAAATGGATCTTCAAGAAGAAGACTGACGCTGACGGTAATGTTACTGTCTACAAAGCTCGACTTTTTGAGAAAGGTTTTCAACAAGTTCAAGGAGTTGACTACGATGAGACTTTCTCACCCGTAGCGATGCTTAAGTTTGTCCGAATTATGTTAGCAATTGCCGCATTTTATGATTATGAAATTTGGCAAATGGATGTCAAAACTGCATTCCTTAATGGATTTCTTAAAGAAGAGTTGTATATGATGCAACCAGAAGGTTTTGTCGATCCTAAAGGTGCTAACAAAGTGTGCAAGCTCCAGCGATCCATTTATGGACTGGTGCAAGCCTCTCGAAGTTGGAATATACGCTTTGATAGTGTGATGAAAGCATATGGTTTTATACAGACTTTTGGAGAAGCCTGTATTTACAAGAAAGTGAGTGGGAGCTCTGTAGCATTTCTAATATTATATGTGGATGACATATTGTTAATTGGAAATAATACAGAATTTCTGGATAGCATAAAAGGATACTTGAATAAGAATTTTTCAATGAAAGACCTCGGTGAAGCTGCTTATATATTGGGCATCAAGATCTATAGAGATAGATCAAGACGCTTAATTGGACTTTCACAAAGCACATACCTTGATAAAGTTTTGAAGAAGTTCAAAATGGATCAGTCAAAGAAAGGGTTCTTGCCTGTGTTACAAGGTCTGAAGTTGAGTCAGACTCAATGCCCGACCACTGCAGAAGATAGAGAGAAAATGAAAGTCATTCCCTATGCCTCAGTCATAGGTTCTATCATGTATGAAATGTTGTGTACCAAACCTGATGTGTGCCTTGTTATAAGTTTAGCAGGGAGGTACCGAAGTAATCCATGAGGGGATCACTGGACAGTAGTCAACAACATCCTGAAATACCTTAAAAGGACTAAGGATATGTTTCTCGTTTATGGAGGTGACAAAAAGCTTGTCATAAATGGTTACGTCGATGCAAGCTTTGACACTGATCCGAATGACTCTAAGTCACAAACCAGATACATGTTTAGATTGAATGGTGGAGCTGTAAGTTGGTGCAGTTCCAAGCACAACATCATAGAGGGATCTACATGTGAAGCGGAGTACATAGCTGCTTCAGAAGCAGAAACTGAAGGAGTCTGGATGAAGGAGTTCATATCTGATCTAGGTGTAATATCTAGTGCATCGGGTCCAATGAAAATCTTTTGTGACAAAATTGGAGCAATTGCCTTGGTGAAGGAATCCAGATTTCACAAGAGAACCAAACACATCAAGAGACGCTTCAATTACATCCGTGATCAAGTCAAGGAGGGAGACATAGAGATTGGCAAAATACATACGGATCTGAATGTTGCAGACCCGTTGACTAAGCCTCTTCCACGAGCAAAACATGATCAGCACCAAGACTCCATGGGTGTTAGAATCATTACTATGTAATCTAGATTATTGACTCTAGTGCAAGTGGGAGACTGAAGGAAATATGCCCTAGAGGCAATTATACAGTTGTTATTTATATTTCCTTATATCATGATAAATGTTTATTATTCATGCTAGAATTGTATTAACAGGAAACTTAGTACATGTGTGAATACATAGACAAAACAGAGTGTCCCTAGTATGCCTCTACTTGACTAGCTCGTTAATCAAAGATGGTTAAGTTTCCTAACCATAGACATGTCTTGTCATTTGATAAACGGGATCACATCATTAGAGAATGATGTGATGGACAAGACCCATCTGTTATCTTAGCATTATGATCGTTTAGTTTTATTGCTATTGCTTTCTTCATGACTTATACGTATTCCTGTGACTACGAGATTATGCAACTCCCGAATACCGGAGGAACACCTTGTGTGCTATCAAACGTCACAACATAACTGGGTGATTATAAATATGCTCTACAGATGTCTCCAAAGGTGTTTGTTGAGTTGGCATAGATCAAGATTAGCATTTGTCACTCCGTGTATCGGAGAGGTATATCTGGGCCCTCTCGGTAATGCACATCACTATAAGCCTTGCAAGCAATGTGACTAATGAGTTAGTTGCAGGAAGATGCATTACGGAACGAGTAAAGAGACTTTCCGGTAACGAGATTGAACTAGGTATGATGATACCAAGGATCAAATCTCGGGCAAATAACATACTGATTACAAAGGGAATTACGTATGTTGTTATGCTGTTTGACCGATAAAGATCTTCGTAGAATATGTACGAGCTAATATGAGCATCTAGGTTCCGCTATTGGTTATTGGCTGGAGATGTGTCTCGGTCATGTCTACTTAGTTCTCGAACCCGTAGGGTCCGCATGCTTAACGTTTGATGACGATTTGTATTATGAGTTATGTGTTTTGGTGACCGAAGTTTGTTTAGAGTCCCGGATGAAATCACGCACATGACGAGGAGTCTCGAAATGGTCGAGAGGTAAAGATTCATATATTGGAAGGTTATATTTGGATATCGGAATGGTTCCGAGTGATTCGGATATTTTACCGGAGTACTGAGGGGTTACGGAACCCCCCGGGGAAATAATGGGCCTTAGTGGAAAGAGAGGAGGGCCGCAAGGTCCCCCCCCCCCGCCCCCATGGCAGTCCGAATTGGAATAGGGGGAGGGGGCGGCGCCCCTTTCCCTCTCCCTCTCCTTCCTTTTCCCTTAGGTGGAGAAAGGAAAAGGGGGGGCGAATCCTACTTGGACTAGGAGTCCAAGTAGGACTCCCCCCTTGGCGCGCCCTTCCTGGCCGTCGGCCTCCTCCCCCTCCTTTATATACGGGGGTGGGGCACACCAAGAATTCTCTTAGCCATGTGCGGTGCCCCCCTCCACTATTCACTCCTCCGGTCATAGCGTCGTAGTGCTTAGGCAAAGCCCTGCATGGATCACGTCACCATCACCGTCACCATGCTGTCGTGCTGATGAAACTCTCCCTCGACACTCTACTGGATCAAGAGTTCGAGGGACGTCATCGAGCTGAACATGTGCTGAACACGGAGGTGCCATATGTTTGGTACTTGGATTGGTTGGATCGTGAAGACGTTCGACTACATCAACCGCGTTAAAATAACGCTTCCGCTTTCAGTCTACGAGGGTACGTGGACACACTCTTCCCGTCTCGTTGCTATGCATCTCCTAGATCTTGCATGCTACGTTCCCCAACACTAGCCCCAAATTGTTTCCTCCACATCTCGGCGTTCATCGTCGTGTGTGAGGTGCTACTCCGCATCCCCCCACACTTCGGCCTATGGCTTAAATTCTTCAATCTGAAGCCGAAGGTGGTGAACGGGCAGCATGCGGACTGCGGCGGTGCCATGGTGAGCAAGCTCCCGAATGCAGTTTGGCCGAAGGGGGCCTTCATGGAGACCGTCAAGGTGTGGCAACAGGAGTGGTTCTACATCACCGAACCCCGTGACGCCAAGTGGGCGGTCACTCCTGAGTTCAGATCCGGACCCCCTATGCGGCTCACCTCATGGACCACTAAGGGTGTGGACTAGGGATCCACGGCGGAAGTGTTGATGCTGCAAAAGCACATCACAAACATGCTAGGCAAGAACACCAGTCTCACTAACATGATTCAGGTGATGCTCTTTCGCCGGATTCTTCCCTGCCAACTCCGGCCCTCCCACATGTGGGAGTTCAATCTGGAAGATCGATGGACCTTGAAGCACTTCTTCGGCACAACGCACAAATACATCTGGAAGGAGCTCTTCAAGGCCCAAAAAGTGTGGCCGAAGAAGACCGAAGACTTCGGTCTTGACAGCAAGAATTCAGCCACACCGGTAAGTGTGATTTTCTCGAATATATATATCCGATCAATAAGTTCTTAGACATAACGAGTTTTCCATCCCTCGTACATGGCTGGATAGCAAAGGCGGAGCGGATAAAGTGTCCGGCACCGCTGCCTGAAGATCCTGCCACACCCTAGCTTACGAAGATGCTAGTCCCGGCGCCCTATCGGGCGCTGGAGAAGAAGGCCAAGAAGAAGAGCAAGGAGGCCAGGGGCGGCCTCCGCCATAAGGGTACTTCGGACGTAGTGTCCGGAGACAGAAATCCCCTCCTCCCATGAGGGAGATGAAGACAAAGAGGAGGAGGAGGCGGAAAGCGACTCCCCTCTTAAGGGGAGGAAGAAGTAGAAGGCAACCTCCACAGACCCGGAGGAGAAGGCGACCAAGAGGGGAAAGATGGCCCTCTCAAATGGTTCAGATTCGGAGGCTGAACCCATCCCCAAGAGGGTTCCCAGGGTGTAGCCCCTGGCCGAATCGTAAGTACCAAAAGATTCATTACAAGTATTCGGTCCTCTTTGTTTTTAATATAACATATTATATTGTGTGTATTTCAGCCCTGCTCGCGACCTCCCCAACCCGTCGCTATTTGTGCGAAGTTCTCTGCCACCAGAGATGGCAGAGAGCGAGACGCCTCCGCGAGCCTCTCTGCCAATCATCACGGATGACACCGATGTGTTGTCCTGAAGGACCTCTCCAGGCCGCGGAGGGGTGAGTGATGCTACCGATACGGCGTCGAGGGTGATACCTTGGCTGCCGAAAACATGGGGGGTGTGACCCCCATGGCGACCGACGACGGGGGCCCTGACCAGTCCGACCCCTAGCTAAACATTATTCCGAAGATCAACGTGGCTCCGAAATCAGGCGAGCAGCCCCCCTTGAAGGAGGGGGGAGCATCAGCTCCAGCGGCGGCCTCCACTAATCCGGAGGCGCCGAATACTCTAATGGAAGCACTACGACGTGCTTCCATCATGGAGGAGCACCGCACCCTGATGGGTGTGGTGGCAGAGAAAGTGCAGTACGCCAAGAGCAGGCGCTCGACCTTTTCTCGTGTCAAGATGGCCTTTTCTCGTGTCAAGATGCACTGGGCGAAGATGAAGGCCACCATCGTGGCAACCGAAGGCCCGCCCGGAGTCAAGGACCACCGCAAGCCGGAGAGGTACTTTGAAGATGTCCTAGCGGGTGCCCGAATAGTAGAGGGCCAATGCTCAAAGGATGTTATGTTTGAGTGAATGTACCAGCACTGTCCAAACTTTGTTATGAACCAAGGCTTGTAATATATTTATGCCTTTATCTGGAATTAATTTCCTCCTGTGTGGCCGTTTCAATTATGAAAGTTTCTAGTCGTCGGCTTCAGCCCCCACGTAGATGCTATGGGGGTGTTCGGCATAGCATGTGATCATACTTGGCCCAACGTCTTGGTCCATAAAGGAGGTGTCTGCGCAGCAAACCAGGCAATCAGACTATGCGGCTTTATTACTTTCACTTAGCCATAGGAGTTTGACGGTGGGGCTAAGTACTAGCCCTTGGTGCGTATGCGGCCGCCCGAATTAGGATGCCTTTGTCGCATGGCTGGGCGAAAACTAGCCCTTCGTATAACATGGAGTAAATCACGAAAAAATTGTAATAAGTCGCCGAATCACCGACCAGCTCTCGCCACATCATGACAGCCAGTTTTCGGCTTTCTCTACTGAGGTGTTTGACCGGGCGAACCAGAAACACAATTGCAGTAGTTCTCCCTTTACTACCTTAGCCGAACTAACGGAACATAAGGTGGTAATCACAGGAGCAGGGCAACCGAACTATAGACAAAAGACATGATTCGGAGCTGATGCATATAGTGCAATATGCGGGACGCCGAAGTATACCCTAAAAGTATTCGGACTTTTGAACATATACGTGGCCGAATAGAGCCCCCGACGCTTAGGCCGGATCAAAGTATATGCGGCAATCTGAAGCAAGGAGGGAATATAGATTGTGAAATAAACCAATACCGAACAGAGGTTGGCGATAAAATGTTTCCTTTATAATCTGATTGATACGTCAAAACATGCTATTACAGATAATGCCATAAACATCACGGCTATTTTACATGCCGAGAATTTTTACACAAGGGGAAGCTGTATACATGGCCTAAAAATAAAATGTAGTCTTGGAGATCCCCTTGATGCCCTGCCGCACGTCTGCGCCGTTTCTCCTTGGTAAAAAAATCCTTTGAGAGGGGCAGTCGACGGTCGCTTATACAAAGGGGGCCTGGAAGAGAGCCCTTGCACGACGTAAGGTAACTAGGTTTTAATGAACCTGTAATATGAGAGAGAGAAAAAAGGAAAGGAAAAAAGGTTACGGTCCAAATAGGGTCGAGCCGCACTATAGACCTTGTCTGCAGTGTGCCTCCGTCGTTTGCCCAGGGTATTTTAAGTGGGTAATTATGCACACACGGTACATATGCCACGGTTTTATGAGCCGATCGACGGAGGCGAAACTGCTAGTCTAGCTCAAGATCCATCGAGCTGTCGTTCTGCAGAGTAGGCTAGACTCGCTTAGCAGTGTCCGGAGGCTTGATGGCCGATGATTTGTTCGGCTTGATGAGGCCGCTCTGTACCTCGGCTGGAAGGGTCGTGGTGTGCTCCTCAGTACGGAGGGAGCGCTCCATGTTGCCATTGACTGTGATCACGCTGCGCGGTCCGGGCATTTTGAGCTTTAGGTAAGCATAGTGCGGGACTGCATTGAAGTGGGCGAAGGTGATTCATCCGAGAAGTGCGTGATAACCACTGCGAAAGGGGACAATGTCGAAGATCAAGTCTTCGCTTCGGAAGTTATCCGGTGAACCGAAGACTACTTCCAATGTTAATGAACCCGTGCAGCGGGCCTCTACGCCTAGTATCACTCCTTTAAAGGTGGTTTTACTAGGCTTGGTTCTTGACGGGTCAATACCCATTTTACGAACAGTGTCTTGATAGATCAGGTTAAGACTGCTGCCGATGTCCATAAGGACTCGAGTGAGATGATATCCATCAATGATTGGGTCGTGTACTAGGGCCGCCGAACCACCGTGCCGGATACTGGTTGGGTGGTCCCTGCGATCGAAGGTGATCGGACAAGCCGACCATGGGTTAAATTTTGGGGTGACCGGCTCTACAATGTAGACGTCCCTTAGTGCACGCTTGCGCTCCCTCTTGGGGATATGTGTGACATATATCATGTTCACTATCTTCACCTCAGGGGGAAATTTCTTTTGTCCCCCTATGTTCGGTGGGTGGGGCTCATCATCGTCCTTGCTTGGCGGCCCTTTCCCTTTATGTTCGGTATTTAACTTACTGGCCTATTTAAAAACCCAACAATTTCTGTTGGAGTGGTTGGCAGGCTTGTCGGGGGTGCCATGAATCTGGCAAGGCATGTCGAGTATTTTGTCCAAATTAGATGGACCGTCCCTATTTCCTTTGAATGGCTTCTTCCGCTGACCGGCTTTAGAGCCACTGAATCTGGCGCTCTTCATTGTTGTTCTGATGCTTATGTTTGTTAGATCGTGGCCTTCCGTTGCCATCCCTGGCTTTGGAGGTGCCAGGTTCACTGGTACTGTTGCTTCTACGAGCTAACCAGCTATCTTCTCCCGCGCAGAAGCGGGTCATGAGTGCAGTAAGACCTGCCATAGTCTTCGGCTTTTCCTGGTCGAGGTGCCGGGCGAACCATTCGTCATAGACGCTGTGCTTAAAGGCCGGTAAGGCTTCGGCGTCCGGATAGTCAACAATTTGGTTCTTTTTATTTAAGAACCGAGTCCACAGTTTGCGGGCTGACTCTCTGGGTTGCTGGACTATGTGACTGGGATCGTCTGCGTCCCGAGGCCGGACATAAGTACCTCGGAAGTTATCTCGAAAAGCACCCTCCAAGTCTTCCCAGCTGCCAATGGAGTTCTTTGGGAGGCTATTCAACCAGTGTCGTGTTGGTCCTTTTAGCTTTAGGGGGAGGTATTTAATAGCGTGGATATCGTCACCGCGAGCCATGTGAATACGGAGAAGAAAATCTTCAATCCATACAGCGGGATCTGTCGTTCCGTCGTATGCTTCAATGTTTACAGGTTTAAACCCTTCTGGAAACTGGTGCTACATTACCTCATCGGTAAAGCACAAGGGGTGTGCGGCGCCTCTGTATCGGGAAATGTCACAACAAAGTTCGGATGACATCCATGTTCGGTTTTCGGCCCGAGTTTGGTTATGCTTATCGTGCCAAGCTTGATGGCCATCATCTCGCGTTGGTGACGTAAGTCATAGGTGTAGCCCGGAGCCGCTACCTCTTTGCCTTGACGGCAAGATGGTGCGGGCTGGTGTTCAGCAAAGCAGCCGCTTTTGTCTCGTCCAAGTGGTGGTCGGTCTGGTTCGTCAGCGTGATTATATCTTAACGATATTGGATCAAGGGCCTCGTCGTCAAATTGTGGTAGTAGTCGGTGTTTCGGATAGCTCTTTGTTGGGCGCTCGAGGCCGTATTCTTCGGCAGCCAGGACCTTGGTCCATCTGTCGTTGAGCGTATCCTGTTCGCTTGAAGCTATTGTTGTTTCTTTTTTTGGCTCCTCGTAGTGGCGATTAGTTGTCGCTTGAAGCGCTCTTGCTCGAGGGGTTCCTCTGGCACGATGAAATCTTCGTTGCCGAGGCTGACATCCTCCTCGGAGACCGGTAGATAGTTACTATCCTTAGAATCCTCATTCCTGACAGATTCGTTGGGGTTACCTTGTCCCTCCTCCCATTCATCCTACTCGGACACAGGCTCGACGGGGTCTTCGGCGTCTTCGGCGTCATCCCGAGTGTTGTTATCTCCGGTGTCGGTATTGCTTTCCTTTTCGTGACGTGATTTTGAGCGGCGCTGCTGACGTCGACGTTTTGATGGTGCCTCGACAGGCTTGTCCTCAGTCCGGTTTTTAGCGTTGTCGGCGTCCTTCTTTTCGAGGGTATCCACCATGTACACGTCGTAAGTGGAAGTGGCCGACCAGGGCCCGGTGAATGGCGGGTTGTGGCCTGGTTCGTCCCAGCATCATTGTCCATACCGTCGATGTCTTCAGAGGCGTAATCTAGCATGTCGGTCAAGTCCTCGATAGTGGCTATTAAGTGGGTGGTGGGTGGGACGCAAAATTCCTTGCTCTCAGCCCCTAGTTCGGGCTGGGCATAGTTCAGAGGTGATACTTCCGTAATGGCGAGAGATCACATTAGGTCTAGAGCCTCATTTAGGAGCGAAGGCTGGACGGGAAACTGAGGACCTGCAGAGATGGGTATGGTAAACGCCACCTGACTGTGCTCAATGGACGCAGACCTCGAGAGTTCGGAGTTAGTGTCCAGAGGCGAGTTCGGCTTCCCGATGATAGGGAGAGTCCTGTTTGATTCCAGGCTTGCCGATAATATAGTCGCCTATGGGTTTTCGGTAGGGAGCTCCGTTGTAGGAGAGGGTCCGGGGGGGGTTCAAACTCCCGTCTTCAGACAGGGTGGTCTGCCTTGGATCTAAGGCCAGGGCAGGGATGATAGTTGATTCTTGAACGGAGCCTGAAGGTGGATCCGAGAGGTTTCCTCCTTGTGGATGAGGAACGGCGGTTGGGGCCGAGAACCCTTCGAAGATCAAGTCTCCTCAGATATCAGCGATGTAATCCAGGCTTCCGAACCTGATCTGATGACCAGGGGCATAGCTATCGACTTATTCAAGGTGACCAATTGAATTGGCACGTAGAGCGAAGTCACCAAACACAGAAATTGACCAGGGAGGAAAGTTTGCCCGGAAACAGCATCGTTGTTGATGATCGAACGAGCCATCAAACCTTCTGTCGACGGCACAGTGCAACTCTCAATGAAAGCACCAATGTCGGTGTCAGAATCGGCCGGTCTCGGGTAGGGGGTCCCGAACTGTGTGTCTGAGGATCGAAGGTAACAAAGGACAGGGGGAACACAATGTTTGAAGGAAATATGCCCTAGAGGCAATAATAAAGTTATTATTTATTTCCTTATATCATGATAAATGTTTATTATTCATGCTAGAATTGTATTAACCGGAAACATAATACATGTGTGAATACATAGACAAACAGAATGTCACTAGTATGCCTCTACTTGACTAGCTCGTTAATCAAAGATGGTTATGTTTCCTAACCATGAACAAAAGAGTTGTTATTTGATTAACGGGATCACATCATTAGGAGAATGATGTGATTGACATAACCCAATCCATTAGCTTAGCACCTGATCGTTTAGTATGTTGCTATCGCTTTCTTCATGACTTATACATGTTCATATGACTATGAGATTATGCAACTCCCGTTTGCCGGAGGAACACTTTGTGTGCTACCAAACGTCACAACGTAACTGGGTGATTATAAAGGAGCTCTACAGGTGTCTCCGATGGTACATGTTGGGTTGGCGTATTTCGAGATTAGGATTTGTCACTCCGATCATCGGAGAGGTATCTCTGGGCCCACTCGGTAATGGACATCACTTAAGCCTTGCAAGCATTGCAACTAATGTGTAGTTGCGGGATGATGTATTACGGAACGAGTAAAGAGACTTGCCGGTAACGAGATTGAACTAGGTATTAAGATACTGACGATCAAATCTCGGGCAAGTAACATACCGATGACAAAGGGAACAACGTATGTTGTTATGCGGTCTGACCGATAAAGATCTTCGTAGAATATGTAGGATCCAATATGAGCATCCAGGTTCCACTATTGGTTATTGACCGGAGACGTGTCTCGGTCATGTCTACATTGTTCTCGAACCCGTAGGGTCCGCACGCTTAAGGTTTCGATGACAGTTATATTATGAGTTTATGAGTTTTGATGTACCGAAGGAGTTCGGAGTCCCGGATGAGATCGGGGACATGACGAGGAGTCTTGAAATGGTCGAGACATAAAGATCGATATATTGAACGACTATATTCGGACATCGGAAAGGTTCCGAGTGGTTCGGGTATTTTTCGGAGTACCGGGGAGTTACGGGAATACGGGGGAAGAAGTATATGGGCCTTATTGGGCTTTAGGGGAGAGGGAGAGGCAGGCCGCGCCCCCCCCCCCCATTGACTAGTCCCAATTGGACTAGGGGGAGGGGCGGCGCCCCCTCCTTCCTTCTCTTCCCTCTTCCCCTTCCTTGTCTCCTACTCCTACTACTATGAAGGACTCCTGGTTGGACTAGGAAAGGGGGAATCCTACTCCCGGTGGGAGTAGGACTCCCCTAGGGCGCGCCATAGAGAGGGCCGGCCCTCCCCTCCTCCACTCCTTTATATACGGGGGCAGGGGGCACCCCATAGACACACAAGTTGATCTTCGTGATCGTTCTTTTAGCCGTGTGCGGTGCCCCCCTCCACCATAATCCTCGATAATATTGTAGCGGTGCTTAGGCGAAGCCCTGCGACGGTAGAACATCAAGATCGTCACCACGCCGTCGTGCTGACGGAACTCATCCCCGACACTTTGCTGGATTGGAGTCCGGGGATCGTCATCGAGCTGAACGTGTGCTAGAACTCGGAGGTGCCGTAGTTTCGGTGCTTCATCGGTCGGGCCGTGAAGACGTACGACTACATCAACCGCGTTGTCATAACGCTTCCGCTATCGGTCTATGAGGGTACATAGACAACACTCTCCCCTCTCGTTGCTATGCATCACCATGATCTTGCGTGTGCGTAGGAAAATTTTGAAATTACTACGTTCCCCAACAGTGGCATCTGAGCCTAGGTTTTATGTGTTGATGTTATATGCACGAGTAGAACACAAGTGAGTTGTGGGCGATATAAGTCATACTGCTTACCAGTATGTCATACTTTGGTTCAGCGGTATTGTTGGATGAAGCGGCCCGGACCGACATTACGCATACACTTACGCGAGACTGGTTCTACCGACGTGCTTTGCACACAGGTGGCTGACGGGTGTCAGTTTCTCCAACTTTAGTTGAACCGAGTGTGGCTACGCCCGGTCCTTGTGAAGGTTAAAACAGCACCAACTTGACAAACTATCGTTGTGGTTTTGATGCGTAGGTAAGATTGGTTCTTGCTTAAGCCCGTAGCAGCCACCTAAAACTTGCAATAAACAAAGTAGAGGACGTCTAACTTGTTTTTGCAGGGCATGTTGTGATGTGATATGGTCAAGACATGATGCTAAATTTTATTGTATGAGATGCTCATGTTTTGTAACCGAGTTATTGGCAACTGGCAGGAGCCATATGGTTGTCGCTTTATTGTATGCAATGCAATCGCCCTGTAATGTTTTACTTTATCACTAAGCGGCAGCGATAGTCGTAGAAGCATAAGATTGGCGAGACGACAACGATGCTACGATGGATATCAAGGTGTCGCGCTGGTGACGATGGTGATCATGACGATGCTTCGGAGATGGAGATCACAAGCACACGATGATGATGGCCATATCATATCACTTCTATTGATTGCATGTGATGTTTATCTTTTATGCATCTTATCTTGCTTTGTTTGATGGTAGCATTATAAGATGATCTCTCACTGAATTTCAAGATAAAAGTGTTCTCCCTGAGTATGCACCGTTGCCAAAGTTCGTCGTGCCCAGACACCACGTGATGATCGGGTGTGATAAGCTCTACATCCATCTACAATGGGTGCAAGCCAGTTTTGCACACGCAGAATACTCAGGTTAAACTTGACGAGCCTAGCATATGCAGATATGGCCTCGGAACACTGAGACCGAAAGGTCGAGCGTGAATCATATAGTAGATATGATCAACATAGTGATGTTCACCATTGAAAACTACTCCATTTCACATGATGATCGGTTATGGTTTAGTTGATTTGGATCACGTGATCACTTAGAAGATTAGAGGGATGTCTTTCTAAGTGGGAGTTCTTAAGTAATATGATTAATTGAACTTAAATTTATCATGAAATTAGTCCTGGTAGTATTAGCATATCTATGTTGTAGATCAATAGCTCGCGTTGTTGCTTCCCTATGTTTTATATATGTTCCTAGAGAAAAACTAAGTTGAAAGATGTTAGTAGCAAAGACGCGAATTGGATCCGTGATCTGAGGTTTATCCTCATTGCTGCACAGAAGAATTATGTCCTTGATGCACCGCTAGGTGACAGACCTATTGCAGGAGCAGATGCAGACGTTATGAACATTTGGCTAGCTCAATATGATGACTACTTGATAGTTTAGTGCACCATGCTTAACGGCTTAGAATCGGGACTTCAAAGACGTTTTGAACGTCATGGACCATTTGAGATGTTCCGGGAGTTGAAGTTAATATTTCAAGCAAATACTCGAGTTGAGAGATATGAAGTCTCCAACAAGTTCTATAGCTAAAAGATGGAGGAGAATAGCTCAAGCAGTGAGCATGTGCTCAGATTGTCTGGGTACTACAATCGCTTGAATCAAGTGGGAGTTAATCTTCCAGATAAAATAGTGATTGACAGAATCCTCTAGTCACCATCACCAAGTTAGTAGAACTTCACGATGAACTATAATATGCAAGGGATGACGAAAGTAATTCCCAAGCTCTTCGTGATGCTGAAATCGACGAAGGTAGAAATCAAGAAAAACATCAACTGTTGATGGTTAACAAGACCACTAGTTTCAATAAAAGGGGCAAAGGAAAAAAAGGGGAACTTCAAGAAGAACAGCAAGCAAGTTGCTGCTCAAGTGAAGAAGCCCAAGTCTGGACCTAAGCCTGAGACTGAGTGCTTCTACTTCAAAGGGACTGGTCACTGGAAGCAGAACTACCCCAAGTAATTGGTGGATAAGAAGGATGGCAAGGTGAACAAGCTATATTCGATATACATGTTATTGATGTGTACTTTACTAGTGTTTATAGCAACCCCTAAGTATTTGATACTAGTTCAGTTGCTATGATTAGTAACTTGAAACGAGAGTTGCAGAATAAACAGAGACTAGTTAAGGGTGAAGTGACGATGTGTGTTGGAAGTAGTTCCAAGATTGATATGATCATCATCGCACACTCCCTATACTTTCGGGATTAGTGTTGAACCTAAATAAGCGTTATTTGGTGTTTGCGTTGAGCATAAATATGATTTGATCACTTTTATTGCAATAAGGTTATTCATTTAAGTTAGAGAACAATTGTTGTTCTGCTTACATGAATAGAACCTTCGATGGTCATACATCCAATGAAAATAGTTCATTGGATCTTGATCGTAGTGATACACATATTCATAATATTGAAGCCAAAAGATGCAAAGTTAATAATGATAGTGCAACTTATTTGTGGCACTCCGTTTAGGTCATATTGGTGTAAAGCGCATGAAGAAACTCCATGCTGATGGGATTTTGGAATCACTTGATGCTTGCGTACCATGCCTTATGGGCAAGATGACTAAAACTCTGTTCTCCGGAACAATGGAGCGAGCAACTGACTTATTGGAAATAATACATACTGATGTATGCGATCCAATGAGTGTTAAGGCTCGCGGAGGGTATCATTATTTTCTGACCTTCACAGATGATTTGGGCAGATATGGGTATATCTACTTGATGAAACACAAGTCTGAAACATTTGAAAAGTTCAAAGAATTTCAGAGTGAAGTGGAGAATCATAGTAACAAAAATAAAAGTTTCTACGATATGATCGCAGAGGTAAAATATTTGAGTTACAAGTTTGGCCTTCAATTAAAACAATGTGGAATAGTTTCACAAACTCATGCCACCTAGAACACCACAGCATAATGGTGTGTCCGAACGTCATAACTGTACTTTATTGGATATAGTGCAATCTATGATGTTTCTTACCGATTTACCACTATCATTTTGGGGTTATGCATTAGAGACAACTGCATTCACGTTAAAAGGGCACCATCTAAATCCATTGAGACGACACCATATGAACTGTGGTTTGGCAAGAAACCAAAGTTGTCATTTCTTAAAATTTGGGATTGCAATGCTTATGTGAAAAAGTTTCATACTGATAAGCTTAAAACCCAAATCGGAGAAATATGTCTTCATAGGATACCCAAAGGAGACAGTTGGGTACACCTTCTATCACAGATCCGAAGGCAAGATATTCGTTGCTTAGAATGGATCCTTTCTAGAGAAGAAGTTTCTCTGGAAAGAAGTGAGTGGGAGGAAAGTAGAACTTGATGAGGTAACTGTACCTGCTCCCTTGTTGGAAAGTAGTTCATCACAGAAAACGGTTTCTGTGACACCTACACCAATTAGTGAGGAAGTTAATGATGATGATCATGAAACTTCAGATCAAGTTATTACTGAACCTCGTAGATCAAACCAGAGTAAGATCCGCACCAGAGTGGTACGGTAATCCTGTTCTGGAAATCATGCTACTAGATCATGATGAACCTACGAACTATGAAGAAGCGATGGTGAGCCCAGAGTCCGCAAAATGGCTTGAAGCCATGAAATCTGAGATGAGATCCATGTATGAAAACAAAGTATGGACTTTGGTTGACTTGCCCGATGATCGGCAAGCAATTGAAAATAAATGGATCTTCAAGAGGAAGACGGACGCTGATAGTAGTGTTACTATCTACAAAGCTAGAATTGTCGCAAAAGGTTTTCGACAAAGTTCAAGGTGTTGACTACGATGAGATTTTCTCACCCGTATCGATGCTTAAAGTCTGTCCGAATCATGTTAGCAATTGCCGCATTTTATGAAATCTGGCAAATGGATAACAAAATTGTAATCCTTAATGGATTTATTAAAGAAGAGTTGTATATGATGCAACCAGAAGGTTTTGTCAATCCTAAAAGTGCTAACAAAATGTGCAAGCTCCAGTGATCCATATATGGACTGGTGCAAGCATCTCGGAGTTGGAATATGCGCTTTGATGAGATGATCAAAGCATATAGTTTTATACAGACTTGAGATGAAGCCTGTATTTACAAGAAAGTGAGTGGGAGCACTACAACATTTCTGATAAGTATATGTGAATGACATATTGTTGATCGGAAATAATGTAGAATTATTCTTCAAAGCATAAAGGGGTGTTTGAAAGAAGTTTTTCAAAGAAAGGCCTCGGCGAAGCTGCTTACATATTAAGCATCAAGATCTATAGAGATAGATCAAGACACTTGATAAGTTTTTTCAATGAGTACATACCTTGACAATATTTTGAAGTAGTTCAAAATGGAACAGTCAAAGAAAAGAGTTCTTGGTTGTGTTACAAGGTGTGAAATTGAGTAAGACTCAAAGCCCGACAACGGCAGAAGATAGAAAGAGAATGAAAGTCATTCCTTATGCCTCAGCCATAGGTTCTATAAAGTATGCCATGCTGTGTACCAGATCTATTATATACCCTACACGGTGTTAAGCAAGGGAGTACAATAGTGATCTAAGAGTAGATCACTGGACAGCGGTCAAAATTATCCTTAGTGGAATAAGGAAATATTTCTCGATTATGGAGGTGACAAAAGGTTCGTCGTAAAAAGTTACGTCGATGCAAGTTTTGACACAGATCTGGATGACTCTAAGTCTCGATCTTAGATACATATTGAAAGTGGGAGCAATTAGCTAGAGTAGCTCTGTGCAGAGCATTGTAGACATAGAATTCGCAAAATACTTACGGATCTGTATGTGACAGACCCGTTGACTAATATTATCTCACAAGCAAAACATGATCACACCTTAGTACTCTTTGGGTGTTAATCACATAGGCGATGTGAACTAGATTACTGACTCTAGTAAACCCTTTGGGTGTAGGTCACATGACAATGTGAACTATGGGTGTTAATCACATGGTGATGTGAACTATTAGTGTTGAATCACATGGCGATGTGAACTAGATTATTGACTCTAGTGCAAGTGGGAGACTGAAGGAAATATGCCCTAGAGGCAATGATAAAGTTATTATTTATTTCCTTATATCATGATAAATGTTTATTATTCATGCTAGAATTGTATTAACCGGAAACATAATACATGTGTGAATACATAGACAAACAGAGTGTCACTAGTATGACTCTACTTGACTAGCTCGTTAATCAAAGATGGTTATGTTTCCTAACCATGAACAAAAGAGTTGTTATTTGATTAACGGGATCACATCATTAGGAGAATGATGTGATTGACATAACCCAATCCATTAGCTTAGCACCTGATCGTTTAGTATGTTGCTATCGCTTTCTTCATGACTTATACATGTTCCTATGACTATGAGATTATGCAACTCCCGTTTGCCGGAGGAACACTTTGTGTGCTACCAAACGTCACAACGTAACTGGGTGATTATAAAGGAGCTCTACGGGTGTCTCCGAAGGTACATGTTGGGTTGGCGTATTTCAAGATTAGGATTTGTCACTCCGATCGTCGGAGAGGTATCTCTGGGCCCACTCGGTAATGGACATCACTTAAGCCTTGCAAGCATTGCAACTAATGTGTAGTTGCGGGATGATGTATTACGGAACGAGTAAAGAGACTTGCCGGTAATGAGATTGAACTAGGTATTAAGATACTGACGATCGAATCTCGGGCAAGTAACATACCGATGACAAAGGGAACAACGTATGTTGTTATGCGGTCTGATCGATAAAGATCTTCGTAGAATATGTAGGATCCAATATGAGCATCCAGGTTCCGCTATTGGTTATTGACCGGAGACGTGTCTCGGTCATGTCTACATTGTTCTCGAACCTGTAGGGTCCGCACGCTTAAGGTTTTTATGACAGTTATATTATGAGTTTATGAGTTTTGATGTACCGAAGGAGTTCGGAGTCCCGGATGAGATCGGGGACATGACGAGGAGTCTCGAAATGGTCGAGACATAAAGATCAATATATTGGACGACTATATTCGGACATCGGAAAGGTTCCGAGTGGTTCGGGTATTTTTCGGAGTACCGGGGAGTTACAGGAATACGGGGGAAGAAGTATATGGGCCTTATTGGGCTTTAGGGGAGAGGGAGAGGCAGGCCGCCCCCCCCCCCCCATTGACTAGTCCCAATTGGACTAGGGGGAGGGGCGGCGCCCCCTCCTTCCTTCTCTTCCCTCTTCCCCATCCTTGTCTCCTACTCCTACTACTTGGAAGGACTCCTAGTTGGACTAGGAAAGGGGGAATCCTACTCCTGGTGGGAGTAGGACTCCCCTAGGGCGCGCCATAGAGAGGGTCGGCCCTCCCCTCCTCCACTCCTTTATATACGGGAGCAGGGGGCACCCCATAGACACACAAGTTAATCTTCGTGATCGTTCTCTTAGCCGTGTGCGGTGCCCCCCTCTACCATAATCCTCGATAATATTGTAGCGGTGCTTAGGCGAAGCCCTACGACGGTAGAACATCAAGATCATCACCACGTCGTCGTGCTGACGGAACTCATCCCCGACACTTTGCTGGATCGGAGTCCGGGGATCGTCATCTAGCTGAACGTGTGCTAGAACTCGGAGGTGATGTAGTTTCGGTGCTTGATCGGTCGGGCCGTGAAGACGTACGACTACATCAACCGCGTTGTCATAACGGTTCCGCTATCGGTCTACGAGGGTACGTAGACAACACTCTCCCCTCTCATTGCTATGCATCACCATGATCTTGCGTGTGCGTAGGAAAATTTTGAAATTACTACGTTCCCCAACAATGTTTACCAAGGTTCGGGCCCTCTTAATGGAGGTAAAACCCAGCGTCCTGCTCGATTGTATTTGATGAGTATAGAGGTTACAAGAGTTGATCTACCTTGAGATCGTAGTAGCTAAACCCTAGACATCTAGCCTGTATGAATTCTGATAGCCTCTACAGACTAAACCCTCCGGTTTATATACACACCAGAGGGGCCTAGGGTTGTACAGAGTCGGTTTGCAGAAGAAGGAAATTATATATCCGGACACCAATCTTGCCATCCACGCATAGGAGAGTCCTACCCGGACACGGGGAAGGTCTTCTGCCTTGTATCTTCACGGCCCATCAGTCCGGCCCATATCACACAGCCCGGACACCCGAGGACCCCCTAATCCAGGACTCCCTCAGTCATAGCTTCCTTCATCCTTTCCTCACATGGGACAATGCTCTAATAATGATAATCATCACACTTTTATTTATTTACAACTCGATACTAGAACAGAATATGACTATATATGAATGCCTCCGGCGGTGTACCGGGATGTGCAATGATCAAGAGTGACATGTATAAAAAATTATGAACGGTGGCCAAGCCACAAATACTGTGCCAACTACATGATCATGCAAAGCAATATGACAATGATGGTATGTGTCATAATAAACGAAACGATGGAAGTTGCATGGCAATATATCTCGAAATGCCTATGGAAATGTCATAATAGGTAGGTATGGTGGTTGTTTTGAGGAAGGGTATATGGTGGGTTTAATGCACCAGCGAAAGTTGCGCGGTACTAGAGAGGCTAGCAATGGTGGAAGGGTGGGAGTGTGTATAATCCATGGATTCAACATTAGTCATAAAGAACTCGCATACTTATTGCAAAAATTTATTAGCCATCGAAACAAAGTACTATATGCATCCTCCTAGGGGGATAGATTGGTAGGAAAAGACCATCGCTCGTCCCCGACCACCACTCGTAAGGAAGACAATCAAAAAATAAATCATGCTCCAATTCATCACATAACGGTTCACCATACGTGCATGCTACGGGAATCACAAACTTTTAACACAAGTATTCCTACCAATCCACAATTACTCACTAGCATGACTCTAATATCACCATCTTTATATCTCAAAACAATCATAAGGAATCAAACTTCTCATAGTATTTAATGCTCTTTATATGAAAGTTTTTATTATATTCCACTTGGATGCCCATCATATTGGGACCAAATTCATAACCTAAGCAAATCACCATGGAGTAGGCGCAAGCGTAGGCAAACTACAACTCCCCCATGGCGGAGGTGCATCCTGCGTTGGCGCCTATGTCAGCGTTCCAGCATGCGCAAGAGGAACAACGGTAAAACATGTTCCTCCTGGAGCAGCACTGACTGGCAGAGGGCCAGATCTATGGCGAGCGCGCGGGCGAGGAGGCCGTGGCGGCCATGGCCGTGGTGAACCCCAACTTTGTCGTGGAGCAGCGTGCCATCTATGATGTCGTCCGCGCTCAAGCTGTCGCTCGCCAGGAAGCGGCCGCCACGGAGGCGCAGCTCCAGGCGAACTACGTTTTCTTTCAAGCCTTTCAACCAATCAATGCGACCTCGTGGGGCAGCTTTTGCTAAAACTCGAGCAGTTTCTTGAAAACTTGCTTCAGATATGAAACTTTGGGACCTAAACCCTGCAGCCTTGCTTTGTATCATTCTATGAAAGAATGAAGAGATTTTATCCATAACACAACTCCTAAATTGATTTTTGATCGACCTATTTAATCTGATTCTCGTTAGAATTAAGTAGTCCTTACTTTAGTGTTCTTGAAAATCGGCACTTCTCCAAATCCAGAAGACAGACGGAATTCTAGGATTATCCTTTTGGGCAAAGACTTTTATGCAGACTTCCTAGACCCCCTAGTAGAAGAACAAGTCCCCCAAATAGCATAAGAATCTCATGTATTGGTCCAGGTAAATCCATTATGGATAAAAAGAAATTAATAGTATAAAAAATTTCATGAACTGACTAAAACTAAAGGATTCAAGGAAGGAAAAAAGGATTAGGGTATTTTTTGTGTATAAACTGTATAGTTATAAATTATATTATATCACGAAAATCTAGTCTGATTTAAAATAAGAAATAATTTCCAATAACCTACGCGCCGCCGATGAACTATTCGGCGGCCCAGTAGGACAACGATAGCGCGGGCGACACCATTTTCCATCGTGGACTTCACGTCCACCAGCGAGGGACAGGTCACAGACTCCTCCGGAGATGAGTAGGGCACGAGAGGTGGCAAAGCCTTGTGTACCATGTGAGCCGGTCCGTCTCCCGTGCTCTACTCTTCCTCGCCGGAGAACGCACCTTCACTTCACAGGTCTTATCGTTGGTGTTCATGGAGACGTCGAATGGAGGAGATGGTCCCAGGAAGGAAACAACAAGGGCTTGGACGCCAATGGCCACCATAGTTTTTTTGTTCTAAATATTTGAAATGTAATGAAAACCCGTCATGTTTGCGTGAATGGCATTGGTTTATATAAATTATATCTGAATTTGAATAAAATTTCTCGTTTGCATAAATTTCGTCCGGTTAGTTCGAATGCGGGTTGAAATGTATGCTGGCAGCGTTGCATGTCGACCTCCCGCATCTGTGTCCGCGGAAGAAAATTTGCGGGTCATAAAGTATCAAATCCGTTTAGTGATCATTTCTTCTATGCAAGTCCTTAGCCAATTGAGTGGTATCATTTTTTTGAACTTAATTGAGTGGTATCATTCCGTTTGTTCTAGTACACAAGTTGGGTCCCGCCCTCGGAAAGGGTCAAAGGTGATGCCTCGCATGACATGTAGAATCAGATGTTAGAAAAAAATTGGTTCGATCCTCTCAAGAAGCGGGTGCTTGAAGAGAAAATATGTGATCCGTTGTAAAAAGCTGAAAAGGTTGGAGTGAAAAACAGAGATGCCTGTGTATTAGAGTGTTTACTCTCTAATCTTTAATAAGGTCCACAAGTGGTAGCTTGCATGAGAGAGAAAAATCAATGTAGATGCCTCAACTACTTTTTCTGATGGGGCATAGGTTCATGCCTAGTAATGATAGCATTTTCTAAAACTAACGTGGCTGATAGCTTGGGAAAAGGCAACCGAAAGCACGAACAAAATCTTTTCATCCTGACACGTCGTCATACATTCTGCGTCGGCTGTCGCTAGCGTGGTAGTAGTACCGTGCATTTGCATGAACACCGTGCAACCCCCGTCCTGCCCCCCCCCCCCTGCGTATTTGCGCCAAGTCACTTTCGATGCCTATTTTGCCGTACGGCTCTTTAATCACGACGTACGTCCGGTGCCGATGGCGGTACTAATCACGTCACGATACTCCCGCCCGCTAATTAATCCTGACCGATCAATACAGTAGGTAAGGAAGCCGTGACCGTTTGAAAGGGGAAAAAGAAGACAACAGTGTCAATCTGCTTGCTCGTGCACCTAAAAACAATATGCTAGCTCGTGCGATCGAATACCATATTCGCTTTGATTTTTTCGATAAAGGGCGCTTTTATTAACTCAAAATGTAGCATCGAGCGGATACAAAGCATAAAGAGCGACACCCGGCCTCTGCATAGCTAAGATGCACACAGCCATTAAAGAAACAGTCTGACAAAAGATATAAAAAATGACAAAGTGGCAACAGTAAAGCCATATGGGGCCGAAACTATGCCTATGTCGACGGAGAAGGTGGACCGATTCGGAGATTATGCTGCCACCCATGTTGGGTAAAAACCTCCCTGGCCACCAGCTCCAACCGCATACACACCGCCTTGAATAGCGATTGGTACTCCGTTCGGTGCAGAGTAGACCACATACGAAGCCAGTGCGTACAACGGTAAATAACCTGCATAGGAGAAGAGATTTTGCCATTAAAAACACAATCATTTCTACATAGCCAAAGCGACCATAGTAAGGCAGACGCTCCCACCCGTATTAGCGTACTAAAAGTTTTTGGTATTCCATCAAGCCAGTGACCATATATATTGGTAACACTTGTTGGTGGATACAAATTTGACGCTATTTGGATAACTGACCATGTAGAACGCGCAAACTTGCATTGAAAGAAGAGATGTTTGATTGTCTCATCATGAGTACAAAAACTACATTTCTTGCTTCCTTTCCAGTTGCGTCGAGCGAGGTTGTCTTTAGTTAGCACAACTCCTCTCCGAAGATACCACATGAAAATCTTAACTTTTAGTGGCATCTTGGATTTCCAGATTTGTTTATTATTGGCCACTGGAATCTCTGTGTGCGATAGTGCACGATACATAGAGTCAACTGTGAAGGACCCAGATGTAGTAAGATTCCAGAGAAACACATCCCGCCCTTGTGTCAAGTTAATCGAATCCAAACGGGATAGAAGATGTTGCCATGACACAAGACGGGGCCCAACTAAATCCCTCCGAAATGATATATCTGGCGGGGAAGTGGTCATCACATGTGCAAGAGTATCATTCTTATCGCGTACAATGCGGTACAATGCTGGGTACTGTTCTCGGAGAGTGGTATGTCCTAGCCACTTGTCCTCCCAGAAACGTATCTCCGAGCCGTCCTTTATCGCGAAGGATCCGAAATGGAAAAGATGTTTCTTTACTGCCATCAGACCAGCCCAAAAATGCGAGTCACCAGGCTTCCAATATGCCTGGGACAACGCCTTTTGGCCCAAATACTTGTTGCGTAGCATAGTTTGCCAAACACCATCCTCAGTAAGTAGCTTGAACAACCATTTACTGAGTAAGGCATCATTCTTGACCTGGAGGTCCTGAACACCTAAGCCTCCTTGGTCTTTCGGTCGGCAAACGACGCTCCATTTGGTTAGTCTATACTTTTTCTTTTCACTGTCTCCTTGCCAAAAAAATCTGGATCTGAAGTAATCCAGCCTTTACAGAACCCCTTTGGGTAGTTGGAAAAATGAGAGCATGTAGAGAACCATGTTGGTGAGGACAGAATTGATCAAAACTAGTCGTCCACCAATGGAGAGCAATTTTCCTTTCCAACTGCTCAACCGTTTCTCCAATCGCTCTTCAACATGTTTCCACTCCGCATTAGTGAGACGCCGATAATGAATCGGAATTCCCAAATACTTAATCGGGAATTGGCCTTGTGCACATCCAAACAAGTCAGCATATTGTGCAGCCGTCTCCTTGGCTTCTCCAAAACAGAACAATTCACTTTTATGGAAGTTGATTTTCAAGCCTGACATTTGCTCAAAAGCTGAAAGCAGAAGTTTCAGATTTCTCGCCTTATCAATGTCATGTTCCATAAAAAGAATCGTATCATCGGCATATTGCAAGATAGAGAGTCCTCCATCGACAAGATGTGGCACTACTCCTGCAATTTGACCATCCTGTTTGGCGCGTTCAATCAAAGTAGCCAGCATGTCAGCGACAATGTTAAATAACATTGGAGACAGTGAGTCACCTTGACGTAATCCTTTTTTCGTCTGGAAGTAATGGCCTACATCATCATTGACTTTGATAGCCACACTGCCTCCACTAACGAAATTTTGGATCCACTCACGCCACTTATCGGAGAAACCTTTCATTCTCAGGGTCTGCTGTAGAAACGACCATTTGACTTTATCATATGCCTTTTCAAAGTCAATTTTCAATACTACCCCACTCATGTTCTTCCGGTGCATCTCGTGAACGGTCTCATGAAGGATAACTACTCCATCGAGTATATTTCTTCCTTGCATGAAAGCCGTTTGGGATGGCCGAACAACATGGTCAGCAACCACATTGAGCCTATTAGTCGCTACTTTGGTGAATATTTTGAAGCTGACATTAAGAAGGCATATGGGTCTGTATTGTTGAATCCGTACAGCCTCCTTTGTCTTGGGCAACAAAACAATCTCTCCAAAATTTAGCCTGGATAGGTCAAGTTGGCCGGCATGAAGATAATTGAACAACTCCATTAGGTCAGTCTTGATGACATCCCAGAAGTTCTGATAGAACTCTGCGGGGAAGCCATCAGGTCCTGGAGCTTTATTGTGTTCCATTTGAAACACCGCAGCTCTCACCTCCTCTTCAGAGAAAGGTGCCGTCAGGATATTATTCTCTTCAGTCGTGACTTGTGGGATATCATCTATTTGGGTCTCATCGAGACTGAAGTTCCCTTCATCTGGAGCCCCAAATAGAGACTTGTAGTATTTTGTTATATAACGCTTAAGCTCTTCCTGGCCTTCGATCAGTCCCTCATCCTGTTCGAGGCTAAAAATACACTTCTTTCGATGTCGCCCATTGGCAACCAATTGGAAATAACGTGTATTGCTATCTCCCTCGAGAATGAATTGGGCGCCGGATCTTCGGTACCACTTGAGTTCCTCTTCTCGCAATAGACGTGCCATTTGCTCACCTGCCATGTACTACGTCGGCACGGTGGACACTACTTCTCCTAGTTAGCTTCAAAGAAAAGTTGTCCAGCGAGAGTATTTTGTAATAGGTGTAGATAACTCAGAAGCACGCGCACATATCCTTACCACTCTTTTTTTTGATCTGATATCCTTACCACTCTCTGGAAACACCGCTCCTGTCGCGGTGCCGTGCGAGACAAGCCGGTCAGGTCACGGGAACAGGAGCGAAACTCGAAACTTGTTCTGATCGGAGGAAGGCGCGATGACGAGGCGTGCGATATTAACGGCGTCGACACAAGAGAAGAAAGAAACAAAGGAAAAGGAGAGGCATGAGCAGGTCCATTGAACGAACGACGCATCGCATGGTGCGCACGAGGGAAGCGAGGGGGTGGCCAATGGCCGCGAGCCACGTCCATGTGGCCGGCAAGTGCTCCACATGCATGCACGCCTGCCCGGAGGAGAGAGACGATCATCATCACGCCGGGAGCCTGGTCCGATCCGATCCATCATCCATCCAAATATGGCAGCTCGGCCGGTGAAAAGTCCACCGCACCCCTCGAAACAGCAAAATCACGCCCAGGGAAGGGATGGGTTCCCAGACCGGTCCCCGGCGCCATGGCCGCGTCTGCACGCACTCCCACTAATCCTATCTTTCCTTCTCAAAAAAGAAAAACTAATCCTTTCATTCTTTGGACGCTTGCGCCGCTAGCTCTTCCGTTCCTCCCCATGGCCATGGGGACTGGGGGCAGGGGGTCGATAAAAACACGTACTACTACCGCTGGTCCTTGCTAGGAGAGGGTGCGAAAGCGAAGCCCCACGCCCATGCCGCGCGCAGATTGTTGTCGAGCTCGCGGTCCTTCCTTTGCTCCTCGCCACAGCCCGCGATTCGGTTGGTGCCCCGTGCCCTCCATCCCTCCCTCGCACTGACTAGCTCTTGGACTCTTGCGCCACCTGCTCCCCGTCCTCATCTCTCAATATTGTCGCCTCCCAGTCCATCCCTCGCTGCCATCAAGATCCAGCGTTTGTTTGCCCTCTGATCTCGACTCGCTGCAACTTGCCAGCTACCTCACCGGCGGCTTATTGGTGCACACGTCCTTCTCGACGCAATGCTCGTGAGTGCCTTTTGCGACCGGTGAGCTAGCTAGCTAGCAGCTTTTCTTGGGCCGGGTCATGGTGGGTTGATTGACCGTCCACCACGATGGGCGGCTCGGAGAGGACCGTTGTGTGGTTCAGGAGGGACCTCAGGATCTACGACAACCCGGCTTTGGCCGCCGCCGCCAGGGACGGCGCTGTGCTCCCTGTCTTCATATGGTGCCCGGCCGAGGAAGGCCGCTTCTACCCCGGCCGCTGCTCCCGGTGGTGGCTCAAGGAGTCGCTTGCGCACCTTGCCAGGTCGCTGGAGGCGCTCGGCTGCCCGCTCGTGCTGATCCGAGCTCAGAGCACTCTTGCCGCGCTTCTGCAGTGCGTTGATTCCATCGGCGCCACCAGAGTGGTCTATAATCATCTATACGGTATGTTTACTTGCCCATCTCATTTGATACTAGTATCTCACTACTAATTCCTCTTTTAACGCGGCATCGTTTTCAAATGAGACTTAGCAGTTATAACATCCTCGAAATTTTAGCCAGTCAAAACTATATGCAACTTTCGGTCCAAACCTTTGGAGACAACATTATAACACTTCATGTCACTTGTATTTTCACATCCTATGCTAACTGTTAAGTATTGATTTGACAAGGAAATATATTCATTATGTTTCCTCAACCTGTGCCATCAGTTTTCCTAATGCCGTAATGCTTAGGGTAAGGGTATCCTCCACGCAAATGATGAAACAATTCGGATTAATTGATAAAATACTTAGAAAATTGCAGTAACCAGAAACACATCATGATTTTTTATTTCCAAATTTAACTCTATAAAATTCAGTATAGCTGAGTTTTAAACATTTTCAATAAGCATATACTAATAAATAATCTGAATTTCTGAAATAGTAATTAGGCCAATGACTTCTTTAAAATACTATTCCTTGGGTAAATCTAACCCACCATGATGTGGCCTCACACGAAGTGATATATTTTCTGTCCAAGCCAGTACATGGATGCTATGAAACACAGAAGTGGTGTTTTCATCCTCAAAACCTATGCCTGTAAAGTTTGTATAAGGTGTACATGCTCTAGTTCGACTCGACAATTGCTCTATTCTGGTACCAGTTGATTTACTGCTGACTCTTTTTTGTCCTTTTAATTATGTTATTTTGATCTTATTTATTCTCACTTCCTATGCTATAGACCCTATTTCACTTGTGCGGGATGACAAAATCAAGAATGAGCTTTTGGGCCTTGGAATTTCTATGCAGAGTTTCAATGGTGATCTGCTATATGAGCCATGGGAAGTTTATGATGAGAATGGGCTTGCATTTACAACGTTCAATAAGTATTGGGAAAAGTGCATGAAATTGCATATCGAGATATCACCATTTCTTGCCCCTTGGAGGTTGGTGCCTGTCTCAGGTAGATTGTGGCTAGTGGCCTGGCATCATCATTTTGAGTTCTTGAACATTTGTCGTTTGCCTCTACTTGTGGAACATTGTTGCTTGTTTTTGTCCATTTCATGTGATGCAGCTTCCTTACCTATGTTAAGGAATTAGTTTGCTACTGTATAATAGCATGTTGAAATTTAAAAATAATAATGTAGGTAAAGCTGTTTTATACTCCTTCAGTTCCATAATGTAGTGCGTATAGATTTTCTGAAAAGCCAAAATAAGCAAACTTTGACCTAGTTTACAGAGAAAACTATTTATATATACACTTCCAAACATATACATCATGAAATATAACTGATGATGTATCAAATGATATGCATTCGGCATTTTAAATGTACATATTTTTGTCTATAAACATGGCCAAAGTTTGTAGTGTTCGACTCTTGGAAAAATCTATATGCACTACATTATGGAATGGAGGGAGTACTAGAAAAGTAGAAAGCATTGCTTTGTCCACATATACAGCCATACAGGTTTAGTAATTGGCGATCCAATCTTATACTCAATTTCTAATCTGTCAAGCTATTGCTGCTTTAATACTTAACATTTTTCGGTTTCACATTCAGGTATAGAAAACATTTGCAGTAGTTCAATTGATAACCTAGGTCTTGAATCAAGTAAGGATGAGGAATCAAGCAATGCTTTGCTAAGCAGGGCTTGGTCTCCTGGTTGGCGCAATGCGGAGAAGACACTTGAGGATTTCGTGTCTCATGGTCTCCTAGATTATTCAAAAGACAGAATGAAGGTTACCGGAACTACAACATCGTTATTGTCACCATATCTTCATTATGGTGAGGTGAGTGTAAGGAAAGTCTATCAACTTGTCAGGATGCAACAGATCAAGTGGGAAAATGAGGGGAAATCTGGAGCTGGGGAGAGTGTTAACTTGTTCCTGCTGTCAATTGGTCTTCGAGAATATTCACGTTATTTGTGTTTCAACTTTCCATTCACACATGAAAGGTCGCTGCTGGGGAACTTGAAACACTACCCCTGGCGAGCAGACGAGGACCGGTTCAAGTCCTGGAGACAGGGAATGACAGGATACCCGTTAGTAGATGCTGGCATGAGGGAGCTATGGGCTACTGGCTGGACACATAATCGTATAAGAGTAATAGTTTCAAGTTTTGCTGTGAAATTTCTACTAATTCCGTGGACTTGGGGGATGAAGTACTTTTGGGATGTGCTGTTGGATGCTGATATAGAAAGTGATATTCTTGGCTGGCAGTACATATCTGGGTGTTTGCCTGATGGACACGAGCTTGGTCGTCTTGATAATCCAGAGGTATGCAACTGTTAGATCAAAGCACTGTAGCACCATTTCATATTTGACATATCTGCTAATCTTAATTAAGAACACAAATGAAGATTGTAGCCTCCATTTGTAATTGGATTTTAAAGGCACTTCTGTTCATGCGGTGGTTCATAAATGATTAGCTAATCATCTGACTCAAAAAGAGATAAGATGGTGAGCCAAGAATATTTTATCACACTTGACAGTTTCTTATAAACAACATAGGAGATACAAGCATGAAAGTTCATGGCTTTATGTTTTTGCGTTGTTATGATTTTTCATTCTTAAAGTTGCTGTTGTATATTCTGCAGAACATACTATTTGTGCTATGATTCCGTCTTGCAGCTGTCAACCTTATGGTGTCCTTGTTGTAGAAGCATCTAGTTATATGTACCTGAGCACCACGTAATTTATCTATCTGTGTCTCACGAGAGATTTATCTATTTCTCATTTGTGCTTTCCTTGCATGCAAAACTAGGTTCAAGGTCAAAAGTATGACCCAGATGGTGAATACGTAAGAACTTGGATTCCAGAGCTAGCTAGAATGCCAGGGGAATGGATCCATCATCCGTGGGATGCACCGAGCTCTATACTAGAAGTTGCTGGTGTTGAGCTAGGCTTTAACTATCCTATGCCCATAGTAGAACTTCACACGGCTCGGGAGTGCTTAGATGATGCCATCTCCACGATGTGGCAATTGGATACAGCCGAAAAACTTGCAGAATTAGATGGTGAGGTTGTTGAAGACAACTTGAGCCATATCAAGAGTTTTGATGTCCCAAAAGTTGTTTTGAAGGAACTATCTCCAAGTGCTCCTCGCTGTGATCAAAAAGTGCCCACTGATAATGGCAGGAATCTTGAGTTACAGCCTAAGGAACTGAAGGGCACAGATAAACAGACCATTTATGTTGATGTGATCAAGGCATCAAAGATGGAAGACTCAGGCTCAATGGCAAACTCTCCGATATCAAGGAAAAGATCCAGCAGCGGGAGTGTGTTTAATGTCCCATCTTATTCATCTTCAGTTGAAGTGCGCCCACAGAATCAGCATCCTGGTGGTTATTCAGTTGGGTCGTCAGGATATATCGTGCAGAACGCAGAGAGGAACTGTGTTGGCAAGGTAAGTTCAGTTATCATATTTGGAAGGCATGTCTTGCACAAGAAAATCATATGAATTTGCCATCTTTTTTGGGTTTAAGCAAACAGCCAAACACCGCATGCCAACACCGTTATAACCTTAACAAATAGCAGTCGGTCTCTAAGGAACTAGGTTCAATTGGTTTTCTGAACACACACCATCACATACATGCAATGCTGTTTGGGGTCGTATGGAGAAAAAAAACATACATGCCATGCAAGTTTCTATAATTATTCTGCTCCTTTCAATGCATTGCAAGAGGCATGGTGAAACTCGTGCATAGGTGTAAAACTTCACAACCCAGGTCTGAATCCTCTTGGCAGGGGCATTATTTATTTTAAAGCTGGACACTTGATGTCTTTCGCCTAAAAAATCCTCTGGTTTGGATTTGAGTGTCTATTTTTGTTGCTTGATATGGTGCCAAGTTCATTTGTTTATTGGGCTGCATGGAGCACTTGCGGCTGTAGTCTTTGTGCCTTAATTCTGGATACAGCTTATGTTATTCTTACAAGATATAGGATTTTGCTGCAAGCGAGGAAAGATAGCTCACACAAAATCATCTACTCCCTCCGTTCCTAAATATAGGTCTTTCTAGAGATTTCAACAATTGACTACATACGAACCAAAATGAGTGAATCTACACTCTAAAATATGTCTATATACATCCGTATGTGGTAGTCCATTTGAAATCTCTTAAAAGACTTATATTTAGGAACGGAGGGAGTAGGTGGTAGGCATGGGTAGTTAAAAAGGGTGCATCGCTGTTTGTATACCAATTAATTCTGGACATGGACACATGGTCAATTAATAAGTGTGGTGGGGCATTTCATGTTCTATTTCTTAGTGAAAGTGTGTGAGTTTTTGTAGAGTGAATTACTGGAAAAGCATCTAGGACAGGAGTAGTAGATTGTAGATAGAGCTCAAGGAAAAACCTTCATTGCAGAATGTTGACCAAAGCGTTTCCTCTTGCATTTGTTCTATGCATTTCTCAAGATATTTTCTTCTCATCCACCATAAGCACAAATTGTGATAACTCAGCCACACGTCCTAACCGGACTGTATCCATGCCATTTATTTTCTTCTTTATTTAGGAATGTGTCATTCTGATACTTGTTGACACCCAAACTATTGCATCTTTGCAGGCAGAAGATGATGACAGTGCCGATAGCTGTACAAACACCTCAAGAGCATCCAAGAGACCTGCCGCCTGACAAGGGTGATTGTGAAGACTGTAGGGCTGAACTATGGAGTGGACAAGGGCAACACTCAGATCTTCCTGCATCCCAGTCTCATCAGAAGAAAATTTTGTACATTTTGTTATCTGGTTATTTTTGTCAAATCTGTTGTATGTAACCTATAATTAGTTGCAACACTTGCACAAAACGGTTTTGTTCTTGGGGGAAAGAGCCGTTTACTTATTCTTTTCTGTGATGGGAGCAAAAGTTTCAGATTCTTCCTCGTTTTCTGCTTATTTTGTGGTGATTTGGATCGGATGATCGCATATTTTTGTGAAAACCTTGTCAGGAGGGTAGGTTCCTGCAATTGGATTGAGAAGAGAATTGGTCCAGTTAGGGAGGAAAGTCGGGCCCCAAAGCCTTACAAAACCCGGTACCGATGCAGATTTCGCAGGCTGGCTCAGTTTTTTTTTAAAAGGCAAAGCAAAGCTTTATCTATTAACTGTGCCTGGGCATATCACCCAGAGCACGACCAGCCACTGTGGGCGGTACATGGGAGTCCCAGTCCATACAAGCACCTGGCAAACACATTCGGCCAATTTGGCCGAGCTCATGTGCTACGGAGTTCGCATTACGTCTACATGCACGCACTTCATGCCTTACAAACCATAGCTTCAACTGGAGCTTGAGATCTTC